>CM060248.1:68643202-69100702 GCA_030684275.1 Acipenser oxyrinchus oxyrinchus | reverse complement strand
ACTGTACCTGGATAGCTGTCCTTCCAAAACGGTTGACAGCATTCGGAGCGATTCCATTTTCTAGTAAAAATTGTACTCTTTCAGTGTCTCCCTTAGCAGCGGCTTCTGTAAGCTTATCGGCGTTCATGGTGAACAACGATGTTGCTTGTTCTTGTTGTATAGTCCACAGCTGGTCCTTAAAAGTGTTATTTTCAGCAGGTACTTCGACAGTATAGGCTACCTCGTGAGCAACCTATAACGTCAGAACATTCCCCATCGCTTCCAGTCTTCTTTTATGAGTCGGATATCTTGAAGTGTTAACTGGACATCATCTAGACTCGGACTGGCGACCGTTTCTCTCAAGTTTCAGTCCTTGTTGATAGCTGTGTATCCGAGCAGCCGCTAAATGTGTTCTGACTTGTCTGGCGAGTAGAAATTATGACGCCACCAACGCGATTTGCGCACGCGCACCACACACACAAACACTAAAACCAGGAAGGGGAGAAGGGAGAGGAAAGTATCTCAAGCGGAGGTGTTGTTGAACAATAACAATAGATGCATTTATATCGGTACACAGTAGCTAGGAATTATACAAATTATCGGCCAAGTGCGTTTTTTTTTCTTGGTTCTCTTGTGAATTACATATATTACCCTTCTGTTTACCTTTCAACCATGTACGTGCTTTTCCACTTATATCTTTCACATTTCATGAGAGGCACAATGCCATCTGCCGATTTGTCCTCGTATCACAATGCTTTGCCTTAGCCTGCTGGTATTTTAAAGTTTCCCCCCACATTACTCGATCAATAATCTGCTTGCCACTTGTAGGCTAATTATAGTCAATGCCACCTGTTAGACAACCGTTACTGAAGTAGGGCCGACGTTCCAATAATTGCTTTTCTCATTATAATCTGCGGCAATGCGCCAACATATGTTGGCTATATTGTTTTCTTGTGCCTTTCCCTGTTGTCATTTAGGAATAAAATCGAAAGACATATTATCTATGTTTTCCAAATGATATCTCATTTTGTTCAGCCAAGAACCTGCTGCATCATCATCGGTGGTTTCATTTCTCTCACCATTTACAAGCATATCGTAAAACACTGATAACGGACCTGTACACAGAAACCAAGCTGATTGCGTTTCCAAATATAACTCTCATAAATGCTAATGAAACAGATTGTTTACCGTCAGGCTAGAGCATTGTGCAGTGTTAGCAACGATGTGCAAAATACCTGATCTAATAATCTAAAAAAGAAAATGAGGTCACCACTATTGCCTATCCTAAACTCCACATATTAAGGAATGATACCGTAAATAATAGAACAGTGAGAGATTATTACATGAGGACATTTGGAACTAAAGTAAAGAACATAGGCTATAGCCTGTCACGGTAGATATTATTATTATTAAATGTGGGCTTAATTTAAAATCGATACAAACGCAAAAATAAACATTGCAATTGATGAATCGAAGGGTCGCTTCTTGCTTTAATATAATAGTAACACAGCGGTTATAGAAATGACAAAAAGAGGAACTCTTTCATAAAAATATATGATTATGATTGTGAAATGAGCTTAGATAAAACACCAACGGGACATTTACAGTTAACAACATACACATACATGTATCAAGGAAAGAATATTGAGCTAGATGAGTTTGTGGAATATCGTGGATATTTTATCGGATTATTTCAGCCTGGTGGATTTCAGGAAAAAAGAAAACGTGTCATTTGTTTCCATTTTTGACGGCAGGACCTTCATTACTATTATTTGTAAGTATCGTATACATTCTTGAAATTTGAAAATGCCATGATGATTTTTGCTTAGGACAACAATTGTTTTTTTTGAAGAGAATAGCAATAGATAGATAATCACAGTATGCCTTTTAAAAAAGTGCCAACATATTGTTTGTTGTCGACTTTCACCATGTTTGGTCTGACTGGAGTTAGAAATAGTAAATACAAATATAGTGAGAGTCAGCGAGAAGTCCTCACAAATACAGGAATATAAATATTTGACATTATATACAAACCAATGGAATACCGTGTGTGTGTGTGTGTGTGTGTGTGTGTGTGTGTGTGTGTGTGTGTGTGTGTGTGTGTGTGTCTTTGTCTGATATGAAAGGAAAGGCGATTGTTGAAAAAAAAAGTATGCATTTCTGGGGGAAAATACAAAACTCGTTAGTGATAAATTGCTTCCTATAGAATACTCAATCAGGTGTAAATGAACCTATTTGAGATTATGCACGTTTTCTTTAACGACCTTCTGAGAATCGTGCCCTTACTATTCTAACCAGTGGGGGTCATAATCTCGGCATTTCGTTTTAAAATAGGAATGAGTATATTGCAAGAATATACCACCATAGGCCTATAGGTTTAATGTTATTCACATCTTTGTATACATTATTTATGGCTTTGAAACCTGAAACGCCTAAAGTTCTTATCTTAAATGCATATATATATATATATATATATATATATATATATATATATATATATATATATATATATATATATATATATATATATATATATATATATATAATCTGCAAGTGTAAACGGAAAAAGAGTTACATGATTCAGAAACATGAAAGGCACCGTGACTTGAGGTAACATTTCTGTACATCTACCTTACGGTTTAAATAAATAATTTCAAATCTATTATCAATTCATGGATAAAAAAATTGAAATAACAAATTTGTGAGTGGCAGTACCCCGTCGGTCTTTTATTGGTTGATATATATATATATATATATATATATATATATATATATATATATATATATATATATATATATATATATATATATATATATATATATATATATATATATATATATATATATATATATATATATATATATATATACACACACACACACACACACACACACACACACACACACATAATAATAATAATAATACATAATCATAAAAAATAACCATGTCAAAGATACTGCAGCTTCTTACAGACCTTACAGGAAATCGTTAATAGAAGATGCCTTTCCTCGTGTTATTTAACCATAATTATCACATCGAATTTCTCAGAGTACTTGGATAATTATGCTAATAAAGTCTTCATTAGATGCATTTGGTTATGCTAATACTCTTCATTGGATGCATTCAGTTCAAAATTTCGATAAAATATTACAATTCCGTTAGTGACAAATGTAGTATTTTTATTACATATAACTGATGAGAATACTAAATCAGGAGTAAAATAATCAATGTAACATTCTGTGAAGAATAATTAAATAAATAGCAACACATTTAATTTAACTCAAGAACTGAATGTTTTATTTAATAACGTCAATTTTCACATAAAGTAAATATTTTACTTTTTATTAAACTCAAAACCGGAATACTTTTATTGAAAAATAACAATGTTCATACAAACCCTTTTTTTTATGACCACCTTTTTTTTTTTAGCTGTTTACCATCCCTAAAATGATAGGCCTTTTCAAGCAAGAATATGTCACCGAGTAACAATTGTGTACATTTTGTTTCCTTCGGTGCTTAATGTGCCCAAATATAGTTGAGTTAATGTTGTATGGGGTACATTGTAACACCTGTTACAACTGGCCCCAACAGGGAGCCATTACTAAACCTCATGTTCCAGCAAGAAACAAAAAACTAAGAGCAATCAATTGTGTCAATTATAAGTACAGAGATCAGGAATAGAATGCGGGGGAAAAGAATGTACTCCTACGTCAAAAATCGATTTTTGGAGATAAAATCTCAGCGCTTTGGCACAGGCAAGCTCCTCTTCAAGCAGACAAATACCTGAACTGAGCATATGCCGAGTGAGTGGTGGCACTCTAGTTTGCTTCTGATTGGAGAAATTCAAGGTGTTACAACCGTCCCGTGATACAACTGTCCTCCGTCTCTGAGCCTGCAAGATGTTACACAAATTAAGATGAACAATCCCTTGCAAAAAAAAAAAAAAGTGTTTTTGTTACAGAAGTTTATAATTGTGTTTGGTGTATATTGTGGAATTGAATTTATGCCAATTAAAATTATCTTTAGGGGCTGTGTATTATGTGTTTAGGGGCTGTGTTGTTATATTATGGGTCCTCAAGGGCGCTGTAAGAGCAGCTTTGAAAAAAGGACCCGCCTTACCTAAAGTCATATGCTTGAATGAATGTGTTTGTTTGTATAAGTTTTATTGTGGAGAAGCCGCACAATATAATTTGTGCGACGCCTTATTTTTTTGTTTTAAGGCAAAGGAATTGGGCATCTTTGCCATGTTGCTGTTGTAATATCACATTTATCCTGCTGTCTTAGTTAAGGCGGCGTACAATATTTAGATTGAATATCCCCCAATCAATTTTTGTACATATTGCGCAACATATGAAAATGAAGTTTTACAAATATCATTGACATTAAATACAATTACAAAATGCAATTACAATATAAAGTAACATTGCATGTATATAATTTGTTTAAAAACAAATCATCAAAAATAATACATTATTATTATTATTATTATTATTATTATTATTATTATTATTATTATTACTTCTCAATAGGGATAAAATAGATGCAGGCCTAACAAACCTGTCTTTGAACAATAAAACATTTTAAAACGTTTTAAATGGCATGTCTGTCTTTCGTTTATTCAGCAAGATTGACTGATCTTTTTAAAATGTTTTTATTTTTTCCTGTATGCTATATATTCAAAATAAAGGAGTACATGTATTCTCAAAAAAGTTATTGCTATGTTTTGGAAACAGCAGCTTATCAATGCAGTATTACTGTGGTGTGTGGACGACTACTACTGAGCTTGTTATCTGAATGTTGGGTAGTGAGTAGCTAGAGTTGGACGATAATGTCTGTAAATGATCACCATAATCGTGATTATCGGCTGAATAAATAAAATATTAAAAATGATTGTAATTTATCAAATTTATACTTGAGCAGCATGACAACCACAAGTCTAAGTCACTGAGTTTAGAAGAAAAAAAAATAGACAGAATATGCGTCGAGTTTTTAAATTTCTGGTGGGTGCCCAGAACAAACGTGAGTATACATACACACCTATTGTAATTTGTATATTAATAAATTATGTATTTTTCCTTTAAAATAATAAATATATTTTTCTTATTTAAACATTTATGTTAATTCGAGAACGTTTACTTTCATAAAAGAAAGTGCCACCAAATGTATTAATGTAACGAAACAAAATTGCTAACACAACCTGGAAGCATTTGTTTACTTGTGTGGCGAGTCTGCCAATAAGAGAAACAAACGTTAAAAAAAAAATCTTGCGTGAAAATGTTTATAGTCAAAAGTTACACTTTTCTACAGTACTTTTTTTTATAGTGAGCTAGCGTTTATTTTATTTTATTTTATTTTATTTTACAAACAACAATATTTGTGTTTTTAGGTTAGAAAACCAGTCATGCTTTGCCAGTGTACAAATTGTTATCAAAATGAAACCATGACGTAAAGTTAAAAGCATATTGTTTAAAATCAATACTTAAACTTCCCAATGGACGCAGTGCTCACGCTGATCATGTTTTACGCCTCACACAGACAGTTCAGTGCCGCTTTTTTTAAGTTCTACAAGTTATTTACTACTTCGGACACAAATTACATGAAATGGTAATAAATGTTTCAACATGTTTCAGCAGTTCGAGTGTTACAAGATGACGAACGTAGCAACATTCGCTACCGCAGATAAACTCAGCTTCTCTGTGCTCATTCTTTCCCATGTGATTTGTTAAAAGCTTCAGTGTACCTCTGTGCTGGCGGCACAGCAAGCGAAACGCTTGGAGTATTGTCTATCAACACAGTTCCGGTATCGTCTTTGTGGATATATTTGACTTATTTGTGTCACTGTATTTTGGAAGAACAATGAGATTCAAGGTATTATATATATCTTCTCGCCCTCGCTGTTAAAAATGGGTGGGCACATTTATTTTTAGTATAAAGATGCTCACGATCCATGACTCTACATTTGTTTTTGTAATGCTATGTTGTTGTTCATCCTAAAGGATAGGCGGATATTAAAATATTTTAATATAAATTGAGAAGCAAAATGATTATTTTGTTCATGTTATTTACATTTACGTAAAAAATGCGTTGTTAATTTATATTTAGATAGAACACGTACTATTTTATGTGGGCAGCAGTGTGGAGTAGTGGTTAGGGCTCTGGACTCTTGACCGGAGGGTTGTGGGTTCAATCCCAGGTGGGGGACACTGCTGATATACCCTTGAGCAACGCACTTTAACTAGATTGCTCCAGTAAAAAGCCAACTGTATAAATGGATAATTATATGTAAAAATAATGTGATATCTTGTAAAAATTATAAGTCGTCCTGGATAAGGGCGTCTCCTAAGCAATAAATAATAATATTCTGACATACATGTAGTACAGAAACTGCTTTTGTAGTTGGTAGTTAAACAGACTGAGCTATGGATTAGAAATGCTTCACGTATTTATAAGTATGATATTACACAAAGTAATATGGATTACATAAATTACTACATTTTCTTTACACAATCATAATTGCAATTAGGAGAAGACAAAGGGAAACGGTGCAAGTGAAAACAAAAGCTTATTATTTAGCAGGCAATACGTTTATTATATTTAACAATTACATGCATCCGCAAATAAATAAATACACAAACAAACAGATAAATAAACATGGAAAACCGTTTTTCAGGTAGTTATATTATTCTTATTACAGTTGTTCAATATTCCTTCATTATGAATTATTTTAAATACTATCGTATTTGAACTTAAGATCTTGCAATATAGAAAGGAGCCCACACAAATATAGCGTTCAAAAATATAAATGTTGAAACTTAAACATAGCACAAGCCATTAAAACGCGTCACGGGATAACTGCTGTGTAACAGAAATTGAACTGTGTAACATCAGAACGTTTGAGAATAGGCAAGAGCTTAAAAACTTTAACCAAACAGGGGAGGGCATACATCAATGCTTACCAACAGCGATTAGTAGGCTGGGACAGAGTAGTCTGCGTCTGCTTATGGAATAAATACTCATCATTTTTCAGAGAGCAACATTCTTTTTGGCATGGTATCTCAAGCTTCCTGTTGTAGTTGGAACTTTTTTTTTTCATTCTGTAAAGGTAATCATAAGGAGGTATAGATAGTCCATAATATTCCACTGACAGTGTTCCAATGCATTTTTCTTAGCAGAGCTCCTAAAATTGTAAATGGGTAGCAGCCATGTTTTCAAGGGGATTTCCAAGCTAATCATTTTAAGTGGAGAGGCTAAGGTGACACATTTGATCCCAACTGAAGTCAGTAGTGACCTTATTTGTAATTAGTTTTTGTGATCACAGCTCAGCCTAGTGGATAGGTATCCACATCACAAAATTAGCAACACAATTTATGAGAAATAATCAACGCCCTCACAAAATTAGGATACATAATAAATACTTTGTTTTGCTTGGTGTTTATTTTTTTATAATATTAAAGGCAGTTTAGTCAGTTTAGGCAATTCATTATTCAAATGACTGTCAGATTATTTGACCCCTGTTTCCTGACATCATACCATTCCTATCATTTCAACCTAGCACTTCATAGAACTTGTTTCATGTAGCAAAAAGCATGACAGATAAATATGTGGTTACTGCTGTGAAATCTTCACCCATACTTATATTGGGAAATAGCAACATACACTTTGAAGCTATCACTCTGCTAACACATGTAAGCTTAAGTAAATTATTAAATGACGTTGCAGTTAAACAAATATGTGTAGTTGAAATAATAAATGGTATGTTTTACCTTAGAGTATTGTCAGTGGTCAATTCTCTGTGTTGGCTACAGGACATGCTTTCACTGCAGTGAGAGCCTTAATTCAAATAAAACATTCAGAGTGACGGTTGGTAACTCGTGACCTGTCCAAATAAAACAGGAACTAGTTTTGTTTAGCTGAAATCAAACATAAGCTAATTGAACAGCAACAAGGCTTGTAAATACATGCATGCAAACACAGGTACATTGGTTAGATTGGAAACTCTAAATACATCCTATATATTTTTTGCTGCTAGAATGTATATGCAAAACAGTATGAGTTGCTCTTCCACAGTTCATAATAATTAACGTTTGTTAAATACTGTTCACGTGAGCTGCCACATATCTTGTTGCTGCACCCAAAATGTTTGAATTGTGTCTAACTATATGCAGTTTGCAGCCACATCCTTGTGTAGTATAAGCCAGTCCTATATGCACATTCTATGTTTGTACATATAAGTAGAGAGGTAGGGAAATAGCATTCATGCCTGTCATGGTGTTGTGAATGCAATTTGTTTAAACTCACTTTATTAATATTTGATCTTTTTTTTTTTCTTTCTTTATTTTCACATTGACTCTGGTCAAATCAGTTTTTCCTTTGACCACACAACACATTCAGATCTTGTACTGCATATTTAAAATTCAAAATTTTTGGTATACAACAATGTTTTGTAAAGCAAGTTAGGTAGCCTACTAAGGGGCTGATTTGACCTTTTTAAATTATTTTACAGTAACAGACCTGGATTTCACATATTTTTAATCCCGGAATTTGGTGATTCCCTAGTGCTTTAAAATGCTCCAATAAAATCCAGCTGTGGCTTATCCCAGCAGGGTATAAATTGATCAAGTCATCCCCTTAGATTTTAAAGATGTACTTTCATACAAAACATATGTACCTGTTATTCTTGTTGACATTTCTAGTTGTTTTCAGTGAGTCATAACCAAACAATGAAGTGGTGGGGGATATCTCACTTTTCACTATTGTGTAATTTCTATACTGTGAAAAAAATCTGATTTGGGGGGAAGCTAATCATTGTCAGTGGCCCTTTGCTCTGGTTCTTACAAGAGAGCAGTGAAAAGGTAAACACCAGGGCCCCACCACCATTTGTCTCACATAAACCTAGAACTAAACAATATTCTGACATCAGGTGGTGGTATACTGCAGCAAGATAGCAAGAGGTAGGGAACTTTTTGCCCCTCAATTTTAATATAAATAAGAAAACTGCTTGCATATTTTTAAAATATTGACTGAAACCTGGTTTCCTCTGCCACAGCTATCTCAACCCAAGGAACACTGTACATCCTTACCACAATGGGGATATTTCCCCTGCTGCCAGCAAACTGTACATTCCCACCTGTCGAGAAGCATTACCCCGACAGTAGGAATGTGCATCTTTGGTCTGGAGAAACATTTTCTCATCAGCATACATCTATAGCATGGTAAAGCTGTGCAGTTAAAATATTATCCTTTTTTTTAATTAATGTCATCTAACACAAATATTAGAGCTAACTTAGAACATATTGTTTAGTTTTTGTTTATTGACATGTTAACATGCCATTTCTGGACAAGATTTACAGACTGTCCTGGTGAGGGTTTCTGTGGCGCAGTAAGTCAAGCTAACCATTGGTAGCTGAATTTCTGAAGTGGGTTGGGTTAAAAAATTAGCACAATGTACAGAGCTATTAAATTCACTAACATTCGCCACAGTTGACGAGGGGTCAAAAATATAAAACCACCTCACTTGAGAAATGAAGATGTAAGATGTGGATGAGCTGGCCAACATTTACTGATACAAATTAGTTGTATTCTCTATCTGTACATCTATTTTGTCATCAGTAACATCAGCTTAAGTTCTTCCAATTTACTTATGTACTGTACTTGATATACTTGTAATGCCCACCAGGTTTCAAAAACAGTTTTTCATGTGGTGAAGTGAAAGCACAGCCTACTTACCATATATTTCCTCACCTCTAGCACATTTGTTGAAACAGGAAAACAACAAAGAAAAGAAGTTGCTCTTTTCATTTTAGACCCTTCTGACTGTCAGATTTCAACCAATTCTTATAGTGCCTAACATCTATTTTTGATAACAACAGGCACAGGAGCTCTGCAAAGTCCCTTTACCCCAGAAATTACTGTAGTAAATCAGAAGCTGCTGACTACAGGGGTTGGAGAATGCAGCAGGCTAGCGTGGGTGTATTGGCTAGTCGAGAATGTGGAAAGCCCCGTGTTCTCCTGCAATTAAGCTCACCATATGGTGTTTTCAAGGTGTACACCCATCTGTACTAAACTGTAATGTATAGACTGTTTGTATTGTGACAATCCGTGCATTGTGTGAAAATACCATCCTTGCTGTTCTTTGGTGTATTTAAATTTCTTAATTATACTGCAAGACGACAGCAAAATGCATCACATACTTGCAAAAAACCCCAAAAACAGCCCAACCCTGCCATTGTGCCAAGAACATTCATTCACCCAGACATCAAAGCATTTCTCTCTACTTTCCCAAAGAGATGGGTCTAAAGAAATGCCAAGCCAAAGACCGCTTTTTTTTTGCTCTAGTTAAATCATAGTTAAAATTATACCTTTTTCATTTAGTACCCTTTAAAAGTATACAATTGTAAAACATCAAAGTGAAGTGCAAGCATGCTAAAACTGCACAATTATTATGCCTTTTTTTTTTTTTACAATGGTTGTAGTTTGGCAAAATAAACTCACAGTGTTTTCCCCTGGAGTGAGCTATAGCTACCTTCTTTGCATCACTAAATAAAACATAAACAGACAATGTATCTTTTAGATGGGTCTGGAGTTGTAAATCAGACAGACATTGTACATCTACGGATAGTAAAATCCTTGTTTACATAATGGAGAAGGTACCATTTAAATTAATACAATCCTTGAATTACAGAGAATACCTGGATAGCCTTCTATTGTATATACTCTTTGCCATTTATACCTTTTTTGTTTTAGTTACAGTATTAGATTTTACAGTACCAGCACACTGTAAATCCAGTACAATTGTTCAGCCTCAAGCACTAGACAGGTTTTACTATACCTGAATTTATGTACTATGCAACTACTGTACTTGAGGTCTATGAGGTCCAAACCCACTATGTATATATAGGGGAGACCATGGCCATTTCTTTATCTAGAGAACACACTTTGTGGATTAATTCAAAATTGGTGGAATGGTAACTTGTTACCACTGAGTATCTTTTTCCTGACACTTCTAATTTGTTTCAAGTTGAAACTGGGCATGGTGGAATGTTTTTAACAGAAAACACTAACCAAGGTGAGGACGACAAAAACCTTTATGGACCCAAAATACATCATGGTTCCTCTCATGCAAGAGGTATTGTGAGGAAAAGATTGCAACCAAGTACATGTTTGCCATGCACCTATTATTCATTTTCTTGTGTGAAGAATTAAATAATAGGTATCAGAATATCTCAGTTTAAATGAAATAAGGTTTCCAGCAGCACTCAAAGTCTCAGGCAGCCTCCAACCCTATGACATTTGTAAACATATAGGCATTTAATTTATGTACCAAAATTAGATCACAGAAAAAAGTCACAAACGTTTTCCTTGATGTTCAACACAATGTTGCTTGCTCTTTTTATTTTATGCCAAATTGCTATAAACAAAATAGTTACTGAACTACTATTTCTGTTTAAACAACAATACAGCTGGAAAACCAGAGTACAGTTTAAGCCTGTGACCCCACCTATAAGGCCTTTATTTGCCACTTTATCCAATTATATAAAACAAACCTCACTCACATTAAATCAACTGAATTCTTCCCAGATTTACGAAAGCCCAGTCAGAGATGCTGATACAACTGAATAGCATGATTTTATATGTCAATAAACTAACCTATGGAAACAAACCTAAATTTTTTGATTAAACTAATTATTGAGCTGCCCAGTGGCAAGGCATAAAAAGTGGATCCATAGTACAACATATTGTAAAATACCATCTTTTTAATTTCTTGGAACCGTCACACATCCATTTACTAAGGCACACACACTTTTTGTCAAAAGTGAGTTGAGTTTTAGTTTTCATTGCTCGGGTAAATAACTTCTGATTCCCACGAGAATGACTCATTCAAAGTTTGAGTCAACATCTCTGATAGGTGTAGTGTAGAGAATGGTACAGTTGTAATGTTTATACACACAGGTGCCACCTGCCTTGGTATACGATTGGCTTTCTTTGAGGTGAAGTATTTAATTTAAGGGTATAAATGAGAAATGAGCCTTTGACGCTGTAGCAGTGGCAGCTTTGTACAATAACTGGCACAAAAAGATACATTTTTCTTGTATGATATCCACAATCACAGAATACAGTTGTGTAACAAGTATAAAGTCAATATATTAAAGTGTGAGGTCTTTAGCATACCTAAAATAAAAAGTCACATGACCCCAATATGATTTTAGGTCATGGGTTAAAGTAAAGGGTGTTGTTAGATATCTGGCAGATAAAATATGAAGTTCCCAGTTTAAATGGCTTAAAAGACACTTTTATTAGTGCAAGTGCAACTTTAGTGCTTGAACATGCCTAGGCACCGGGGGTTATGTCTGGGCACTGTGGTGGCCTGAAGCTTTTCAGAAAACATGAATTTTATTGTTGCCACACATTACTTATAACGGTTTTCTCCCTGACATTAAAAAAAAAGAAGAAAAAAAAAAGTATGATCTTAACCCTTAAGGCTGCTACCCACCAGCAGCGCTGCGACAAAATGAATAGAACCTATACTTTTGAGTATCTTTCACACCACTGACACGACGGGCAATGTGGGAGCGGCACTGAAGTGATGCAAAATAAATAGGATTGAATCCTATTTTTTGTGATTTGTCGCGCGACAACTAGGGAATTGACCAATCAGAGAACCGCTTTAATGCACGTGGTCCAGCAGGGTGAAGCAGTATCCAAAATGATGGCGGAAACAATAATACTTGCCGTTTAAAAAATACCCAGAGCTTTATGACAAAGGTCATCATAGTTATAAAGATACAGATTTGAAAGACAATATATTGGCTTCCATTTTGAAGGAACTGGATAAGCCTGGTGTGTATGATTTATTGCCATATATGCTGAAATACCGTCAGAGAAGACACTCATAATTTTCACATCATGTTGTCAAATATGTACCAGTCTTGATCATATTTTTGTCAATGGCAATTTTTAACAGTTGTATAGATCTGGCAGTTTTCAAACCTGTCGCATCGTCTCTGTTTAAAGGTTTGAGAAAGGCTTTTAGAAAACTTTTCTAATTCATGGTTTTTCTACGTTTCAAGGGACATTCCAAGCACTATGCTTTCAATGTAGTCAAGATTTTTTCAGTAGCAACCCATTAAAGAACTGCTGACAATAACATGAAATAATTATACATGTGGGCGTAAACACTAATAATAATGGGCCTATAATATGAGACAAGTACAGGGGATAAAGCCATTTAAAGGGATTATATTTCATGGGGGGTTACGGTACCATGTTTAAAGCCTTAGGTATCATTGATTTAACATGTCACCCTTATATTTCTCCTCTTGCATTTTTCATGTAATGCATTGAGTCTGAAAACTGAACATACTGTGGCTGTCTTTGTTGTTTGTTTTGACATTGACATTTTAATGCTGTGATTCACCACTATCGCCATGCCCCTCACCAGCATCTAAGCCTCCGCAGCCCACCTGAAAGGTTTCATATCTTCAGTCTCCATAAAATTTCCTAGACTTTTGATAATCAGATTTATTATGTGGTTTATAACACTCAGAGTTTACAGTAATTGAGTCACTCAAACTTTTGAGTCACTGTTGAAAACAACAAGTGTAATTCCAATGAGGCAGCTTTGGAGGTAATATTTACATTTAGACATTAGGTAACACAGGTCCTTTTTTAGAAAAAGTTGGTCTTATACAGCATGCTTAAAGATAAACCAAACACAACTATAGACTATCCACGTTTAAACTGCAGATAACTTTTAATAAAATACAGTGAAACCTGTCTGATCCAGGCCCTCTGCATACCGGCATTGTGTATCGACATCATTTTGGGATCCTGTCCAAATCTCTATTGAAATGAATGGTGTAATACCCTCTACCACCTGAAGCCTGTCTATTCTGGATTCCAACATGATTTGTAAGTCTTGTCTGCATAAAATCAATGTAAATATGACTATACAGTCTGGCACCAAGTCCTGCATTTTCTAAGTTTATAATTGAGTATATTGTGTAAATATATACATGTCCTGTGAGTTTAGTACATATGCAGTAAAAATATGTGTATACATAATGGAGAAAGTAAAACTAAAATTAATACAATCCTTGAAGTACAGGGTATACCTGACCTACTGTATGTACTGTAATTGAGTTTATCAAACACGCAAAGTGTTTCAGTGTTGAAATGCCTTTCATAAATGAGAAACAGGCACTGTACTAGATTTAAGTACCTCTGTAAACCAGCAAACTATTGCAAACAAGCAATATTCAATATTCCAGGGTCAACAAGGCAAACATAATGTAGTCTATCATATGACAGAATCAATTAAGAATCACGCATCACGCATCCCACCCTGCCAAAAAATAAAAAAAATCTTCCAGCAATTGTTATTCATCTTTTTTATGTTCTTAACACAACCTATTATTATTATTTATTTCTTAGCAGGCACCCTTATCGAGGGCGACTTACAATTGTTACAAGATATCACATTATTTTTACATACAATTATTTATTTATTTATTTTTTTACATACAATTACCCATTTATAGAGTTGGGTTTTTACTGGAGCAATCTAGGTAAAGTACCTTGCTCAAGGGTACAGCAGCAGTGTCCCCCACCTGGGATTGAACCCATGACCCTCCGGTCAAGAGTCCAGAGCCCTAACCACTACTCCACACCACTTAGATGTAGATGTAGATCCCAAAAAGGAATTGTAACTCATTTTACTGTGTAAACATTCATTTTTATTTAGTTTCTTACTTCAAAAGAGATTTTCACAGCAACTGTTCTGGACCATACGGGTTGCTTCACAACACAGTCATACTGTCTTTTATCAGAACATTTAATGCTATATACTTTGAAGTCTTTTCTGGTTGGTTTTATTTGGAAACTCCCTTACTGCTCAAATAGTGGTTTGGCTTGCTGCCTGTGTAAAGTCACTGGCTCTTCAAAACATGATGTCATATCTTGACAACAGACTTTGCAGTTTCTAACAGAGAGGGTTTGTAAATTGAATAGAAATGTGGTAATGCAATCTGAGTGAGCTTTTTCCAGATCACATTTATAACAGATTGAATTTCTACTTTTTAGTTATTTGTCATACTCTGTGTCAAAATAAATAAGCAGAGACTGGCCTGTGAGAGAAATAGGGCAAAGATATTTAGTTGCATCAGAGAAATACCGCATCTCCACAAGTGCCTGTAATGCTGTCTTTGGACATAAGACCATATTTGTTGTACAAATAATTTTTGTGCCGTTAACATGAAACAAAATTGATATAAATAAACTTTTTCATGACAACCCCCACCTCCTTTAAAAAGTCTGTAGTACCAACAATATCTGTATATTTTGCTTTGTGCTGTTTGTATGTTTTTTGCCATGGTACAGTAAATACGATTTGGACCACTCATGATTTCAACTGGGTGAAGTGTGGCAACTATCACTTATTGCTGTGTCCTCCTGATCAGTTGTGGCTTATATTTCATTTACTATACTTATTGGTATGGAAGTACTTTGTTGTTGTGGCCTCTTTATATTACTATTGTGCTCCATGCCATTAAATCTATATAGATGTGCCTCCTCCCTGTGGAATTTTAATATTCTACAATTAAATCCAACTAACACATAGTGAAAAATGTACTCCTGTTGCACACCACCTCTCCTCCCCACATTTTGTCTGATGTTTGCAAGTGAGGCTTGTCATTGGTTGTTCCCAGCTTAATTCCTTCTTCAAGAGGATCAGCCTATCTGAGTCAACTGGTTCCCAAGTCTGCAGATGCACAAATCTTACACCCCCAAGAAGTAATGAATGCCCATATCATATCAAAATTATTATGACCGCCTCTCCCTCCCTCTCTTTCTCTATAAAAAGGTAAGTGTAACATACCTAAGTGTAATTTGTTTTTAACATTTAAATTTAAACATTACATATTCACCAAATAATTGTATTCTTTCTGTTTTAATAGAGATTCTTACATACATGTTACCCACCAAACACACATTACAAACTGTCCCAGACCATACAGGTTGCTTCACAACAGAGTCATCCTGTCTTTTATCAGAATACTTAATGCTAAATACTTTGAAGCCTTTTCTGGTGGTTGTTGAACAAGTTTTGTTGATCTGTATCTCATACTGACAAAATGTATTATCAGCAAGCATAAAATTGTAGGATTTTAGGATGCTACCCCCTGGGCCATTCAGAAAGAGACATGTTTCGGTAGCAGGTTTATTTAATGTTAGGTTGGCCTGCTGTGGCCATGTTAAGCACAGATATTCCCTTTTCAGTGTATCTACAGGTCCATGCTATATAACTGTGAAGAGAAGAAAGCTTTGTTTTTGATGACTCTCAATGTTCGGTAGGCAGTGGCATCAAAACACAGCACAGACAAAACAATAAAAATGCAGTAATGGAATCTCAGATTATCAGATTTAGCAGGTTACAGTATGTTTTTTTTTTTACTGCAAATATAGGTGTGTCTTCATAACTATGTGATGTCCCATACTAGTATTGTAGTGAGGGTCTGGAACCAACTCCCCAGTAATGTTGTTGAAGCTGACACCCTGGGATCCTTCAAGAAGCTGCTTGATGAGATTCTGGGATCAATAAGCTACTAACAACCAAACGAGCAAGATGGGCTGAATGGCCGCCTCTCGTTTGTAAACTTTCTTATGTTCTTATGTTCTTAATTGAAAAGCAAAATCAATATATTGGTCTCAGACCAACATCCTAAAGGGGCGTTCACACCGACGCCAGCGGCAAAATTAATAAAAAAGGAGGGGGTGATTGTGGTGGTGTGGGGGTTACAATTAGGTTTTATAAAAAAAATATTTATAATGTTTCGCTCTTCAGTTTTGTCTTTTGTCAGTGTCTTCAGTTCTGTCAAAAGAGTTTTATTTTCTGTTGCTCGGCAACCAAAAGCCACTGAACCTGCAGCCGTGACGTAACAACGGACCGCCCACTGACTTTACCCTGCCGCGTTCGGTGTGAACAGTACTGCAGCGCGGTGCGCAAGCAGGCGGCATGCACGTCGCGTCAGGTGTGAACGCCCCTTTAGTTGTGACTGGCTCACTGACTCTTTATTATTTAGGGCTCAACACATCATGTCCCAGCTTATTATAACATGTCCCAGCTTATTATAACCACATTTTAAGGGAATCATTTTTATTTTAGACTTTAATGAAGTTGTCAAAAAAACTGCGGTATAAGTGTGCAAAAAAAAAAAAAAAAATACAAGCTTCTCCTCCATCTTCAATATCCTACTAAATTAATTCTATACCAGAATATCAGCAAGTTAAGCTTCTGTCTAATACTATTAACTGTATTTTAGGACTGCAGTTCATTGATATGTTGCTTTGAAAGAAGACTAAGGCTGCCCAGTAAAGTGAAAATACCAGACCATACCCTTTGAAGAAATAATGATCACTGTGGGTATTGGTACCTAGAAATGCTGATTGTCAAGCAGTATGAAAGCGTGCTGTATACATCTGTAAATCTGTGTCATAAAAAAAAACAACAAAAAAAAACTTAAATGCATTTGACAAATGTTTCAACAAGAACATTTCCTTTTTGTGTTAGACAACACTTTTCATCGATTTACCTGATTTTATTATTATTTATTAAGATTACTTTTAGTACTACTGTATATGGGTTCAGCCACCCCAATGAGGATAAATAATGGGACATAAAAAATAAGTGTTCAGAAAGGCTGCTTAAAGTTTATAAACCATGCTCAGATAAAGTGTCCCTATTTGGCTCAAGTCTCAGTGCGAAACAAAAAAAAAACACCACTAATCGATAAACTTAATATTGTTTTTAATTTTATGGAGAGTGTATCTACAAAGAATATGTGCAATATTATATTTTAAATAGTTAAACTGATAAAAAAATTAAATAAAGAAATACATTTGAATATTTGATTGACCAAACCCATATCTTATGACTGTTAGCAGCACGAGTAAAACAGTAGAGGGCGCCACACAGTTAATTTTCTAAGATTTTAAGATAATTTGTTCCTTGTAACAAAAATCAATAAAACAAACAAATAAAAAAAAAAAGGGTTTCTGTCCACTTTTGGATTTTGTATAGCAATTTTACATTGACAAGGTTGCAGGGGGACAGGAATAACAGTTGCATAACCCTAGAGATCATTTCTAAAAGCAAAATAGGAAATTCAGGTTTTAGATGTGGTTGATAAAAACATTTTTACAGGAATAGTTACTAGGCATGTGTGACAAGGTAGTGTCACCAGGAAGTGAGACTCATACACAGAATCTGCAGATCAAAGCGCTAACACGCATGTTTAATAATAACAAATACACTCAACAAAACACATTAACAAAATAAAACGGGGACAAAGACCAAAACAAAAGGTCTAGACAAAGCACTCACGGACATAAACAGGACACGGATATGGACGTAAACACAGTATAGTACAGCACAGCACAGCACAGCACAGCATGGTACACACCTTCACTTCTAACATCAACATTAATCCTACCTATCCTCACTGACATCCTCACATTTCCGATTTCCTTGTGGCTCCTTCCGGTGTCACTTCCGCTTTCCCTTAAACTGCTGTCAGCTTCAACCACACCAGCCACCACTGAGATATTTAACAAACAATATTTATTACACTTAATAAATTAGTGAATAACACTGTTTCATATACAGGGTGTCAATACTGATGTCTGCAACTGTACATACGTGGTGTGTGTGTGTGTGTGTGTATACATATATATATATATATATATATATATATATATATATATATATATATATATATATATATATATATATATATATATATATATATATATATATATATATATATATATATATATATACAGTACTGTGCAAAAGTTTTAGGCAGGTGTGAAAAAATGCTGTAAAGTAAGAATGCTTTCAAAATAGACATGTTAATAGATTATATTTATCAATTAACTAAATGCAAAGTGAGTGAACAGAAGAAAAATCTAAATCAAATCCATATTTGGTGTGACCACCCTTTGCCTTCAAAACAGCATCAATTCTTCTAGGTACACTTGCACAAAGTCAGGGATTTTGTAGGCATATAGTCAGGTGTATGATTAAACAATTATACCAAACAGGTGCTAATGATCATCAATTCAATATGTAGGTTGAAACACAATCATTAACTGAAACAGAAACAGCTGTGTAGGAGGAATAAAACTGGGTGAGGAACAGCCAAACTCAGCTAACAAGGTGAGGTTGCTGAAGACAGTTTACTGTCAAAAGTCATACACCATGGCAAGACTGAGCACAGCAACAAGACACAAGGTAGTTATACTGCATCAGCAAGGTCTCTCCCAGGCAGAAATTTCAAGGCAGACAGGGGTTTCCAGATGTGCTGTCCAAGCTCTTTTGAAGAAGCACAAAGAAACGGGCAACGTTGAGGACCGTAGACGCAGTGGTCGGCCAAGGAAACTTACTGCAGCAGATGAAAGACACATCATGCTTACTTCCCTTCGCAATCGGAAGATGTCCAGCAGTGCCATCAGCTCAGAACTGGCAGAAAACAGTGGGACCCTGGTACACCCATCTACTGAAGGGCTGGAGAGCGTACACCCATCTACTGAAGGGCTGGAGAGCGTACACGAATGAGTGTCTGCAGGCAACAGTGAAGCATGGTGGAGGTTCCTTGCAAGTTTGGGGCTGCATTTCTGCAAATGGAGTTGGGGATTTGGTCAGAATTAATAGTCTCCTCAATGCTGAGAAGTACAGGCAGATACTTATCCATCATGCAATACCATCAGGGAGGCATCTGATTGGCCCCAAATTTATTCTGCAGCATGACAACGACCCCAAACATACAGCGAAAGTCATTAAGAACTATCTTCAGCGTAAAGAAGAACAAGGAGTCCTGGAAGTGATGGTATGGCCCCCACAGAGCCCTGATCTCAACATCATCGAGTCTGTCTGGGATTACATGAAGAGAGAGAAGCAACTGAGGCTGCCTAAATCCACAGAAGAACTGTGGTTAGTTCTCCAAGATGTTTGGGCCAACCTACCTGCCGAGTTCCTTCAAAAACTGTGTGCAAGTGTACCTAGAAGAATTGATGCTTGATGCTGTTTTGAAGGCAAAGGGTGGTCACACCAAATATGGATTTGATTTAGATTTTTCTTCTGTTCACTCACTTTGCATTTAGTTAATTGATAAATATAATCTATTAACATGTCTATTTTTGAAAGCATTCTTACTTTACAGCATTTTTTCACACCTGCCTAAAACTTTTGCACAGTACTGTATATATATATATATATATAAAATGTTACAGGCATATTGTGAAATCAGGCCTGACATGCCTGAAAATAGTAGTTAGGCCTTATGTGAAACACCTAATCCCTGGTCATTTGGTATTATTAACTCAAATATTTTTGCTGCATTTAGTTGTATCCAGTATGGTGTTAAAGTTGTTCCCAAATTTATTCTATTTCCTAAAATTAAAAACAAAATAAAATCATAAAAATGCTTTTCATCAGGAATAAAAAGCTTTCGAGAGAGGTTGTCTCACCAGTTCAAGTGAATTTAACTCTGAGATATAACTAACAATTAATGCATAAAATAACTTATTAAAATATTCTGTGCTAAAATATTTGGATTATTATGACATTGTTTTGTTGAAGTTTACTGCACTTCCTCTAAGTAAGTTCCTGTGCTGTTCATTGGTTTTAAGAGCAATTTATGCTATACATACATTTTCATGTAAAAAAACATTCATCACTTCATAAAATATGTATGTACTGTGAGAGAAAACAAATGGTAAAAATCGTTTTCTAATAGCGATAGTGCCCTCTCGATGATGATACTGTGTAATAGTTGACCTTAACTTTCGTTAGCACCCTCACCTTTGGCTCAGTATTTTGCGAGCCCCTGAATAAAGAAACGTTGAAAAGCAGTGAGCCTGGAAATGATGCAACCATGATGGGAAACTTTGCTTGAGATGTAGGGCCATATTTTCAAAGTATTTTCTCGGGTCTTTAATTTAAGAGAAAAATATAGCTTTGTACCTCCCCACCTGTTGCTACAACTGTTTAAATAACATACCTGAAATTTTTATTTTCCTTGTTAACATCTGAAAACATTTTACAGTTACAACTTTAAACTGTTTTAAAGCTATTTTCAAAATGTCTGCTCTATTGCACTGATAGTGTAAGGATTGTTGCCCACACAGCAATAACGATCCATGATGTGGTACCGAACAGAAAAGTCAGAGCACTTGTAGTTTTTTTTTTTTTTTTAATAGCTCTTCCTGCAGTGACTTAGAGGACAGATCTCAAACCCTGTGCACTAGAGCGGACATTTTGAAAAGAGCTTTGAAAGACTTTATAAGTGTAAAAAGTTGTCAGGATATTAACAAGGAAAAGAAAAATTACAGGTACGTTATTTAAACAGTTGTAGGGGATGGGGATGTATTATGTTATATTTTTTTTAGAACCCCGCTACTTACTCTTTAAGCCCAGTGGGGTGGGAGATACATCAAATGGAAGAAGGATATCGCTTCTTCAATAAATATAGATTTTTATTGTGTACAGTTTATTTTTTTTACATATATAGTTTCTATGAATTGTGTGGTTTTTCTAATATAAATATTTAAAATTTTGAAGATTGTATTCAAAGGGCCACTTTACTTTCCTACCTGGTTAATATTCCCTGACGTGTGTTCTTTCGCCACCTAAAATGTGGAGCATTCTTTCCTTGCTGAGCACACACATTCATGTATCAATGGAAATGCATGTCATTGCTGCAGATCGGGGTGACTATACGATTCTTTTGAAATAAAACAAAAAAATTGCAACGAAGTGCCTGTTGTGTGCTTTATATTAAACTTAAATCTTCCGACCCAAAGTGACTGTCACTTGTGTGAGTCAAACAGAATTCAAACTGTTCCCAAGGAGTTTCAATGTCTATAGTTAAGTCTATTGAAATAACGTTACACAGTGAAACCACTCTGTTAAACCCAGTGGGGTGGTCTTAGTAATGAAGGTCTGTTAACATTAAAGCCATCCATAGCACTCAATAGCTCTTAATTTAGAAATACTAAAAGAAACTTCATAAATTCAATGATAAACATTTTTTTTCTTTCCAAAAGACACTGAAAAAGATTTTGTTCGTCATTGAATTTTCACAACAGTGTTGTTGCTCCTGTTCATCAAATTAGTCAAACCCCATGACTAGTCCCAAAACAAACACTGATCAAGGCAAGTGGGAAAAAAATCTTTTTAAACAGTTTTAAGATTTATTATAGTATTTTGCACTGTAATTTTAGCTCTGAGACTATAAAGACCAACATGAAAATAAGACTGACATAAAAGAAATCTGAGGAAAAGAACAGCTTATAAAATTAGACTTTAGAGAATTACTTTACTATTGTCATAAATACAATTTTCATAATGCTCAAATATTTTGTTTATATGTTCCTCCAGTTCTACAATGTAATTCTTTAACAGATTATAATTTTCCAACTCTTAGTTAGCTTCAACTGTACAATGGTAAATGGAAGAGACACCAGTTAATGTGTTACTATTATAAAAGTGGAAAGATAAAAGTAATACTAGCCCCCATAAAAAACTAAAACAAAACAAACTGTTCATTTGGGAGTTCTTACGTGCAAATACAGCTATGCATATATTTGCTGTATTTATGGTGCAGTCCAGTTACTGTATCAGTTAGAGTTGAGATTACAAAAATCTTTAATAATGAACAAAAACCTGCAATTGAGTCTGTTATTATCCCCCGCAGGGACATAGTGGAGAAAGTCATTTTTATGTATGTCACGTTATCACTTTTACATATATCTGGTTTAATCTAAAAAGTCATCCCTTCAGAATCAGGGGTGCAACATACTTTTTTAAACAAGAATAAAAGCAAGCTTCAACTGACTAGCAAAGAAAATGACTAAAAAGATCTCTGGTTTTCCCCCTTCCTGTCCTTCTCTTTGTAAACTATAATGTTGCCATTGGGCTCTGCCAGCTCGACTTTGTTGATGCCATGTAATAAAACCAAGTTTATTTTGAAAAGCAACACACAAACCATGATACAATATCTATAACTGACAGCCACCACAATTTCCCATGCAAAGGGCAGCAGTGTGGAGTAGTGGTTAGGGCTCTGGACTCTTGATGCGGTGGGTCATGGGTTCAATCCCAGGTGGGGACACAGCTGCTGTACCCTTGAGCAAGGTACTTTACCTAGATTGCTCCAATAAAAAACCCAACTGTAAAAATGGGTAATTGCATGTAAAAATAATGTGTAAAAAATAATGTAATTGTATGTAAAATGATGTGATATCTTGTAACAATTGTAAGATGCCCTGGATAAGGGTGTCTGCTAAGAAATAAACAATATGCTGAAAGATTCTAATTATTATATACAAATGTTTATTTATTAACTTCGGGGACTATATGTTACAGATTAAATAAAACAGTTAAAGGTGATTTATGAACTCTTGAAGCATGATGTGACAGGGCAGACTCCTGCACATGAAAATGTAAATTGGTTTTGTTAATTTGCCAGTGATAAAACCTCTTCTCGAAATCCATGTAGGTCAGGTTGAATTGGTTAATTAAGAACCCATTTAACCTGGCCACTGAAGTTGGTTGTGTGCTCTAGAAGGGTCTGGACAGCTTAATTTTGTTTTGTAATAATGCAGGTGATAGGCAAGTGTATATAACACACTTTATGGGTAAGGGTGTCTGTATGTCATATTGAGCCTCGCATCATGTCTTTCTAAGATGAAGAGTAAGGATGTCATTAAATTGATTGTTTTACATTCATCTTACTGTTATAGTGCTTGCAGTCATTCTCTGTGGTGCTAGGTTGTGTTGTTCCAATATTGGGTAATTCTAATTTTTCTCTTAATCTGTCTTATTTGGCTTTGAACTGGCCTTGAACTGGAGCGAAGCGTCATCACTGAACAGTCTTCCTCATTTCATTCAAATTATGTGACAATGCGACTTTTCAACTCTGACAGCTTGTGACAGGCTGGCTGCAGGGAGGAACTCAAACCAGAGATAGAAACACACAGCAGACAGAGACTTGGGGTTTTGGTGAAGCTGAGTGCGTGATCGCGCTCAGCATTTAATAAACAAAACAATAGAACACAAAAACAGGACACGGCACTTGCGCCAAAATAAATAGACGAACAAAAACGGACTATCAATTAAACAAACGGTGGACGGACAGACACACAAACACGGTGAGTAAATAAATAAACAAGTATCGTGCTGGTCCTACAGCACGCGATAGCAATTGTTATAAGTATTACTCTCCTCTCTCTCTCCCGTTCTCCACTCAACGAACACACCACCCCGAGTGAGTGAAAACATGCAGCTTTTATGCAGTTGTACCGAGACTCGATTGCTAGTCAATCATTCAATTGGAATCTCGGTACAACTGCACGTGAATTAATTAAAGTGCAATTCCCGTGACTCACACATTATTACTTTAACCAGCACGTGAAGTGATTTGTGCCATCCTCGTGCCTAAATACAAATCTACATTTTAAATCACACGTGAAACACAGACCCGCTTATATCCCGTGTACCAATGACTATACACCAACATTTACACACAACACGTAACACAAAATACACACAGGGGGCACTTTGCCACATATACCCCCTTGTGCAAAGCACACATGGCCTCAATGGCCACCTCCCCCTCAGTCCCAAAGTCCCGAAGAGGGGAAGCAAGTTGTTTCTGGGGTGGCCATGGTGGAATGTCCGCACCCCCAATTCTTCGTGGCTGGCAGCTCCCTCTTCCGGGCTTCAGCCACACTATCTCCTGCCGCGAAGTGCAGCTGGGGAGCTGGTCTCCTGACCTCCCCCTTCTTCATGGCCGGCAGTTCCTCCGTGGGGCTCCGACCACACAATCTCCGGCAGCGAAACTGCTGCGGGGAAGCTGGTCTCCTGACCTCCCCCTTCTTCATGGCCGGCAGTTCCCTCCGTGGGGCTCCGCCACCCACTTCCGGCAGCGAAACTGCTGCAGGGGAGCTGGTCTCCTGACCTCCCCTTCTTTGTGGCCGCCAGCTCCCTCCGTGGGGCTCCGCCACCGTGTTCCTGCCACGGAAATGCGGCTGGGGAGCTGGTCTCCTGACCTCCCCTTCTTCATGGCCGCAGCTCCCTTCATGGAGCTCCGCCACAGTGTAGCGACCGAGGCAAAGCAGAGGCCCCGGCGACCCCAGGCGAAGCAGGATCCCTGGCGACCCCAGGTGACGGCAGCAGCAGCGACCCTCGGGAGGCGACGGCAGCAGCAGCGGACCCTCGGGAGGCGACGGCAGCAGCAGCGACCTCGGGAGGCGACGGCAGCAGCAGCGACCCTCGGGAGGCGACGGCAGCAGCAGCGACCTCGGGAGGCGACGGCAGCAGCAGCGGACCCTCGGGAGGCGACGGCAGCAGCAGCGACCCTCGGGAGGCTAACTCGGGAGGGGAGCCCCTGGCCATAGAGGCGGCAGCGGAGCTCCACTTCTCCCTCACCCCTGCACCCTGTGTGGAGCAAAGGCAGCCCCAGGCGATGCGGAGCGACAGGCAGCCCCAGGCGATGCGGAGCGGCTGGCAACCCCAGGCGATGCGGAGCGGCTGGCAACCCCAGGCGATGCGGAGCGGCTGGCAACCCCAGGCGATGCGGAGCGGCTGGCAACCCCAGGCGATCGCGGAGCGGCTGGCAACCCCAGGCGATGCGGAGCGGCTGGCAACCCCAGGCGATGCGGAGCGCGGCAACCCCAGGCGTGCAGGCAAGCATCCTTGGGCGAAGCGCAGGCAGGCATCCTTGGGCTAAGCGAGGCAGGCATCCTTGGGCTAAGCGAGGCAGGCATCCTTGGGCTAAGCGAGGCAGGCATCCTTGGGCTGAAGCGAGGCAGGGAGTCAGAACTAGCTGGGGTGCGGGTTTTGCCCTCTTCTCGCCACTGCGGCCGGGCAGTTCTTCCCCATGCTTTACTCAGCAGCCTATGCAAGGGCTGCTGAGGACCGCCAGCATCTAGTCCTGGTTTTTCTGGTGAAGGGAGAGGCAGCTCCTGCTCCTCTCCTCGTGACGGTGGGGAAGTGGTACCAGCAGGCATTCATCCTCTGCTGGTTGGGAAGTGTTACCAGCAGGCATTCCTCCTCTGCTGGTGGGGAAGTGATACCAGCAGGCATTCCTCCTCTGCTGGTGGGGAAGTGATACCAGCAGGCATTCATCCTCTGCTGGTGGGGAAGTGATACCAGCAGGCATTCATCCTCTGCTGGAGGGGTTGGCGGAGGCAGAGGCAGCTCCTGCTGCTCTGCTCCTGCCGATGGAGGTGGCGGAGGCAGAGGCAGCTCCTGCTGCTCTGCTCCTGCCAGTGAAGGTGGTGGAGGCAGAGGCAGCTCCTGCTGCTCTGCTCCTGCCGGTGGAGGTGGCGGAGGCAGAGGCAGCTCCTGCTGCTCTGCTCCTGCCGGTGGAGGTGGCGGAGGCAGAGGCAGCTCCTGCTGCTCTGCTCCTGCCAGTGGAGGTGGGAGCGCGTGTAGTCTCCTGGCGGCGGAGGTGGGAGCAGCGTGTAGTCTACCCTTGTTTCAGGGGACTGGTGCGGCCCTCCCTCTCTGCAGGGGACTGGTGCTGCTCTGCCTCGAAGGGGAGACCAGCAGGCATTCACCCTCTGCTGGTGGACAGGGACCCAGCAGGCATGCACCCTCTGCTGGTGGAGGAGGCAGAGGCAGCTCCTGCTGCTCTGCTCCTGCCAGTGAAGGTGGCGGAGGCAGAGGCAGCTCCTGCTGCTCTGCTCCTGCTGGTGGGTTGGCGGAGGCAGAGGCAGCTCCTGCTGCTCTGCTCCTGCCGATGGAGGTGGCGGAGGCAGAGGCAGCTCCTGCTGCTCTGCTCCTGCCAATGGAGGTGGCGGAGGCGGGACCAGCAGGAATTCACCCTCTGCTGGTGGAGGTGGGAGCTGCAAGCAGTCCTCCCATGGCAATGGAGGTGGACCCAGCAGGAATTCACCCTCTGCTGGTGGAGACTGGGGCTGTGGACGCTCTACCTTCCCCTTCTTGGGCCGTGGACGCACCGACTCCTCCCTCTTGGGCTGTGGACGCACCGACTCCTCCCTCTTGGGCTGTGGACGCACCGACTCCTCCCTCTTGGGCTGTGGACGCACCGACTCCTCCCTCTTGGGCTGTGGACGACCGACTCCTCCCATTCAGGCGTAGGGACGCTCGGGCTCCTCCCACTCAGGCGTAGGACGCTCGGGCTCCTCCCACTCAGGCGTAGGGACGCTCGGGCTCCTCCCGCTTGGGCTGTGGACACTCAGGCTCCTCCCACTTGGGCTGTGGACACTCAGCCTTCCTCTTCCCCTTTCCCCTTCTCTGCCTCCTCCTCACCTTCCTCTCCTGGGCCAGTTCCTCCTCTCCCTCTTGGTAGGGGCAGCGCACCACCGGGTGCCCAAACTCCCCACAGGCAAGGCACCAGCCTTGGTCCTCTAGACCACCGAGGAGGACCTCCAGATCCTGGCAGCCATCTCTCCAGTTCCAGCCTTCCATTTTCTTCTTGTTGTTGTTTTTTTTTTTTTTTTTAAACAAATTGCGGTTCCTGCTCTGGCCTGAGTCCTGGAGGCGCTTGTTTTCCCGGTTCTGACACCACGTGTGACAGGCTGGCTGCAGGGAGGAACTCAGACCAGAGATAGAAACACACAGCAGACAGAGACTTGGGGTTTGGTGAAGCTGAGTGCGTGATCGCGCCAGCATTTAATAAACAAAACAATAGAACACAAAAACAGGACACGGCACTTGCGCCAAAATAAATAGACGAACAAAAACGGACTATCAATTAAACAAACGGTGGACGGACAGACACACAAACACGGTGAGTAAATAAATAAACAAGTATCGTGCTGGTCCTACAGCACGCGATAGCAATTGTTATAAGTATTACTCTCCTTCTCTCTCTCCGCTCTCCACTCAACGAACACACCACCCCGAAAGTGAGTGAAAACATGCAGCTTTTATGCAGTTGTACCGAGACTCGATTGCTAGTCAATCATTCAATTGGAATCTCGGTACAACTGCACGTGAATTAATTAAAGTGCAATTCCCGTGACTCACACATTATTATTTTAACCAGCACGTGAAAGTGATTTGTGCCATCCTCGTGCCTAAATACAAATCTACATTTTAAATCACACGTGAAACACAGACCCGTTTATATCCCGTGTACCGATGACTATACCCCAACATTTACACACAACACGTAACATATAATACACAGGGGGGGGCACTTTGCCACACAGCTTCAATGATACAAAATAAACAAAATACACAAAGGGGCTGGGTGTACCCTGTCACACAGGCTTTTATTCTTTGATCAACCTATAACTGCCAAGAAATTCCACAGTTGGATTTTATTGGAGCATTTTACAGCACTGGAGAATCCCCCTGGATTTCTTCAACCACCTTAGTTATCAAGAGATTACCCCGAAATAGAGGTGGTAGGTTAAGGTTGATTCCCATAGATTAAATTGATCACTTAGACCAGTTAGTTGTTGGCTTGTTGGCTGCAAAATAAGTAAAAGCATATGTATATAAAAGTTTGAAAGGCATAATTGAGGCATTTTATGAATAGCATCCCAGGAGACAAATAAATGTAATATTTTCCATAAACCTATATAAGCTTTGAGGTAATGTAATACAATTGTTTACAATAGATGGATCCATATTTTCATTTTCGACCCAGTTACTGCATCACCACCATGCTGAGACCTAACACTTCAAACCCACTACTTTAAACATTACACTCACAAATTTAAATTCCATTTGCTGACACCACCCTAAACTTGGCATTGGCAGATTTTTGATGGGAATGTTGCTCTCCATAAATAAATTACTTACACCATTTAGATGATGTACTATTTTGCAGTAAAACAAGAAGGATATACAGCAATGGTGTAATTAATTTCCAGTTGGCCACATCAGTGAGCGTGGGTCGATTTCCTTTCCCCTCAGTACTGAAGTATGAAATGTGTGAATAGAGAGCAGTAGGAGACATGGTTAACACCTCTAAATGAGAATACAAAGTTTGCTAAGATTGTAAATACTTTCAGTACAAAGTTATACCCACGTAGAGCAGGCATTTCTTGTTCCTTTTTATTTTAACAGACAAACAACAAGGATAATGTGGTTTATTGATGTATACAATTATCTCATTCAGCTTCTTACAGAATTGCCAATTTGGCCACATCATTGGGCGTGGGTTGGTTTCCTTTCCACTAACTGCAAAGAATTATATGCAGGCTTTTATGCAAGAAACAGCCTCTTATACATCGCAGGAAGCTAGGGAAATTGAATGATAGCTGTGATGAATAATTACACTGAAAAGTGTAACCCTCAAAGAGCTAAGACAAGATTAAAATACTAATATTAAAAAAAAATTACTAACTTAACCTATTAAACTACATCTGTGTTAGAAAAGTGATATCCCCCATCCATTTTATTGTTTCAGACCCTTCACATAATGAGTGACAGTATTCCAGTTTCCCCACAATTAAACTTCCCACTGATTATATTGCTCAGTAACTAATGCTTCTAGGTTACTATTCCCAGCTCCAAGAAAAATTTCACGAAACGCTTCCTGTATTTTACATTTGATTGTTTTGTTTAATACATTGATTACTATTTGTAGTTTTGCTTAATATACAGTTTTTACAGTCCAACAAATGTATATCAGACTCAAGGTGTTATGAACTATAAAATAAGTCAGGACTGCCATTGCTTTTAAGGGCAGATTTTTATTAACCTCAGACTTTAAATAGCATAATTTTGAATTATTTTTAAGGGTCAATATCTAGACAGAATATAAATATAAAATAACATTTTTTAATTGTACAACAAAAATAATTAAATTCAATTTTAACAGATCAGATGCATCCAGTGAAGTGCCTATCAGCATAATTATGTAGCCATTGTCAGAATTCCAATGTGATCATTTACAAAACCCCAAGACACACACAATAACTTACAAAAAAAAAATAACAACATGAGGAGAAGGCATTTTTTAAGTAACGATTGCCTGTATAATGGTATGTAAGAAGCTCCAGGGTTTATATATTGGCCAGATGTACCGAAATCCCCCAAAAATCTGACTAGTAAGGAATTTCCGAAGCTATCATTTTGTCAGGAAGCAGGAGGAAAACAGGACATGTTGATTGGGGATACATACAATTTGCCAAAAACAACTTTACAGGTTTACAGTGTATATTCCATTAAGAATTACTTCAGACTTATTTGTGAACAAATGCTGTGCCAAGATGATTTACCTGGCAGGTTTCATCCTTCCGGTACACAGTTTCAATTGGTTTCATGCTTCAATACTTTGTCTTTCTTTGAAAAGTGACTCTCTACTTGGGTTCAAATAAGGTTAATCTTTCCCTCTACCTATAAACCGTGTCAATAATATTTACATGCATTGGGATGTGGCAGGAAGCTTTGTGTTGAAATCATTTTGCCCCTTCCGCTGGTAATATATATTACAGCTCATAGAGGGTGAGTCATCGAATTCTGTGGTTTAGCAGTATCCTGACAAGAGAACTGGGGCCTGTATTACTGTTAGCTGTCATAATTGTTTTTGCAGTAAAACAAGTCCCTTGATAAAGGAAGTTAAAAATAAATGGCGATAAGAAAAATCCTTTACTCACAATAGCCTTCTTATGTCCTTCAATATTTGTTATTTTTAGCAATTAAAATAAATACACATCCTCCCATAACTCAAAGATTTATAGCAGGACACAACTTGTTTTGCTAACCTTGTGACGGAATAAATTCCTACTTATATTAAAGCCTTGTAGAATTACCTTTTTATTTTTATTATTTTCAAATAAAAAATCCCAAACTACTGTATTTATGTTCAAACTTCACAAACTTATACAAACATTTAATTTTTAATATTCAGTATCCCACAACCATGTTACATTTTACACTCCTGTATGATTCCTGTGTTGATGTTTACACTTATTTTCTATTTATAAACTAATATTTACTAATAATTGTATTATTATTATTATTATTATTATTATTATTATTATTATTATTATTATTATATTGTATTGCTATGAGACCTACTTTATAATATACCTGTTGTACAATGCTAAGTACAGAATAACCTTGCTTACAGACCCCATTGATGCCTAATGACAAGGCCACCCCTCAGCCACCATCTGCTGTCCAAATTAGATCTTGCTTTGCTCAAATACCTCTCTAATAAGACAAACACACTATAAACTAACAACTTGAAACTTGAATGAAATATGATGTAACTCAGGTGTCCATTTGATTTAGATTTTTTTTAAACAGTGTAAGGAAACTAAAATAAACTCTGGAATGGTCAAACTGTTCAATTATGTGATAACCAGTTATCAAACTGGATAAACAAACAACTTTTTAAATAATCAAAACCCTTGATATGAATTTGTTACAATAAATATTATGTTCCTTAAGTAAGTAAAGACACTCCTCTATTAGCCACATTTTGTTGGTCCCTTGTCCAACAAAACAATGGTAAAACACATGGTAAGTATGCCAATGGAAAATGCATAATGTAAGCTTAGTCAGGAGATTTCATTAAAAAAATAAAAAATAAAGATTTTTTGAGGATGTATTCCAGTATTTAGTATTGCATCACATATGCAGAAATGATGGACAAAGAAGATAACAATGAGCTTCAAGGCTAGCAATACTTGTGCTTTACTGCAACTGTCATGGGAAAGTTTATTTTAATGTAAGGGGGAAAAAACTTGGAGAGCAGGTTGTCTTCATTGTATAAGTGCATATTTCTGACTAATGAGTCACTTTGTAACACTTCAGCAATTACCTTTCTATAGTCTACATGGACGGGCAAAGTCAGACGTTGCAGTAAAGCAGTAGTTCCTATTTTTTATTTGTATTTGATTACATTTGTTTCCAAACATATCAAATAGCTTCACATAAAACACCATTATTATACATGCCTCTTACGTGTCTAATATAACTTGAATATGTTTATATAAGAGATTATTTTGACACCCTGTGTTCTGAACTAAACAGCGATCCTCAGGCTACTACACTCAGTGACAGGAGGTATGAATATGAAATATAGGCTGTGCTTTCGTTTCTGGAAAGCAAAACCAAAATATATAGTCAGGATAATAAAGCAAAAATTACACAGCACAGTCTCTTAGACCCTGTTCACACAAAGGGTCGGCCCTGGGCTGGCCCAAGGCAGCCACATACTTAGTTCTGCAACCTTGTTCACAATTTGTGTTTTTAAAGCGCTTGTGCGTTCACATATGTGACTGAAAAGCAGGCGATAGCCTGTACTCAGAATGGAAGAGCTACCGGGATATACAGTAATCCTTTTGTAGTAGTTGTTTGTTAATATATATATATATATATATATATATATATATATATATATATATATATATATATATATATATATATATATATATACAGTACTGTGCAAAAGTTTAGGCAGGTGTGAAAAAATGCTGTAAAGTAAGAATGCTTTCAAAAATAGACATGTTAATAGTTTATATTTATCAATTAACAAAATGCAAAGTGAGTGAACAGAAGAAAAATCTACATCAAATCAATATTTGGTGTGACCACCCTTGCCTTCAAAACAGCATCAATTCTTCTAGGTACACTTGCAAACAGTTTTTGAAGGAACTTGGCAGGTAGGTTGGCCCAAACATCTTGGAGAACTAACCACAGTTCTTCTGTGGATTTAGGCAGCCTCAGTTGCTTCTCTCTCTTCATGTAATCCCAGACAGACTCGATGATGTTGAGATCAGGGCTCTGTGGGGCCATACCATCACTTCCAGGACTCCTTGTTCTTCTTTACGCTGAAGATAGTTCTTAATGACTTTCGCTGTATGTTTGGGGTCGTTGTCATGCTGCAGAATAAATTTGGGGCCAATCAGATGCCTCCCTGATGGTATTGCATGATGGATAAGTATCTGCCTGTACTTCTCAGCATTGAAGAGACCATTAATTCTGACCAAATCCCCAACTCCATTTGCAGAAATGCAGCCCCAAACTTGCAAGGAACCTCCACCATGCTTCACTGTTGCCTGCAGACACTCATTCGTGTACCGCTCTCCAGCCCTTCGGCGAACAAACTGCCTTCTGCTACAGCCAAATATTTCAAATTTTGACTCATCTATCCAGAGCACCTGCTGCCATTTTTCTGCACCCCAGTTCTTGTGTTTTCGTGCATAGTTGAGTCGCTTGGCCTTGTTTCCACGTCGGAGGTATGGCTTTTGGCGCAAGTCTTCCATGAAGGCCACTTCTGACCAGACTTCTCGGACAGTAGATGGGTGTACCAGGGTCCCACTGTTTTCTGCCAGTTCTGAGCTGATGGCACTGCTGGACATCTTCCGATTGCGAAGGGAAGTAAGCATGATGTGTCTTTCATCTGCTGCAGTAAGTTTCCTTGGCCGACCACTGCGTCTCTGATCCTCAACGTTGCCCGTTTCTTTGTGCTTCTTCAAAGAGCTTGGACAGCACATCTGGAAACCCCTGTCTGCCTTGAAATTTCTGCCTGGGAGAGACCTTGCTGATGCAGTATAACTACCTTGTGTCTTGTTGCTGTGCTCAGTCTTGCCATGGTGTATGACTTTTGACAGTAAACTGTCTTCAGCAACCTCACCTTGTTAGCTGAGTTTGGCTGTTCCTCACCCAGTTTTATTCCTCCTACACAGCTGTTTCTGTTTCAGTTAATGATTGTGTTTCAACCTACATATTGAATTGATAATCATTAGCACCTGTTTGGTATAATTGTTTAATCATGCACCTGACTATATGCCTACAAAATCCCTGACTTTGTGCAAGTGTACCTAGAAGAATTGATGCTGTTTTGAAGGCAAAGGGTGGTCACACCAAATATGGAATATGGATTTGATTTAGATTTTTCTTCTGTTCACTCACTTTGCATTTAGTTAATTGATAAGTATAATCTATTAACATGTCTATTTTTGAAAGCATTCTTACTTTACAGCATTTTTTCACACCTGCCTAAAACTTTTGCACAATACTGTATATATATATATATATATATATATATATATATATATATATATATATATATATATATATATATTTTGTTCTATGCAATGTTATGGTATATATTTTAAAAACATATATATTGATTATTTTGACTTAATGTTATGTTTGTTCTATGCAGCACAGAGCAATGTTATGGTATATATTTTAAAAACATATATATATTGATTATTTTGACTTAATGTTATGGTGTGTAACGGTGTGATGGTCCGAGCTTACCCCCACCCACAATCACATTATTCTCATAAGAACATAGAGATATTTAGAACGCGGGAAACAGCAATTTACTAGTGTTGACAGGTATAAATATTTATTTTGTTAATAGATACTTCACTCAGATTGCAAACAACTATCAAGTTGTACACAATGACTGCCATTCACAAGACAAACTCACGACTGACCACAGTAGCGGCTGCAGGATTTAATTCCTGGCTCGGCCCCAGATTTTCACGGACGGGCCGTTTATGACTTAATGACGTAAACGTAATGACGTAATTACTAATATGCGTACTGAGGACACTCTATCAAAGATCTTTTTAGTAACTAGAAGCTATTTAACTCTATACTGTCAGAAATAGCACCATATTCACCAAGAACGCACACTCTACCAAAACATTTTGACAGTCGGAAATCCTTTTCACCACCAACAGGCATAGCATCACAAATTCCATCACGTTAGCGTCTGAAAAAAGCTCTCACACGTGTTTCGACTTCCCAAAGTGAGCTTAAATTTAAAAGGCTCTCATACAGTGACTAAAAGTGAATGTTAATACTTCCATTTGAGCTTTAAAAAAGTGTCAGTTACATGGGAACAAAAACAAAACAGGAATGGAGGCATGAGTTGAGCATAACATGCATCTCAGCTGCATCAGTCAACTGAATTCAGGTTGATAAAATTAAATGTAGGTACTTACATTACTGGCTCATTTGTTGATTCGTCGGTTCATTTTCTATTTTCAAAATTTGTCTAAACATTTGGTATTATTATATTTCTTAGACTTACAATTCATCACATTATTTTGACATACAATTACTGATTTATACAGTTGGGTTTTTACTGGAGCAATCTAGTTAAAGTACCTTACTCAAGGGTACAACAGCAGTGCCTCCTCACCTGGGATTGAACCCACGACCCTCCAGTAAGGAGTCCACAGCCCTAACCACTACTCCACACTGTTGCCCTGTGAAGGTAATTAGATAGCTAATTGAAAATGTAAAAAATATCTAAACAGCAGCTGCACAAGCTAGTTGCTTGCGTGCCTTGCAATGAAAGAAAAGTTCCTGTATGTATGCTGCCGACGCGCTGTCATTTCAATACTGAAGTATCGAAGACGTAATATCTCATATCTCAGCCGTCCAATCACCAATCTTTTTTTTTTCATAACCATGACAACGGTGCTGAGGTTGGTGGGACGGACATATTTTGAACCACAAGGATGAGCTAGACTCGCCGCAGCGGATTACAGTCTGATACGGTTTTGTCATGAAATGTTTTTAATTGTCAATCGCTCCATAACTGGGTGGGCCCCTGAGCAAAATGGGTGGGCCCAGGCCACTCAGACCCAAGCATGGCGCCGCCCCTGTTGTACCACAACATACATGGTATGAATCTGTCTCTGTAATGTAGGCTACACTAACATTTATTTATGAACGATAATGTGTTATTAATTTATTTTTTAAACAAAGAGAATGAATCCTTTCGTTATCCATATCTAAGATTTAAAATGAAACTGTATAATTTTGAAACATTGCATTCAAGCTTGCATTTCCTGTGTTAATATTATAAGAACATAAGAAAGTTTACAAACGAGAGGAGGCCATTCAGCCCATCTTGCTCGTTTGGTTGTTAGTAGCTTATTGATCCCAGAATCTCATCAAGCAGCTTCTTGAAGGATCCCAGGGTGTCAGCTTCAACAACATTACTGGGGAGTTGGTTCCAGACCCTCACAATTCTCTGTGTAAAAAAGTGCCTCCTATTTTCTGTTCTGAATGCCCCTTTATCTAATCTCCATTTGTGACCCCTGGTCCTTGTTTCTTTTTTCAGGTCGAAAAAGTCCCCTGGATCGACATTGTCTATACCTTTTAGAATTTTGAATGCTTGAATCAGATCACCGCATATTCTTCTTTGTTCAAGACTGAATATTTATTGAAAAACAATACATAATGAAAAGAAGAGGGAAGGTAGGAATCAAACCCAGAATCACAGATTTATAAAGCAACAATGCTATCACTTTAGAAAATCCTACCTGTTATAAAAGTTGACATCATACAGGTGTGCTTTAGAGAAAAATTGCAGGTGTGGTATCAGTGGTCTGTATGGGGTTTTATGAAATCTTTTGAGAAAACAATGCAGTTAATCCAGTATTAATTTACAGTACATTTTCAAGTACATGATGTTACATTGTTTGATATATTGTACTATCACACTGTTAACACTTTCCTCACAGAATATGAAAGTAAGCCATTAAAACCATTTGCAGTTTATAAATTAGGACTTTATGTCTGGGCACTTACATTTCAAGAGACTTGTTGATTCTTGTTCATAAGTGTGAAATAGTTACACTAAAGCAAGCTAACATTAAATATCTGTCCCCGGGTCTGGAGACTCCTTGTGTCTTCTGGTTTTCATTCAAACTCAGCACTCAATCATTTAACTAAACCCTTAATTGAACTAATAATTTGCTTCTGGTTTTCATTCAAACTCAGCACTCAATCATTTAACTAAACCCTTAATTGAACTAATAATTTGCTTCTGGTTTTCATTCAAACTCAGCACTCAATCATTTAACTAAACCCTTAATTGAACTAATAATTTGCTTAGTTAGACCTTTTTGATTGTTTTCAGCTCTTAAACAGTTACTTATAAAATGTTATAGCTAACTTGACATCTGCAACTGTTTAAGAGCTGAAAACAAGTAAAAAGGTCTAATTTAGCAAATTATCAGTTCAAGTAAGGGTATAGTTAAGTAGTTGAGAGTTCAGTGGGAATGAAAACCAGCACAGGGGGTCCCCAGGAGTAAGTTTGAGAAGCCCTGCTTTAGACAGACCCCTCCAAATGTTGTTTTTCATCTTTACCAGAGTTTGGTAAGACCTATTTTAGAGTACATCTGTTTTGTCTGGGACCTATTTAAAAAATGCAATACTAAGAAGATTGAGTCTGTGCAAAAATGTAGAACACAGTGAATGCAGAACAAGCACAAAAGAGGACCTTCTGCCACTTAATGGTTTAAGAGAAGCGCGACTAAGGTTATCATAAGTAGAATCCCAATTCCACTCATTCAATACAATCAGTCTGTGCTCATAAAAGACCTGGAGGTCTCTACAGAGCTGCTCTGACCATCAGTCCTTATCTCTTCAGTTGTGTTGGTATTCTTTTTTTGGCACAGCCTTGGGGTTATGAAATGTCCTTCCGGATTCCATTGTGTCATCGTCAAGCCTTTCCGGGTTTAAAATTGCTGTTCAGCGTCTGAGGTGAACTTGTTTTAGTTGCAATGAAATTGTTATTAAAATACAAATAGCCTTATCTTTTAACATATGTATGTGTATTGTATGTATACATATGTGTATTTGTATTGCTATTACTTTAGATGTATAATAATTATTGTATTGTTTGTTATTGAGTATGGTCTACTTAGGTCTCTCTTTGTGTTAGTACTGCACTATTGAGATGTAGCTGTGCTGAAACTAAACATACAGTTATAGACAATTACCACAAGAGGGAGCATGTCTTATATATATATATATATTAAACAATTGTTTAAATAGAAAGACATTTTAAATCATTTGGTATTCTAAAAAGTTAAAGCTGCAATAAAGAGTAGATTTTTCCAATTATGCGGAATAAAACAGCTTCTGTTCTTGTTATAGTCACTTCCCATTAACAATATTGTTACTGATATTAGCAATTGAATGACTCTGCATTCAGTTACAGCCACCAACTTGTGTGAAACTTCTATGAAACTTCTGTGAAACTTCTGCTAAACATGTAATTATTATTATTTTTTTTAACTGGAGGCACTAGACCACAGAAAGAAAATACTGAGAAAGAAACAGTACAAGATCCATTTCACAAACCTTTATCACAAGATCCGTTTCCCAAACCTTTATCCGTTTCACAAACCTTCTCGGAATTTGGTGTTTTCTGAGTATTTTAAAGTTTTCAAAAAAACACAAAATATGCTGGCCATTGATATACTAATCATATGTTTTTCAATGAATTAAAATTAAGAGTACATTTTACAAAAACATTGCACTAATTGTAATAAGAAGCACCCAGAGTAATTGCAAACATTATAACAAGGGCATTGCAAAAAAAGAAAAGTAAAAAAGAAACCTAAGAAAATTTAATTTGAAACTATTTACTTTTGAAGATTTGTGTAAAGCACAACAGCGACACCTGCATGGTAGAATTTAAAAGACTGAATGTGCATTGGTACCACTCAAGGATTGTGAAAGGAGGTGGGATGTGGTTGATGTAAATGCTTCCTGCTTTTTCCACTGGACCATTTTGGTTAACCACCGACTGCTTGTTTATGAAGCCCATGCACATTTAACTGCTTGTATTAAAAAAAAAAAAAACACCTTTATGAAGTTTGGTTAGCAGCATGAGCACAATAGCAGTGCTTCACTGTCCTGTGTAGGAAAGCAGATACATGCATGGGGATAGCATGACAAAGCACAGGCAAGCAAGGTTAAACTGGCAGAATATTTCTTGATTTTAATTTGACTTATGTTTTTGTAGGGCAGAACAAAACAAGACATTGTAACTTAAGTATAGGAATTATTATTATTATTATTATTATTATTATTATTATTAGTTTATTTAGCAGACGCCTTTATCCAAGGCGACTTACAGAGACTAGGGTGTGTGAACTATGCATCAGCTGCAGAGTCACTTACAATTACGTCTCACCTGAAAGACAGAGCACAAGGAGGTTAAGTGACTTGCTCAGGGTCACACAATGAGTCAGTGGCTGAGGTGGGATTTGAACCGGGGACCTCCTGGTTACAAGCCCTTTTCTTTACACATTAAAAATTGATGACATTTATTTATTTATTGCACCCTTTTAGTATTTTAAAATAATTTTTTTATTATCAAGACGTTTACACTGTTTCTGGACTGTATGGAAATGGGAAAAGGAGTACATTTACTGTCTTAAATAGCAGTCTAAAGACATGTTTCTCAACCTGTTTGCAACCAGGGACTGGATCCTGAAATCGGTGGACCATGTTTAACACAAGGACCACTTCAGTGTAAACTACAGGGCAGTTTTTTTTTAAGTATGTTATCCAAATGCAATATTGTGTTAATAATTTTTTTCAGTGAAATCCCAGGGACTGCCAAGGAGGCTTGTATATTGAGATTCACTGGCCTAGAGCTCTGTAATAGATTTGAAAGTAAAATGCCCTAGAATGCCTGCTCTTGAAAGATGCTATACAGAGGGAAATTGTAATTGATATGGTAATACCTTCTGGTTTCTAGTTTGCCATCCTACAGATATTGTGGTATACAATATGTTATGACCCCATGCATGATGAAGTACTGTAAAGTCCACAGACAATAACAGAATACACTATAGCTTAGTGCAATGGAAGCGGTTTGAGGTGAAGCATAGCCCTAATAACCCCAGGCCTCAATGCAATGTACAGCTGTAATCAGTGGAAAATGTTGAAATGACATTTGAGAGTAAACATTTTTTGATCAACACATATGTAATCTCTTCACTTTTCCTATCCTGCAAATGCACAGATTCCCGTCTCTTTGTTCCACAAATAAATATCTGTGAGGTCATTATGGTGTCCACGGTTTTTTTTTATTTCTTCAGTGATTATACCCCGCTTGGTATAAATATTACATTAAGACCAAACCTGTAATTTTACTTACTTTTAAACAGAAAAATACCTGGGAGACTTATACAGTTCTCTACATTTAATTATGACCACAGTATTAATCACCATTTAGATCAATTGAATCTACTGTGCAAGCAGATTTCTCTGTCATTTGACAGTTTCCACTAAAAATCAGATGAACAATAACTAAAAAGTTAAGTATAATTGAAAATGGCATTGCTACTAACTGTAGGTCAATATTACGTGATAATCAAATGGAAGACCAGATAATGACATAATAGAAATACATTTAAAGCTAAAACCTTTATTGTACACTGTCAATGGTGTTTTAACATGCGGCCACACTGTGGCCTCTATGAATTTTAAAGTTTTTCAGATAAGTCATTGCAAAATTTATGTCTAGCTTAATTTAATACTGTATATAGTCCAGGTCTTGTTTAAACATTTTTGGGCTTTTAATTTTTTTTTTTATATGTATATAAAATGTATGTGGGATTTAAGAACCATAAATAAATATCTGAGTTTTTACCATTTTACAAAATTATTCCTTTAATCTCTTGTTAACTTGGCCATAATAATTGAATCTGCCTAATAAACAAAACTATAAGTAGACCTAAACTGTGAATGTATTATAAAGTCTAAAATGCACATAAATTCTAGTTAGTTGCTTTTTTTTATTAGTTAAGCATAAACAGATACTTACTGCAAGGTATAATTGCATGATTGCATCCTTTAATGATGTATTCTCCTTAGAGATCAATGCTACAGTTAACAAGGCAACATTCCAATTAAAGGCATATAACAATAGAAAGGAATGTATCATTACAGGTGTTACCAGTGGCTTTCACTTTTTGTAATTCATTTACGGGTGCATCCTGCAGAGTTACTAATTATCCTTGTTAGCTACATACAGTCTTTATTTTCACCTGGCTGCAGTCTAGAGGGCAGAAACCCCTTTGTAACAGCTGCAAAAATAATTTACTCACGATCTCACAAACAGGACAAAGCTGTATGTGTTGCCGTGAGATGAAAACATGCATTATTTCATGGTACTCTTAAGTAATCTGTAATCTATAATGGCAGTGAATCACACAACACTGTCCTTTACACTGATGTGCAAACCAAAATATTGGCTGATGGTATTTAGGGGTTTGCTAATGAAAGATAAAATTGACTTACTTTGCCCATCTACAGCTTGTTAGCAATACAAAGCCAGCGGCAATTCATAAATAACATTATAGGAGTTTTTCCCTTAAAAAATTATTTGATGTAAAGAAAAAGAGTTGGAATGCTGTTCTCTGTACCTGTTAACAGAAGAAAAGCCTCACAATAGAGATATAAATGAATTTGAAGGTGCAGTGTGGTGTCTTGTTAGGCGGCGGCAAACACACTGGGCTGGAAACTATTATCGTTGTCTTGCCCAACAACCTGTTGCATGTCAGTTCCCAGTCTCAGAACACAGTGCCAGAGCTCCTGACAGCAAGTGAATCTGCATGCCACATGGGTGCAATTTGCTGTCTGGACTTGTCCAATCCACATGCCATAGTAAAAAAAAGAGAGCAAGGTTTGTGCAGCAAAGCAGCTGCGTGTCAGGGCTTGCTCAATAAACCTGCCCCTTTCAGAGGGGGAGTGGATGCTCTAATTATATAATTTATCCCTCAAAATCATCTGGCATGTGTATTAAGACTGTACAAATGTTACACAGCTTCACTTTTGTCGCAGCACATGCACACCCATATGTTTGTAACTCAACGATTTATTTCTAAAAATACCAATCACTTTAAAAAAAAAGGAATATTTTTGTTTTGCTATTACCATTGCTTTGCCCTTATTGGTAATGACAGCAATCATCCTCTGCCTAACCCTTTTATACTCTAAGAATGTTCACCTACAATCCAGCATTTTCTAGACTTTTCTAGAATTAGGTTCAGCATTATCATATTGAAATTTCTAGCACCTTGTAGACAATACTATCACAGCATCAAAGGGTATGAATACTTTTGAATTAGCATTTTTAGAGTTTTGCAAAAAAAGGCTAAAATACATAATTGTATACATCTATTTCTTGTAACTTTTTCCCCTCCTCCACAAAAGCAGAAATTTTGCTACAAAAGGTTTTTCCTAAAATTCTTTGTTTGAGAAATTTCTAGAAATTATAAATTTCCATTGGTGTATGCAAAATTATTATTATTTTTTTTTTTTTTGCTTTTTTGAATAATTTAGTAGTCGACAATTGATTTTACCCCATTTTTATCCCAATTTGAAATATCCAATTGTATTGTATTTTAGGCTCAGCTCACCACAACCACTCCAGCGCTGACTCGGGAGTGGCAAAGACGAACACACACTGTCCTCCGAAGTGTGTGCCGTCAGCCGACTGCTTCCTTTCACTCTGCGGGCCCGCCATGCAGCCTACCCAGAGCTACAGCGTCGGAGGACAACGCAGCTCTGGGCAGCTTACAGGCAAGCCCGCAGGCGCCCATACAGTCTACAGGGGTCGCTGGTGCGCGGTGAGCCGAGGACACCCTGGCCGACCTAAACCCTCCCTCCCCGGGTGGCACTCGGCCAATTGTGCACCGTCCCCTGGGAACTCCCGTCCACGGTCGACAGTGGAATAGCCTGGATTCAATCCGGCGACCTCCAGGCTATAGGGCGCTGTCAGAGACGATTCTGGCACACCCCATTTGTGCTATAATTCATTAATTCCTTTTGCATGCAAGGCCTCGGTTGCAAGGGTGTGCGGTTCTTTGATGGACCCAGATTCAGTTAAAATGTGTTTGCCCACTGACGATGGGAATGGGAATGTAGAGATGGGAGCCCCGCTAACAAGATTTAAGTTTTTGCAGGTATCAGGCTTTTAAAGATAGTCACCCACACCTGTGAGCAGAAACTGACCCAATACTGTCACAGCTACTGGAAGCAGGCTGATCTTTGGGATACAAACTAAACATTTGTGAAACTGCAACACATATTGTAATGACTGTAATGTTTTTTAAAGAATATAAAACCAGTAGAAAATATTATTAGCAGATCTGTGTAAGACCTGTGTGGAGAAGTTTATTGCACACATTATGAGCCGTTTTTGACCACTGGCTTGCCGTTGGCTGGATGGCCTTTGGGTGGTGGACCATCCTTGATACACACAGGAAACTGTTCAGCATGAAAAGCCCAGCAGCGTTACAGTTCTTGACACACTCAAACCGGCGCGCCTGGCACCTACTATCATACCCTGTTCAAAGGCACTTACCCTCTGAATGGCACACATACACAATCCATGTCTCAATTGTGTCAAGGCTTAAAAAAAGGCTTCTTTATCCTGTCTCCCCTTCATCTCCACTGATTGAAGTGCATTTAACAGGTTACATCAATAAGGGATCATAGCTTTCACCTGGATTCACCTTGTCAGTCTATTTCATGGAAAGAGCAGGTGTTCCTAATGTTTTGTACACTCAGTGTATAGAGCCCAACATTATAGACAAACAAGAGGGGTTCCACTGCTTGGGGCCCTCACATAAATAGAGGCATCAGTACCTGAAAGAGAAGAAGACAAGGAATCATGCATGCTAAAGGAGGGGTTTGGCCGGGGGTCCCCTCTGACTCATGGAGAACCCTCCTTTATGAGGTAAATGAAGCGGTGATTATCAAAGGGTTGGAGTAAGTGGAATCACTGACCCCCCAAAGGATGGACCCCCGGCTCCCCGCTGAAGACGTTTATGAGAAGAAAAAAGGAGAACCGCCAATGCATATAAAAAAGAAGAAAAGAGAGAAAACATTTAACGCAAAAAGAAAGAAAAACGCTTATCCTGACAAGGGGTTAGTAACTGTACCCTACTGACTATGTGAAGACCCTCCACACAGTTGAAAGGAAAAAAACCTTTAATTTTTATTTCTTTTCTTTTTCAGGAGGAAACCTTTTGTGGCCCAGGCGGATAGGTTGTCCTCCATGAAGAACAAATGTAAGCTTTGACTGCTGATGAGGTCCAGCGTCCCATATTTTTCATTAGATGTTGGTTAATCTTTGCTCTTGCTGCTGAAGTGGGTGCCCCGATTCTCAATGAATACAGAGTGTAGAATTGCGGGGGGGAAGACCTGCTCCAGAGATTTGCGTTTACGTTCTGTAATGTATTTCAGCATGGAAGCATATGGGCATAGATGAGAGTATTTTTTTTTTCCCCCATTGAAGCAGCTTGAATTGAAGAACAAAGGGTCAGAGGATGAAATGGCCTTGTGTTCTGCAATGTACTTCAGTACAAAAGTGTAGGGGCACAGAGGAGAGTTGATTTGAAAGCTGAATACATTGTCCTTGCCGCAGCTGATCCGTTTTTGAAATTCGAAGGAATAGGATGAAATAGGAATCTTGAATGAGGTTCAGGTCACTGCAGTGGATACCTAGACTAGGAAAGCTGGAAATAGAAGGAACTATACATTAGTAAAAACAAAAAAATACCGTTAGGCTTATGATTTCCATAGTTAAATCGTCAAATGGAGAAAAGCAGCCTTGGCGGAGAAAGTAATCAAGTTGCCTAGAATGACTAGCCAGGCAAGCAGGTGGAGCCGAAGAGCACTTGGAAATTCCTCACAAGAGGAGACGAACAACTGGGATTCATAAATTGGTTTTGAATTCCAGACAAACAGGATTTGATAGTAGCTGGTGCCAAATGTAAAGATTCTTTAGCATGAACTGTGATTAATCCTGGTTTTGGAACAGAAAATCAATAGGTGGTCTAGCCGGTGAAATAAGAGGAGTGATGGAAGTAGGAGTTCTGCAGCCATGTATGCTTGTGCTTTATTGAGTAGTCCGCTGATAGTTAGGTTCAGTTGAAAATTAGCTGGCTGTACTGGGATGTCACTGCTGGAGTTGGCAGAGCTGTAAGGACCACGCTAAAATCTGGAAATCGCCGTAGTAATTGCATAATAACTCGTGAACTGGAATGATAAAATGAATTGAAGATTTGTTTTCATACATGAAAAGATGACCCCATATATGTTCTGCTGCGACTGTTGGGTATATTTGAAGCGCTGTGGGAACAGTCTATGAATGCATTATCCATGCTTTCAATTTTATTAATAATTCTTCAATGTCTGCTGGTAGCTCCACACATTAATTAATAGCCCTTTTGAAGTAAACATTTCAAACCAAGCTCCAGGTAATAATTATTTGATTAGTAAATACAGGGCTTTTTTTACGCAATGATATAGATACTGTAGCTTAAACACACAATTTGTGGTGTCATACTACCCTCTAGTTGTTACGATTAAACATGCATGAGTCCACTTCAAGAAAGCAAGAGGGTAAACTACAAGAATGCGTTGTAAAACAAGTTATTTAACAGCTAAGATCCTCTCTATAATGAGCGATCTCGTTAATATTAACAAACGAAATACCTTTCGGATAACAGAAGATAGGAGTTTATATTACAATAATCATTTTCTATATATAACAGAAATTAATTAGAACCTGGCAAGAAGAGATGGGAATGGAAATTGTAGGACAAGTTAATTTGTTAAGTTAGATACTGGTTTGAAATAATGAGTATTGGAAAATGCTTACGATAGTGTTTCATATTAATCAACCCTAAAATTGACAAAAAGCAGAGGTTGTCTTAAAAACTGCTTTAACTGGATTTTGTATGAACAGTGAAGAAGGTCAGACTTAGTTCAGTCACTATAACACTATGGCATTCTAATATATTAATGATAACCTGTATTTAGATATAAATAACTGGACCTTCCATTAAAAGCTTGAAAGATTTATCAATGGAGTAAATTATATTACAATTTCTTATGATGCCATTAAAAGTTAAAGTGTTGAAAGCACATAGTAAATGTTTATTATAACAGAAGCATTGCACTACAATATTGCAAACATATTGTTAAGACACATTTGCGATAATGTTCATTTAATTTAATTTAAGAATTAGTTCAGTTTCTCCAACTAAACAAAAAGTGTTTTAGACATTACAATATCAATTAAAATAAAGAATATAAATGTTTAGTTTATATAAAGGCTTTACTGCAGTAATAAACAGAGCTATTTATTTACAAGGAAACTGTAGAGTTTAAAAGTGAAAGAATTAAATGTTTGTCTCAGACACACAGTAGAATTCTGGAACGGCATTAGACCTTCAAAAAATAAAGCCTTTAGTCTTAGTCTTTGGCACCTCAAAGCAGGATCCGGTGTTGGCTCTTGAAAGCGGGATTTGCCAACCTTGAATGATAACCAACGGAAGGTGCTTTAAGAAAGACAGGAGTATGTATCTCATTATATTATAAGAAAATAATGAGAGCTGAGTTATAAAAATAAGGATGCACGCATTTTTCTTTTTTTAATATCTGAAAAGATACTGGTCCAGGTGTCTCTTGAATAAGCCAAAAAATTTCTTCATGCAGTGAATTTGGAAAAGTGCTTACAGTGGCGTTTCATATTAATTAAAACACTAGCCTTGGCAAGTGAACAGGGTGTCTGAAACCTGCTTGTGCAGACAACTTTTAGAAACAGAGTGAGAGGTCAAGCATGGTACAAGTTAATATAAGGCTGTTATATTTAACATGTTTATTATAGCCTGAATGAAAATAACTGTATGCTTAGTGGTCTTATTCAAAGGCTTATGATAAACTCCTACACTCTTTGTCAAATACTTTGTTAACACACATTTGATAATGAAGTTAAACTGAACTGCTAAGAGGGACACATATTTTTTTTGACCCAGGTTAATATAATTAAATAGATCTGGTGTTACATATTAAAAACATCTCTCATATCTACACATATACTTGTATTGTATTTGGTAGCAAGGACCCTGCGAACCTAATTTTAGGGAAAGGAGGGGTGGAAGATAGTGAACCATGAGCTCACATTGAATTAGAGTTGACCAGATCCTTCTAGAATATATCATTAACTCAAAGATAAGAACTATCAAGGCAGCTTGATGATCAGATTTAATTGGGACTCCTGATGTATTAAATGGAGGGAAAATCCTATAAAAACCAAGGTCAAGTATTGCTCAACTTGCTAACTACAAGTTGTGTGGTCCATGCTCAGAGGATCTCTGAAAAACTGATTGCTGTTTGGTCGTATTCACAAGTCTCTGCCTTTTGAAGACAGTTCTTATTTTATACTGTATATATATTACACTACTGGAAGGTAAGCATATGTTTGAATTTAATATTTTGTTTTATATTGGATGCATTGCTATAAGGTATAGGATTTATATTTTAGCTGTTGAAAGTGATATTGAATGTTCTAGAACGTAGTGGTGGGCATTTGAGCTTTTTGCATTTTATAGCCTGAAGGCTGTATTACTTTATTGAAGTACTAATGCTGTTAAACCTGTAAATGCACTGGAAATGCACAGGCTGCCTATTAGCAGGGATCCAAAGTGGCTTGCAACCACTTGATCAATTTTTAAAGCATTTAATAAACTGAAAAGAGCACTACTACTGCCCTGATTCATTACAATTTCAAATTAAATGAGTCTGTGTCATTTTCTTGATGATTAAAAAGTTGTCTGGACATATAGCACGCCCAATGCGCGAGCAAAACCACTTACAGTTTTTAACATCTCTGTCCTCCTTAAACATCTCCCATAGATTCAAGAGTGTGCTCAGAGCATATATATATATATATATATATATATATATATATATATATATATATATATATATATATATATATATATATATATATATAAAAAGAGTATGTGCTAAGTCTTGACAATGCATCCTGCACTCCACGCGGAGCACCTTTACCGGATGGGCCACTCAGAAGCCCATTGGGTATGTAAACTTTTGACTACAACTGCATACAGTGCCTATAGTAAGTATTCACCCCCTTTGGATGTTTTCACAGTTTGTTGTGTTACAACCTGAAATCTTGATGCATTTAAATGGGATTTATTTCCCTTTGATTTACACAAACTACTCAACAAAGAGCTTTCAAAACAACTCTGGGATAAAATTATGATAAGGCACAGATCAAAGATTTCAAAGGCATTGAATATCCCTTGGAGCACAGTCAAGTCGATCATTAAGAAGTGGAAGGTATACGGCACCACCCAGAATCTGCTTAGAGCAGGCCGTCCTCCCAAACTGAGCAGCCGGGTAAGAAGGGCATTGGTCAGAGAAGCCAGCAAGAGGCCAATGACAACTCTGAAAGACCTACAGCGTTCCATGGCTGAGATGGAAGAAACTGTCCATGTGTCAACAATAGCTGAGGTACTCCACAAATCTAGCCTGTATGGAAGAGTGGCAAGAAGGAAGCCATTTCTGAAAAAAGCCCATGTAAAATCCCACTTGGAATTTGCAAAAAGGTATGTGGGAGACTCTGAAAAGATGTGGAACATGATTCTGTGGTCCGATGAAACAAAAATTGAACTATTTGGCCTAAATGCAAAGCGTTATGTCTGGCGCAAACCCAACACAGCACATCACCCAGGTAACACCATCTCTACTGTGAAGCATGGTGGTGGCAGCATCATGCTATGGGCATGCTTTTCATTGGCAGGGACTGGGAAGCTTGTCAGGGTAGAGGGCAAAATGGATTGAGCTAAATACAGGCAAATCCTTGAGGAAAACTTGCTTCAGTCTGCAAAAGACCTAAGACTGGAATGGAGATTCACCTTTTAGCAGGACAATGACCCCAAGCACACAGCCAAAGTGACACTGGAGTGGCTTAAAAACAAGAAAGTGAATGTCCTAGAGTGGCCCAGTCAAAGCCCGGACTTGAATCCTATTGAGAATCTGTGGCAAGACTTGAAGATTGCTGTCCACCAACGATCCCCATCCAACTTGACAGAGCTTGAACAATTTTGCCAAGAAGAATGGGCGAATATTGCATGATCCAGATGTGCAAACCTAAGAGACTTACCCCAAAAGACTCACAGCTGTAATTGCTGCCAAAGGTGGTTCTACCAAGTATTGACTTAGTGGGGTGAATACTTATCTAACCAAGACATTTCAGTTTTTTTTTATTTTTCATTAACTGTTGTTTCAAAATAAAAATTATCTTTCCTCTTCAAAGTGTTGAGTAGGTTGTGTAAATCAAAGGAAAAAAATCCCATTTAAATGCATCAAGATTTCAGGTCGTAACACAACAAACTGTGAAAACATCCAAGGGGTGATATATACTATATATATATATATATATATATATATATATATATATATATATATATATATATATATATATATATATATATATATATATATATATATATATATATATATATATATATGTCTGTGTATATATAGATAAAAGTTTCAAATGTAAAAAGGCCATTCAGTAAATACAAGTTATTTTTATTTATTTATCTTTCTCGGAATAGATCCATATATCAGCTATTTACATATACAACAAGAGCAGGAATAACAGAAAATAAATAAAACATCCTAACAGCTTACAACTTAAACACTTCAAAGAATAAAAACTTTATGGATGTAACTCTGGTTCCCTTAAAGAGAAGATGACCACCAATAATACTTTTGGGATATGTTTGCCACAGGTCAGGTATTCACTGAGCATTTTATGTCACTGAGCTCACTTCCTCTTTTGCATCGAACCTTGCAGATTTGTGGTCGTCTTCTCTTTCAGGAAACCAGGGTTACATCCGTAACCTTTCAATTCGAAGACGACCACCAACGATACTTTTGGGAAAAGTATATCAAAGCCATCCTGAGGGAATGTGAGCGGAGACAGCAGAAGAGGGATGTCTCGAAACCGCTAACCACAGTTAGCGGTGCAAGCATGCAACCTCAAGGAACCTTGTGCCTAATGAAGGCATCAAGGGATCTACCACATTAAGTCGGTAGAACCTGGTGAAAGTATGCGGAGTAGCCCATCCACAGTACATATATCGATCAATGAGGCTCCTCTGAAGAGGGCCCATGATGTAGCCACCCCTCTGGTAGAGTGCGCGGCCACCCGTCCAGGTGGGGGTAGGCCAGCATTAGTATATGCAGTCGAAACTGTGTCCACAATCCATTGAGACAGCCGCTGCTTTGAGAGGGCCTGCCCCTCCTTACACCATGACAGACGAACAGCTGGTCAGTCTGACACAGAGCTGTCATTCTATTAACATAACATCTCAATGCCCAAAATAGGCAGAGGGAGTTTAGTCTCTGATCTTCCTCCGAAGAAAAAGGAAGGGGATGGAAAGTCTCTTGTTCCACTGATTGGTTTAAGTGGAAAGCCGTAACCACCTTAGGGAGGAAAGCAGGGTTCGTGCGTAATGATACCGTTTCCGTCGTCCCAAACACTCATACGTGCACCGACAGAGCCTGTAGCTCACTGACCCACTTAGCGGAGGTGATGGCGAACAAAAAGGCTGTCTACCTTGGAGAATAATTCAAATTAGTCTCACTTTGACACAGAGGGATGGTCGGATGTTCTTCAGATCAGCTTAAGGTAAAGGGAATTGTGTGCCTTGCAAGGGATTGTATTTCAGCTTGGGATCGTAACACACACACACACACACACACACACACACACACACACACACACACAGCTGCTTCTAGGATCCACGTTAAATGCCAGGGAGACTCGGTCTGACTTGCTGTCACTGTGTTTTTTACTGGCGGTTAGTCGTATTGACCGTGCTGAAGCAGGCGGAAAGCTAACTGGTAGAAGTTTACATTATCCACCACTTTTGTCTTTAAGAAAATACACAGATTCTTAGATCATTACGTATTCCACCAAAAGAAACCGTCAGAATAACTAATGAAACAAAACTAGCGGATAGAGAGTCCTGCAGTGTTTTCCACAGCTTTACTGAATCGGTGGGAAAAACAGGGATGCAGAAAAAAAACGTCGAAATAATGCACCCTCCAGTGGATCTCCTTTGAAAATAACCCCGAATTTGTACATGTTAGCATCTGACCTTTTTCACAACTACCAGCGGGGGTATAGCAGCTGTGAGTCTCCTATGTGTTCAAATATATACACAAATTGCATGCTAAGCTTAATGAATAAGACTCATTGTATTCCAGTCCAAATACAATTCTGTAGTTTAACAGCTTCTATCAAAGAGACACCACCTGAGAGGGGAAAAAAAGGTTAACACACTCTTTGTGTACAGCGGAGCTAAGCTGTGGAAGCAAAATCTTGTTGCTGATATGCCATGACATTACATGCCTGGCAAGGCCTTTAAATAAGTAATTTTTTCCATCAGGTTAACTTTGAGCTGTATAATAAGCTGGGGTTATTTATTTTGCAGGTAGTTAGAGTGTGTGAGACTTGACTTGGGTAATTACTCTGACAACCCTCTATTCATTACCTCACAGTTTGAGAGGGCCTCTCGAGACTGCAGGGCCTGTAAACGTATTAAAGCACATTAATCACCAGAGTATAATTGCTTGTTGTTTCCTGAAGGCTTGGTGTGTACTGTATAATATAAAGATGGGTACAATATACCCAGAGGATTTCAACCCCACCTCCCTTCATGCCTCCACTCATCCACCAAGCCCATATAGCCACCCAACAAGTAAATGAGCATGAATAAAATTGGGATAATTAACACCCTGGGTCCGGTCTTTAATTGTTGGTAACTGTTGATGTGCAATTCGTTGCTTTTTCTGTTAAGTCTCTGCCAATGTGATTAGCTTATCAGGATGTAATACAGATCGTTAAAGCTCTTCAGAAGCTATTGCTTGATCATCCATCATACTTGTAAAATTCTCCTGAGGAAGAAAAAAGAAGATTTTTTCTTCTCTATGTTTAGAATAACAATATATATGAACAGGTATAGTAAATCACTGAAGCTTTAAGAAACAGATTCACTTATTTTGTTTTTAAAATTTTAAAAAATGAAGCAGTAGTGTTTCCATCTTTAAAAGACAAAAAACATCTTAGTTTTTGCTGTATAGGCTGTCTGATTTAGTAGGCGTCATCACACTGTGTTTTTTCAGTGTAATTGTTAAGACACATGATTCAATCTTTTTGTGATTACAAAACACATATTCGATACAGATTACATGCTTGCTATTGAATTACTTTATGTTCTATCATAAATGGTTAAAAGAACGATGATGCATTTTGCAAGCTGAGTTTCTGTTATACCACAGCTCTGTGTATGTAGGTTTTTGATAGCTAAAACAGAAACTTGTTTGATAGCTTAAACTAGATAAATAATAAGCTGAAGCGTGATGGAGCCTGTTATATTCAGTCATTCACATTGTAATACATCATGCCTAGTAATAACGGTGCAATGCACTTGTTTAGAAAACTAAAATACATTAACCATTAACAGATTAAAACTAGAATATTTGATATAAAACTGTAAAACTCTGCAATTTCTAATTAGCTTTCAAAGACTACCATTGGTGTCCTGTAGAACTGTAGCTTCATTCTACTCAAAACAATAATATGCAAGTACAACCAGCTAGGAAATAATCAATGCTTTGTGTTAAAACTGTCACTAGATATTGAATGTGCTGAAATGATATGCTATAATTTAAGATTTGCTTTTGCTTAAGTCGGTAAATTATGTTTTTCATAAGCGGTGAGGACAGACCATTAACTTGGTTGGGACTGGTTATAATCTATTTAAAAGTAAGAAGCTGTGATTTGATGAAAAAAAATTCAGAAGCAATGCAACAGTACGTTCGACTTTGAGAAACATTTCCAGAAGGTTCCGGAGGGTTTTCTGAACATGTTCCTCTTTTTTTAAAAATTCTGAAGACAACATGGTTTGGATAGTTGCTAAAATCAATACTTTTATTCATTCTTATGACAACAGACCATTTATAGACTGTAAAGTTGGAATGATCATATTTTACTCAGAAATGCCCCCCCTACAAACATGACTTTCAATTTAAAATAAATTATTGTGCCGTTTCACTCTGCTAACTGTAACTGTATTATTATAATATAAACCTCAGCAAATGACAGGAGACTTAAGAGCATATTGTCATATTTTGTCATATACCAAGTGAACAGCAGATGGTGACGCTGTTCTTCAAGAATATAGGGCCTCTTCTGAAGGCTGGAAGCGCTTTGCCAACCAGATACTATTTTCTTTCTTTCTTTCTTTCTTTTTACCTCAGTAAGGTAAAAACAAACATACAAAAAACCTTTCAAGTTACAAAATATAATTTAATCAACATACTATACTTGAAAGGCTTTCAAATTGCTTGTCTTTCTAGTTTAAAAAAAATAATTTAGCAATTATGACAATATTTTACAGGTTGTTTTTACTTGCTTCCAAAAGTTTAATTTCTGACAGCACTTGAACAAGACAAAGTCCATATTCCTGTAAAAAAAATGGCAATTTATTGGTCATAAAACTATTCTCCTCTTTACCTATTTATATAAGGTATATGGTATAAGGTAAAATAAAAATACAAAAAGGGGTGTGACTGTATTCAAGCATATTACACATCTGATTATAATGCAGGTTCTGTGCAGTGCTTGCAAAATTAGTATTAAAATAAATAGTCTGCCATATATATATAAAAGCTGACTGACCTGCAAAAGGAACTCATTTTTAATATGTCTTGGCTGAGTTTCTCTACATAACACCATTGCATAATTAAAAGTCACTAGTGTTGAAATCTGCAGTGAAGCGTTATTTAAATTTGAAATGAGGTTCCAGTATCATTAGCTTTTTAAATGTAAGCATTCAGTGTTGCAGACTGGCCGTCTGTGAAACAACTTCACTGGACTGAATGACAGCTGCTGACAAATAGATGTAATTCAGAAGTGAATGTGCTACAGTGTTATACTGAGAGGAAACAAGGTAATTGATAACATTAGGAAAAACTGATGCTGAGAAGCAGAACAGAAATAATATAATGTAACTGCAATTCTATGAAGGGGAAGAGCGTTTTTTAAGCTTGGCTTGAAAGGAGCCATTAAAAACACATTGCTAATTGAGACCGACAGCAGTGAAAAGCGCTTACTCACATAACCTGCCCAAACACTGGCAATGTGGCCTAATTGATTCTGAAATGAATGTGTTTACCTTTAAGGAATAAAACATATTTACTGCATTACCTAATCACTTAATGAAGAAAGTTTATAGGTCACAATAATGCATTATAAAAACATGCATATACAGTTATTCAGACAATTTGCTGTACTTTTTAACAGCTATACTATTTATTACAGTACTGAATGTATACAAAACAAAACAAATTGCAATGGCTTCTGTTGGCCTCAAGGAACGGTCTGTAAACTTTTTCAATTGCTACAAAATAAAAATAAATAAATAAATAAAATAAAACAAAATACTGTTAAAAAACCTTGTTTACCGTAATGTGTGTTATATTTCGTATAGAACAAGGTAAGACCTAGTGGTAATACATATTATTATTATTATTATTATTATTACGATGCATAGCAGCTGTTTGGATTTATTTTATTGTTGTATTGTTTTATATTTTACTGAGTATGGACTATTTAGGTCTCTGTTTGTACTAGTGCTCGCATTATTGAGATATACCTGTGCTGACCCTCTGAACACAAAGTGAATAAACTAAACTAAAAATAACTTTTACTTCAGTCTTTCACTCTATTTTGTCATTCCGCTTTTGGAAGTGATTATTGGTTCCTACTCAACAGGAGGTACGTAGGTTTGAAATCTTTAGACTCCTTTTAAAACTCATTTTGTTTCTTTACTGATTGTGGTGCCATTGATCCTCATCTTCTCACAGAAAATGATAAAACATGTTTGCATTGCTGTTTATTTTGGAGCTGACTTAAATGAAATTATTATTATTATTATTATTATTATTATTATTATTATTACTGGGACAGAACTAAACATTTAGGGCCTGATTTTCAAAGCATTTTCACCAGTCTTTAATTAACTCCTATTTTTTTAAAGAGGGAAAACATCTGTTAATGTTACAAAACTAGAACCAAAGAACTAAGTTATATATCTCAGGTTATCTAAGGACTCTCAGTGTGTTTTGTTTTTTATTTTGTAACATTAACATGTTTTTTTTTCTCCTTTCAAAAAATAGGAGTTAATTAAAGAATGGAGGAAAAGCTGTAAAAATATGTCTCTTACAGTCTTTAGCTAAAGACACAGTACTAAATGGCAATAACACTGTAAAAGTGAAGTTTACATTTCATTGAACATATTCTTGCAGGTTGTGAAGCTTTGTGATATCTCTTGCTGTCTCCAGTACTGTCTCAGCTTACACCTATTAAGAGTATTAGCTGCCCGTAGTTTATCAGACTCCTAAATCCTGAAACCTCTCCATATTTAGTATGCATCTGCTCAAATGTTCATGCTCAATGACATGGATAAACTTTTGACTGTCCACCAAATATTTCGTTATGAACATCACACACATGATTCATATCTTTTTCACTCAAGAGATATTATAGGATGACTGTCGTTTCATGTTATGTTAGAAACATTGGAAAAGGTGTGGCTGGTCACATTGGTTTGCTCACCCTTTTTCATAAAAAATACACTCCCTCTGGGTATCGTGACACCCTGGGTCACAATTTCAAAGTGTTTAGTCTAGAATTGAGTGTAACAGGACTTTAGAAAAATAATGAATTAAAGACTAGTAAATTAATTTAAAATATGCCCCCCCCCTTCTAAAATGAACCTAATGGTCTTTTATGTTAAAGATATCTCATTGATTTACTGTTACCTTGGGTTTGGTGTTTATTCTATTGTGTTGGAGAAAGTTTACAAAAAACAGTCCTTAAATAGAGTTCAAGCTTTGTGAAAATAAAGCCCTTTGCCTCTATCACTCTGACCACACACATGTGTACATTACATTAATCATACCATCATTTTCCCTTGTTCAAATGAGGATAAAGTGCATTTCATTCAATGTACTGAAGTCTACATTGTCTTGTTTATACATTAAAGTGGGCATGACCTCACCTACATGAACAACTGATAGGATCTCAGGTCATGACTCAGGAAATAGATGCCAGCTATTGTGCACCCTTGGGGAATTGTAAATAAAGATTTAACAAAGAGGTTAGGCTCTTCAAACCAACCTTTTACACAGCTAGCAACTGGTTTGAGAAGTGATAATGGCCCAAAACTTTACAATGTCCCTCCAGATAACAAGTACATTGTTATTTATTGTAGTGTTTATACTGTATTGCTTGATTTAATCCTGCAGTGGTGTAAAATATGAATGCAAATATACCTTTTTTTAATATCCAATATACTTTTATAGTGTATATCCACACAGTGAAAAACACTTATCACATTTAAATAAAAACATTGTAAAAATAATTAATAATCACTAATGCTTTAAATAATCTGATGAGTGTTGTTGAACATGTTCATCAGCGGAACTATGAGGAATTCAAATGGTGTGATCCATCACACCATATTGCAAAGCCATGCCAGTAGTTAACAGTTTTACAGGGATACATGGGGTGTGGATGGACCAGTGTTTTTAATATTTGGACGCTGTAAACTCTGTCCATCATTTAACTTTTCATAAATGTTCAAGCCTCAAGCAAACTATAAATAAAGTGTATATGTGTGAATTATAGTTTTACATTTGATATTCAATAATAGAGATTATGTGGATTTGTTATTGAAAATACCTAAACACATGTCCCTGCATAAAGCCTGTGCTTTCTATAGGGTACCATACTGATCTATGTTAAGACCCGAGGCAAAAGTGAACCTGACTACTTAAGAATGTCACAGCATGGAGATGATATCCTGCAAATGAGGGTATGAGCCTATCATAGGATCCCATCTGTTCCAATATACCTTTAAGTATTTATTTTTAATTCAATTGGTGCGTTAACATACTGAGGAGGATTACACGCCTTGCTTGTCTTACATCCTACATGCCCCCTTCCTCTGTGTTTGCCACACACACATTATGTCTGTAAGCAATGGGATACCAGCATAACTCTGGTGAGTAGCTGTAATGAACCGGCACCAGGCGCCATGCAGCATTTCGCTGTTGAATTCCCTGGTGTACCAGTGGAAATTGCCATTGCTTGTCTTCTGTTTAAAGCATTTATTTATTTGGGATTTGGTACTTATTGGTACCTATTTTGTCATATAGGGAGATGGAGCAACAGACCCACTCATTTTGAATGGCAAAATAAATGTTGGTGAAAAATTCAAAATGCAATAAATTATGAGATTACACTTCAAAATGGCTTTTTTTACAATTTAGTTTGTGCTTCACTGTATGAGGACAACATAATTAAACTAGTGAGAGCTCTAGCATTATACATTGCGAGAGTCGCGCGACATTGTTTAAATAAATAGCGGCAGATGAGTTGTGGTTTGCTGCAGCAGGGGGGTGCCAGAAGGATAACGTCAATACATGCAAGGGTGAAAGAATCAAAATAACATTGTTTTTGTTAGGAGGTGTCGGGTTTTAAAAAATACAATAATATTGCACACACATACATTTATAGTGCTCAATGTATTTTAAAAGTATCAATCATTGCGCTAAAATAACACTAATGCTAATGTAATGTGGGCTACACATTACATTATGAACAAAATATAAATCTGTACAGTACGCCTACAGTACAGTAGTACAATCTAATGAACACCTAGCACACTATATTGACAAGTTATGATACTTACAGGAGGACAGTCAATTCTTGTTCATACAAATTTCAAAGGACCAGCAACAAATTCTGCATTATACCACTAATTCATAACATCATTAGTAGCCTATAAGCCAAATGTATGCTCTCCATTTTTATTTAAGTTAGTCAAGTGTGTAGTGCTAAATTGTGCACAATTACAAACCACCTGCACATTAATAGAATAGGTGTGTTTCCTATTCCTATACACATGTCCTGAATGAGCTGGAGGGGTTAGCGGCACGTGTGCAGTCTATTGGGAAACATGTTGGGTAAACAAGAAATATCATAGAAATTTGTTTTCAAGGCTTGTAAGTACTCCCTGCTTTTATGGAAAAAAAGGTATTTGGCTGTTTGCCTCAAAAATGCATTGAGCACAACTGGCAACGCACGAGAAAAAGCAGACGGGAAATACCAGCAACAATTGCGACTGTTTAAAACATGCTTTAAAAAGTCCCTAACAAATTGATGCAAAGTGTCTCTATTACCTGCAGTTTTCGTACATCTCATTATAATATTTGAGAACCCTCATTTGCACTATATCTGCCCCCTTTTTGCAAATTTATACAGGAACGCCCATAATTACATATTCATCTACACTTGAACCGCAAACAGAAACTGAAGCTGCAAAGCATTCCCTAAAAGTCAGAATAGCATTGCACCTGTCCGGTACATTTCACCCAGGATTTCCAACTCGTTTGCAACTGGTTTGCAATTATTGTGACAGACGCAACACTTTAGTATACCTTCCCCTAAATGTCACCAAAATTAATTATGCATGGTGCATCTTTGACGTAGTTGCGGTCTGGCTTCAGACCAAAATAGCATAATGCATTTTGAAAAACCAAATGGATATTTTATAATAGAAAATAATCTGATATTACAGCGCAATAAAATGTAGGTTTAGCTCTTTCAAAGAAAGAGTGCACCTCATAAAAATATGACATTAAAATATCTTGATAAAAAATAAATTGAGGGCAACTGAGGGAACAATTTAAAACCAGTTTGAAATATTTGGGGAACATACCTTGACAGATTGAAACTTAGCAGATATTTCAGGCTTTGGTTTCTTTCCAAAAAAGTGATTTTTATTAGCTTTGTTATATCCCCTTACTATGTTATGCTTTACATGGCTCTGAGCTTGCTTTGAGCTCATTGGGGGGGTATCTTAAATGCTGGTACTGAACAGCCTTCTGTAAAGAGAGTAGATGGGGAGCTACTCAGAATGATTGTAAGAGAAATCTATTAAAATAATATTTTAAACTACTTACTCTTTAGTCTATTTTGCAGTCCCCAAAGTACTCTTGCACATTAGTATAATACCAATATTATTTCTGAAGGAACTTATGTATTGCTACATTTGCCTGATAAATACCCTACATTCATATTGATGTTAGCAGGAGAATGACAATAAGTACAAGCTTGTAAGCACCTATACAGCATATACGGTACATGGGTACTTTATAAATACATATGTACTTACACATTACTTAGCCTTACGCATTGCCAACACATTGCTTCATCTCATTTCTGTCCAGCCTTCTTGAACAGCCATGCAACTTACTTTCTGAAAGCATGTGGACACTGGCAAGCAGCTTGCTGTCTTACTTCATCGGGACCTCTAAAAGAATGCGTCATTCTTAATGAAAGCCTTTCTGTACGCAGACTGGTTGTGCAGGGATACACATGGGGTTTCATGTGAGAGTATTCTTTCAAAAGGTAAAAAGAATATTCATTCTTTCATTTTGAATTATCTGGAAAACAAAAGTATAATTCGCACCATATTACATTAAAAAAAAAAAATCTCGCACTAGTAAAATAAACCTGGCACCCCATCTAGTAGATAAAAACTGCCTATAAAATAGCAATACACAAAATCTATTTTTGTGCCGAAAATTTTAGCTTTTTTTACAATGTAAACGTGACCACTAATGGAATGCAAATTGCATTCTGTTTCCCTTATAAAAGTTGGTTATTTTGGAGAGTAATTTAGCATGTTTCCCATGCTTTTACTTTGGTTATACTGTGCATTTACCACATTTTACCATGGTTTGTAATATGCTTTACCATAGCTCTCTGGGCTTTACATTGCTTACTTGTGCTTTACCATGCTTTCGCTGTGCTTTAAATAAAGATGTTATACAGTATCTAATGGAGTTTTGCTGATAGCAAAGAAGGTTGTGGGAGATTTTTTAATAACATGTGGCTCCACCCTATGCCTTGCGCAAAGCCGTCAGCCATTGTGGTTTCTTGTGGATTAGAGCAGCAATGTTTTCTTGAGGCCTGCTCTTCTACTTCTCGGTCCTGACTACAGTTTCATGTTCAGCAGCAGTTCAAGGCTTTGGAGGTTTCCTTCTGAGGTGTATCAAGTACGTGATGTGTTCTATTGAAACCTTTGATGCTACACCGTTTAAGATTTAAAAAGAAATAAATAAAATTCACATGTTGAACATACTTATTGAATATGCATTTAAAACATGTCGTATTAAAATCAACTGTGTACATTACAATTCAGAGAACACAGAAATGTCAATCTATTTATTAAAGCTAAGTACACATTGGTTCTTAATTTGTGTCCCTTTATCTTGTTTACACTGAAGATCTCCCTCAAGAAGTTACAGAGGTCTTGTTTGCACAGTTATACAATGCACCTCAGCATGCCACTTCTTCCACGTTTACTGTAGAAAACAACCCGGTGTAGTAGAAATTTTATTTTTATTTTATTTGTTTATTTAGCAGACGCCTTTATCCAAGGCGACTTACAGAGACTAGGGTGTGTGAACTATGCATCAGCTGCAGAGTCACTTACAATTATGTCTCACCCGAAAGACGGAGCACAAGGAGGTTAAGTGACTTGCTCATGGTCACACAATGAGTCAGTAGTTGAGGTGGGATTTGAACCGGGGACCTCCTGGTTACAAGCCCTTTACTTTAACCACTGGACCACACAGCCTCCTGGAATACACTATATATATATAAAAAAAAATGAGATAAAAAACTGGGCAAAAGAAATGGTTTTAGGTGATGAACTGCTAATTTTGTTGCAAAAATAATATGCATTCTTTGTAAAAACAGGGGCATTTGTATTGTTTTGTATGGAGATTGAGGGGTGCAAACTCCCCACAAAAGGTTTTTGCACCCCACAGAAAATTTGGAAAAAATTATTAGGATTATTAGACCTAGGCTGGGATTAAATCAAAACTTTGACAATCCGCTAATCGCACTTAACAAAACTGTATTTAATAGCGTTTTCTTTTTATGAGCAGAAGAAATAAGATACTTACAAAAAAAAGAAAACGCTATTAAATACAGTTTTGTTAAGTGCGATTAGCGGGTTGTCAAAGTTTTGATTTGGTCCGGGCCCTAGTTTCTTATACCTTTTCAAACCTCTTTTCACACACGAGTTGCCGGCTGCAATGAAGGTAATGATTTTGATATTTAATCCATCCCTGATGTACTCGCAAAATACCAATGGACGTTGGCATGTTACTGTAACGTTTTTTAAAAGCAGTAGAACATTCTGTGATTAATGACATAGTGATTTGAGGCCTGCATCCCAGACAGCCCTGGACTAGGATCAAGTTACTTCTCATACATACAAGTATTAATAAGCAGTGGTGATGAGAAAATGGTGAGCAGCACTGGCTCTGAAAGCTAAACCTAGACTAGTTCAGGCAGTTCAACAAACTGAGTACACCCGTACCGAATGTCCTCCAGCATTATCCTACCCACATGTCATTAGTGATGGTCGGATTGCATAATTTCTTTCCTAATAGTAGCTGTACTTATCCACATAAAAACACATTTATATAAATGTATCAGGCATTTTATATCCCTGTAACATACAGATACATGTTGTTAATTACTGGTGTATGTCATTTAAAATGCAAATATTTATTTTACTTGCCAGATTTGGGTTAAAAGAAAAATGTGATTTTGTGAAAAAAAAGCCACTGAGCTCTGATTTGAAGTACAATAGCTTACATCCCTACACTTTGTTTCCAACATCGAGACCCCATCAACCTTTCAGATAATTTGCTTATTCAAAGGTTATGTTCCAATAAGCAATCAAAACAATGTTATATTTGCTACTTATTAAAAGATAGTTTAAAATTTTGGAATACCTGAAACCACTTGCTCTCCACTGAAACAAATGTGTGCAAGAGGGTCATTCACCAGTGGAAGGTGCGTACTGTAGGTGACGGCCAGTCATTTCTCGAGTCCAGTTCTAAATTAGATTGCATCAGGTAGTGTTTCAGAAGTGTGAACACTGTAATGCCAAGCTACATTTTTTATGTATCCTCCAATATCCCCAAATGCTCTTTTATATGTTTGGCGAAATACTCAGAACAGGCGCCTGAAGGACTAGATATCAGTGTATATTCCATACTTGGTATTACTATATATATATATATATATATATATATATATATATATCTGTCAGGACATCTCTGTTAAACTAGTGGGGAAAATAAGAAAAAAAGCACAACGTTACATTAGGTGACTGCAAAAATGTAATGCGACTTAAAAGTAGGATTGGGGATGAACATTTCACATAATTTGTCAGCTCTGTTTGAAATAAAATTAAGGGTACCAGAATTAGGCTCAGGCAAGATATGAAGGTAAAAACAAAGATTGTTCTGTAATGAACAGCCTTTTTCTGAGTTTAATTATGAAACAGAATCAGCTCAATTTGTTTAAAGGGACGTCACCTGATTAAAAATAAAACCTGAAAACTTCAAGCCCTACTTGTGTGTGTGTGTGTGTGTGTGTGTGTGTGTGTGTGTGTATGTTCCCATTTACTTTTTATTTGTTTTACTTGTTTTATTTATTTTTTTATCAATATGGACCTCTATTAATATGGGGCATAACACATTATTTTAAAATACAATACAGTGCATGGTGGGATACTATTGTATTACTTTCCACTGTTCATTGCGCTGCTAGGAACCATAACTGGACTATTTTAATGTTTCTACGCATTAAGCCTGACTAAACATGAAACAGTACTTCAGTGTGGACGCTTTGAGCTGGACTAATTAGAACAGGTTTGAGTACGGTTCTCGAGATCGTTATGTAGTATGGACAGGGCCTTAGTTAAAGGAGCCCTTAATGAACATTTGTGAAACATCCTAGTGATCTTTTTAAAAAGTCATTAATACAAGAGCCCCCATTCCAGTGTGCATACCTAACCTTCAACTGTTATCTATATGGAATTACATCACTCCTTTATCCTCAACAGGCTGACAGAAGGCATGGCACTGTAGTTAATTGCTTTTTTCATCTCTGCAATTAATGAGCAATTGCCTAATTAGGATGTGTACGTGGACACTGTTAGGTCTCCGGTCCTTAAGAAGTTAATTGGCCTTAATTACTACTAACTACCCAGCTCTTTGAATAAACTCACAGAGGACTCCCTCAGGTTCCTGCCCTCTTCCTGTAAATAATATTCACAGTGACAAGTTTCAGCCTTTTCATGTCTCCTTCTCTAATCCGAACATTTCCCTCTCTTAAAACAATAGATAACTCATTTCATCAGCACTGGGATTGAGCCTTTAATAGTGTAGTTTGTACACTTGTATTTCACATTGAAATGCACTCTGGTATACAGTAGTTTCTTTGGCCAACTCAATATATAGCACACCTTCTCAGAGGCTAGTTTTACATGCAGACACAGGATTAAGTAAAAATTTCACATGACCTCATAGCAGCTATCCCAATTACCTTGTATAAGTACACTACTCACCTACTAAGTGCTATACAATGGTTGCTTAGGCCCTGTCCACACTATGCCTTTAAGCCATTAGTTGCCTTTAAACTGGCTTGAAAGTGCAAAATACGGTTTGTGTCCACACAACGCAGCGTTTAATACCATGCTCGAGAACCAGACTCGAAACCACCTCAGGACTTGAAGGACTTGCTAATGTATGTATATGTATACTCCAAACTAGGTATTCATTTTTATGTTTAAAAAAAATAAATCTGTCCAGACAGCTCTGTTAAACTAGTGGAGAAAATAACAAAAATACAACATTAAATTAGGCAACTGTAAAACTGATATGCAAGTTAAAAATAGGATTGGGGATGAACAATTCAAGTTATACAGTATATATATATATATATATATATATATATATATATATATATATATATATATATATATATATATATATATATGCATCATTGCATGGTTATTGACTTGTTAGAATCATTGTGTTTTCAGGCTTTACATTTCTTTAACGTTATTATCAATACTATACAATGTTCAGTTTGCAAATTAAATGATATCAACATTGTATTTAAAAAGAATGAATAAGAAAGATTTAAAGTGTGAAAGTGGTGGCACCAAGTTCACTGGAAGCATGTTCCAATCAAATAATAAAGTTCTAAAAAACAAACATCTTAAAGAGTAAGTAGTGGGGTTCTGAAAAATATAGCGTTACACGTCCCCACATGTTGCTACAACTGTTTAAATAACGTATCTGTAATTTTTCTTTTCATTGTTAACATCCTGACAACTTTTTACACTTCTAACTTTAAAATCTGTTTTAAAGCTCTTTTCAGTGCTTTAATGCACTGATTGTATAAGGATTATTACCCACATTGTCAGACAGGTAAAACAGCAATAACAATCGATAATGTGGTACGGAACAGAAAAGCCAGAGCACTTGTTGTTGTTTTTTTATTTATTTATTATTTTTTGTATCTCTCTTCCTGCAGTGATTTAGAGGATATATCTCAAACCACGGTGTACTAGAGTGGCCATTTTGAAAAGAGCTTTGAAACAGACTTTAAAGTTATAAATGTAAACAGTTGTGAGGATGATAACAATGAAAAGAAAAATTACAGGTATGTTATTTAAACTGTTGTAGCAACACATGGTGATGTGTAACACTGTATTTTTTGGAACCCCGCTACTTACTCTTTAAGCACTGTAAAAGGTGTGATACCGTTATTTAATATTCTGACAATGCTACTTAAGCTGCAAATGAGAATCTCAGAACAACATGTTAGAATGATTTGAGAAAAACTGCCTTATTTCATTCTAGAAATACAGCTAGGATGTGAAGTCAAATCAAGGCTTTTTGGTGCATACTGTTTTCTTCTTTTGACTACAGTATTGCATCTCCTTGCTAGATGATGTCTTGGTAGAATATTCCTTGTCTAACCTTTAATTAGTTATGAATTCTGCTGTGTCTTAACTCCTGCAAAGTCTACAGAACATAGTAAGCAGGTTTTAGAAAATCATTGGCTTCTATAGTATCGTTTAGAACTTACAAGGTCTTGTTTGAAAACTATGGGTGGGATGGCAGAGTCTTTTGTCACAGTGCTTCTCTCCCTAAGAATTTATCTGCTTGTTTGTCCCCTTGAACCTTCACAGCCCAACATACCTGTAATACAGTGGTCATTTATCACTGTCGAAAATGCATTTTCCAGGAGGAAGCATTGACTAGCACCATTCCACCTGTGATCAAAGCATCAATTAAGAATCATTAAGCATCGTTAATTGGAGCATTCCAAAAATCACATAATTTAAAGGTAAAGTGGTGTTTACTTTTTGTACTGTATGTTAAACATTGCTTGCAGCACATTCCAAAAAAAACACCCCAAATCTTTAGCTGAGATTCAAAGTTTGGTCAAGCATCTTAGCTTTTAAGGATAATCCCGATTCTTCAGGTGGTGTCCCATTATCCTCACTTTAGCCCTCATTTGATGTGTGAGAAATCAGCCAAACAATTAGACGGTTGTGTATTGAGAGGGCATTGTTTGAAATGGGGTGATTAATTCTTGATAGATTTTTTTTGAAGATTACTTTCTGAGGCAGGCATAATGCTTGTCCATGGATTAATCCCACTTGGTTAAGAAAAAAACTTAACATGAGAACATGAAGTGTCACCCAAATCCACAGTGGTAGTAAAATGCAGTTTTGGTATAGCATTATTGGGTCATTTCTGTGCATTGTATGCACATGCCAGAACATCTGGAAAGTGTTATAATACCCAGGGCATGTAATAGCCCAATAGTGCTATTGAAGATAGGTTAGCTGTAGCCTCAATATCTTTGGCAAATGCAGAACCATACAAGGTAACATTTGTAATCATTTTGTTTTTTTCTTAGTGAAAATATGGCTGTTTGTTCTTTACCTTTCAGTGCTGTTTTGTCCAGTTTTGTTTCTTTTTCCCCCCTGTGCCTGCTCTCAACAAGTATCTGTTTCCACTGTTGGTTCAGTGGGCAAACAGAGTAAAAAGGTCAATCTTGCATGTTTTCTGAGGACATTTAGACCCCATTCACACTACTGGGCTGGCCCACGGCCACCTCAGGGGCCACCTAAGGGGCAGTCTCAGGGGCCACATGAGGGGCAGTCTCAGGGGCCACCTCTCAGGGGCAGTCTCAGGGGCCACCTCAGGGGGAGTCTCAGGGGCAGTCTCAGGGGCCACCTCAGGGGCAGTCTCAGGGGCCACCTCAGGGGCAGTCTCAGGGGCCACCTCAGGGGCAGTCTCAGGGGCCACCTCAGGGGCTACCTCAGGGGCAGTCTCAGGGGCCACCTCAGGGGAAGTCTCAGGGGCCACCTCTCAGGGGCAGTCTCAGGGGCCACCTCAGGGGGAGTCTCAGGGGCAGTCTCAGGGGCCACCTCAGGGGCAGTCTCAGGGGCCACCTCAGGGGCTACCTCAGGGGCAGTCTCAGGGGCCACCTCAGGGGAAGTCTCAGGGGCTGCTTCAGGGGCAGTCTCATATTTAGGTCTGCAACCCCGTTCACATTTCAATCAATCAATCTTTAGTGGGCCACCATCACAAAGCACTTTACAAGATAGTGAGGAACAATGCGTTATACAATAAATAGATTTGCGGTTTAAGGCGCCTTTGCACGTTCACATATGTGACTGAAAAGTAGCAGTGTGGAGTAGTGGTTAGGACTCTTGACCGGAGGGTCGTGGGTTCAATCCCAGGTGGGGGACACTGCTGCTGTACCCTTGAGCAAGGTACTTTACCTAGATTGCTCCAGTAAAAACCCAACTGTATAAATGGGTAATTGTATGTAAAAATAATGTGATATCTTGTAACAATTGTAAGTCACCCTGGATAAGGGTGTCTGCTAAGAAATAAATAATAAAAATAAAAAAGCAGGCCTAAAATGTGGCGAATTGCTTGTTGGGAAGGATATACAGTAGAGAGTCAATTGTCCGAACTAATTGGGACCGAAACTAGTTTGCATAATCGATTTGTATGGATAATCGAACAGCTATTAATAACAATTACTGTACCTTTACTAATGTATAGAATAAAGTTAACATTCACAAGTACTTAGTACACAAGTACCTAGATATATAGCTAGTAACATATTCTATCACATTAAGCACACACAATTACAAAGCTTTACAAATAATTAAATTAATGCAATTCAGTAAAACTTTAACACCTACAATTAAGGTAATGAAATACTATATACCAAATTTTGAAAATCAAAGAATACAATTCAGTACAACTTTGACACATTACAGAACTTTAGGAATCATTAAACCTCAAAAATCAGTAAAATGTTTCTATACTTTGATACTTGCTGTTAAGGCATTATAATAACATGCAATTGAAATGAATAAAATAAAATGTCTTAGCTGCTCAATAACATAAATTTAAAGCTCACAATGCTCCAGCTAAGGTTTTGGTGCTCTGAATAATTCTGTAACTTTTTCATTTGCCTCAGTCTGCTGGTCCTTTTTTTTGGTAGCTAAATCTCGTAGCCGTTTTAGCAGCAGAAGCTGTGTGCGTAATACACCACACTTAATTCATCACGTGATTACAGGTGGTTCAGTTGATTAGACAGTATGGTTGATCAAAGATCAGATAATTGACTCTCTACTGTATATAATTAAGTAATACCCCAAACATAAAAGCCAAAGGTGGTTGAATGCTTGTTACTACTCCGATTTGGCTTGCTAAATGACATTAATATTGTATGATTAGGATGATTATTATTTATTACTATTTGTCAGATAAAAGGCATATACAGAAATAATGTGACACTATAAATATATATTTATACTTTTATAGAACGATAGTCTGCACTCACAATGGAAGAGCTACCGGGATATACAGTAATCCTTGATTTGTAGCAGATGTTTCTTGTTATATATATTTTTTTCAATGCAGCACAATAGCAATTGACTATTTTGATTTAATGTTATGGTGTATCAACAATCTTAATATTTGTATTTCATATTTGAGGACAGTATTTTATGTGTGTGTTTTGTTTGTAGCAGCTAAAATAAATGATCGGTATTTTAATGTAAAGACGCACACTTCTGTAGCTATGTCGTTGCATGCAAAATAAACAATGGTGGCTGAATATGCCAAGTCGCCAGCACCATTATTGATCATTATTGATCATTATTGAGTTTTTATATTTATCGCTTAGTTATTAAATAACAGGAAGAAAAAGTAATTGTGACAAATTAAGCTTAATTATGAATGCACTCTGTCTACTGAGCCACGTAACCAAATGGGTTACATGATAAAAAAAGGTGGCCCTAAGTCTGCTTTGCGGTCATATATAATATTTCCCATGAAAGGGCCACCTGACTCTAATTCCTTCACAGCAGCATTAAGGGCAGTGCAGCTCTATAGTTTGTACTTTTTAGACCTACTTTTCAAATTTAAGAGGAATGAAAAGGTGAACTGTACAGAGGATAAGTGGCAGTGGAAAACTGTAGTGAAGCTAAGGGCAGGGTCACAGATTTTAAAACCATGTACAGTATTCTTAGGAATACTACAGACTTTCTTCACACTTTGCAGGTGGAGTATAGTGTATTTGCAACAGGTGTGATAGAAGATTCCAACCAAAGTTCTCAAATGCATTAAACTGATGGATCTAAAGGTGTTATTTGATACTAAAACCACTGGCTTCATGCTGGGCTCAGCTGGGATTTGTTAGCTTTCACTTCACCTAGTCCGTCTGCCTCGTTTACTCCCTTGTGCTCAATTCACCTAAAAAAAAGTAGCATCCAGTGAACATGTCACAATACAGTCTAACCCTTTGCAAACAACCAGCTTGGCTGAAATGCTTTAGGAAAAGAAAGGGGCACAAACTCACGCACCTTGCTAAGCTGCTTCACAATGTTGATTCCCCCCAGACATTAGAAAGGTGCTTTTATGTTCTTAAAACTATAATACACACTAACAAAGGGGGATTATAGGTGTTACTTTTGATATGTTTACCAGGCAAATAGAGATATAAAAGATATGTCATTGTTTAAAATACAGTAGAAACATGCCTCACAAAGAAAAACATATGTAGGTAGATGTAAACTGCTGGATAATAATAATAATAATAATAATAATAATAATAATAATAATAATAATAATATAAACAAGTCACTTATGTTATTACATTAATATGTTTTGTTTCTTCAACAAGGAAAGCATGATAAACAACATTAAAATATGCATGTAGTTTTGGAGTGTCTAGATCTGTAGAATTGACTCAAATAGTATAAAGAAAAAAAATAATAAGAAGAAGTATTCTTTTTTGTATTGCTTTACTTCTGCAAATCAATTGAAAAAGTTTCTTGAGATAGTAATATTGTTACTCTAAGAAGTTGTATACATAAAAGCCGTGATTAGATTGGATCTGAATTTCTTGGTTGCATGTACCATACAAAACTATGCATGCGGTGAGGAACAGATTGTGTTGAAGATCTGATGAACATTGTGAAAACTTGTTTTATCTGTGATGACTTGAAACCTACAGACAAAAAAAAAATATGATATGATTAGGCAGTTAAGTCTGACACGTACAAAGGAGTTTCTGCCAATTGTTCAGTGGGAAGGTAAAGAACAAGAACAATTATTTCTGAAGGCAGCTTGTCTCCTTGCTGGGGTGGAAGGCTAATTCTGTTACCGGGCTGAGTAATCATTTGTAACGGCTGTGCTACACACGAAACAGACAACGCCTTCATATAATTTTATTAAATTATAAATCATTCATCCCAGTTAGGTATTTATTGAAATTCCAGTATATATTTTCATTTGTACAGATGTCAACTAACTACAGCAGAATTCAAACTTCTTTCAATGTTAATAATAATTCCAGAGAAAGATCTTACTCCGCTTCACAGTTCTCACACCCAACCTGCACAGGATGGCATCTCTTACACAATGGTGCAAGCAACACCCTACGCACAACATATACAATTATAGCACATTTTTTTTTTCAGCAAAATTATTATTATGGATTTAAAGAAAACAGGATTTTATGTTCCTTTCCCTTCTTAAAATGGTGCTCTACTGCAAAAAAAAAAAAAATCCTTATTTTAGTAGCTTTTGTCTCACTATTCCCAGTCACTGTTTAGTTGAAGTTATCATTTGATATATTTATATTAGGGGGCAAAGAATGGAGTCAAACCCACTATTCTCCCTGGCTTATGGCAGTCTGCATATCATATTTTATATCCTCCCTTAGCTCCACTGGTACAGAGAAGAGTGAGATTGTTACTCTTATGTTATGCTCACTCATATTGAGCATTAGGTCTGAACCTAGAAATCACATTTCACTGCATGTCCACATACTGTGCACATGATAAAAGGATTATGCAACTGTCCTGCTTAATAAGTTTTTTGTTAACTAAGTTAACTGACAGACTAGGGTTGTTGGCTGTTAACAGTTTCTTGGTTGGCAGGTGCTTCTATCCAGTATTACAAATTACTGACATTTTCATATGGACCCTTCTGAAGAACATACGGAACAGTACTTTCCTGCAAATTTCCAGACAGAATAGTGGGAGATGCACTACAACAACACCCTATTGCCAGTTCCGTGGCAGTTTTTATCCAACCCTTGCATGTTGTGGTTTAAGTTTAATGGATTCCATTGTAATTTGCATTTTTGTGAAAAAAGCCCTTGCCTTTCAATTCAGTGAGGTGCTACTTTCACTAGTTTATGAAGGATTGACAGCTTTCCATTTCTGAATTATAAAAAAATACATTGCTACAGGTGGTCCTTGTCTATTTATTACCTCTCATTGTGTGCAAACCCATGCTTGAGGATTTCCACAGCAGTTTGATGCATTTCTGTCAAGACCGTTGTGCAATGACTTTATGAGCCCATATATATCCTGGGCTGGGATGGGGGCTGATGGTGTGGCCAGCAGCATGAATTGTGCTGAAGGCGCTGATGTTTATCTCGCTGTACTCTGGAGCTTGATAAGAGATATCGCTCAACTTCAACACCTGCCTTCAGAAATCCAAATAAAACAGTGCTGTACATCAGCGAGGGGATTTCACAGATTCTGTACTGGCCACCCTATGGTAAGATATTGCTAATTGATTAACCTTCAAAGCTATCTTAATTGCTTTCCCAATTGTTGCAATGAAATTTTAATTTCTCATACATTTTCTTCAGTTTGAAAAGCTTCAGAAAGTATAGAGCAGATCAGGCCTTGTTGCTATAATGTTTAATTATTGCTGAATTAACTGTCATTACTGGAATACCTGCCTCATGATAAGAAAGGGTGGTTTCAATTGTCAGTCTCTACTTCAGAAAGGCCCAGAACTAAATTGCAGAGGATATCCAGATTCATTGTACCATACCAGACTGCAGCCAGTGTCACATCCTTTATCCTTAATAAACACTAAAATCACAAACACCAAAAAGAAAGAAAAAAAGACCACAAAACAAATATTTGGAAAGCTTCTTTGTGAGCGGTCTGTCTGCACATATACTGGTACCAGGCCCAGACTGGCCATCTGGCAGCTCTGGCAAATGCCAGAGGGGCCGGTGCTTTAGTCGACCGGTGATCATGAGGAAAAAAAAAAAAAAAAGTAAACGTAATTTTCTTTTTTTTTGCTTTCGCTATTGTGTACGTGTAGAAAGATTAATCAAATAGAAAAGACTTAAAATGACTTACTATATTAAGAACACAACTAAAATAATGTAATTAAATACAAATTGTGGGGACTTCCCTCTCAGCAACTTTATTTAAAAAACACCGCGATACACACACACTCATGCGTAGCTTCTCCCTAATCCTGAGCCAATCAGTGCAGAATGCTGGGTCATCAAAAAAAAGCAAAGACGTCAAAATGAGTAGGTCTGCACTCCCATTAGAATGATGGATAAGTCAAATAAATGAAAAGAGCTGAGAACATTTTGGGGAAAAAGCAGAAGATTCTAGAAGCTGAAGCACAAAAATATGTTAAAATAACTGATTTGTTTAGTCATCCCGGCCCTTCTCAACCATCTTCATCAACTTCAACTTGGAAATCATGATTGTGGTGCGAATGAAATGTTAGGAAATGATATTCCTCATCCTGTGACAGATATTATTGATCCTGTGGCAGCTATTCCTGTTATTGAGCAACAATTTGCAGAATTAGGTGTTTTAGCATCTAATGTGAGTGACGATCTCGAGGAGAGCCAGCAGTAGGCTGATCCATAGGTCCTCTTTTTCATAGGTCCTCCTAGTTGCCAATTAGATTTTTTTGTTGTTTTTTCTTCTCCCCAATTTAATAGTGTCCAATTATTTTTGTTTAGCTCGGCTCACCGCTACCACCCCCTAGCTGACTCAGGAGTGGCGAAGGCGAACACACTCTGTCCTCCGAAGCGTGTGCTGTCAGCTGACCGCTTTTTTTCACACTGCAGACTCACCATGCAGCTACAGCATCAGAGGACAACACAGCTCTGGGCAGCTTACAGGCAAGGCCGCAGACGCCCGGCCAGACTACAGGGGGCGCTGGTGCGCAGTGAGCCGAGAACACCCTGGCTGACCTAACCATCCCTTCTTAAACCCTCTGTTCTTAAAAATCGTGTCAGAGAAGTGGCTTATGAACAGTAAGTACAGAAGTTTTTTATTATGTATATTATTTAAGTTAAAGCTGCCAATTGTCCTGGGAAAATATAAATCAAATTCTGTTTTTACGTAGCATGTGCCTGCAAACTGTACTGTATTACTGTATTACTGAGGGTTAAATATTAATTAATTTAGCTGATTGAAGTGTTTCATATGCAATATTAAGCAGCGTACATTTTTTTTTTAAATTTAGTCGTTGCCAATTATTTTTATTATTTTCTCCCAATTTGGAATGGTCAATTATTTTTAGGCTCAGCTCACCGCTACCACCCCTGCGCTGACTCGGGAGGGCGAAGACGAACACACACTGTCCTCCCGGCGTGCCGTCAGCCGACCGTTTTTTTCACACTGCGGACTCACCGTGCAGCCACCAAAGAGCTACAGCGTCGGAGGACAACGCAGCTCTCAGGCAGCTTACAGGCAAGCCCGCAGGCGCCCGGCCAGACTACAGGGGTCGCTGGTGCGCGGTGAGCCGAGGACACCCTGGCTGACCTGACCCTCCTCCTCCCGGCGGCGGCCAATTGAGCCGCCCCTGGGAGCTCCCGTCCTTGGTCGGCAAAGGAATAGTCTGGACTCGAACTCACGATGTCCAGACTATAGAGCGCATCCTGCACTCCACGTGAAGCACCTTTACTGGATGCGCCACTCAGGAGCCCCGTCAGGGCCGATTTTTAGTCCCAGTCCGTCACTGACTGGTACTGAATCCTTGGTAAAGATTTGAAATTGTCATTTGGGATACTTTGGAAACAAATAGCTATTTCATATTTGAAAATTAAAAATGTCTGTCTTTTAAACCCTAAACTGTACACTACAAATCATTGAATTGGCTGTCTAAATAAAAAGACAAATAAGCTGTGGAGAGAACAAAATAACATAAACTTGTTCTCAATATGTTTTTAATACAGAAATCAGGTGGAAGTGTACTTGAGAGATGTTTGGAAATGAAAGATAATATGATGACTGTTTAATTTAGGTTCTGCCACTAGAAACATTGTTTCAATTGTTTGTATATATCCAACTTTAATGGATACACTCATAATGAAAATAAATATAATTTAAAAGTAAAAGTAAAATATGGAACAGGTATAATTACTTCTGTCTGCTAATAAATAAATAATAATAATAATTACTTCACGTTTTTAACCTTGACTTGCTAATATAAGAGACACCTTATCATTATAGCACAGTTGAAATGGAGCCCAATGTCATTTAAATATCTTATGTTGCTGTGTCAGTTGTTTTAGTTGTTTAAGGTTAGTGCGTTTCCTCTACTTTGGTGAATTCATTGTTTTAAGGTTTGGGTTCATATAACGAGAAGCCCAGCAGGCTGCCTATAAGCAATCCATCACAAGCATACTTCAAAAGAGAGAAACTTATTGTGACAAAACCTACAAGCAAACTTCCTTCAAAGAGTTCATTTAATTTGAGATTTAGTTCTGTTTATTCAGTTACTTATTTAGAAAATGCTTTCAATTTAAAAAAAAAAAAAGTTAAAATCCACTAGTTGAAGTAGGCAAGACAATGTAAAATAACTAACATCATTTTATAACTGTAAAGCTACAATGATAACTGTTGTGTAGTCTATGCCACTTTGAACAGGTACTATCTGTTGAGGATAACGCTAATCAAAGACCCTTTATTTAATGAATACAATATATAAGGAAGGCATATCTTAGAGGAATATATTTCTTGCAATAAATTGCATTTAGTAGTATCTAGTGTTTTTTTATTTATATTATTATTATTTGTTTATTTAGCAGACGCCTTTATCCAAGGCGACTTACAGAGACTATATATTGGAATACATCATTATTTTGTCATTTATATATTTGAATAAAGTTAAAATGCCTGTCCTGACAGGTTGTTTTATGATTGTGGAGTCACCTATGTCAGGCTGTATTATGGGACTTAGTGAACAAAAGAGAAAGAACGTTTACTTTGTGTGAGTAAAAAGGTTTACATTTTTACCAAGATAACCTTAAGTTGACCCACATAGAAAGAATGTAGCCAGAATATGTATTCATTCATTAGAATGTTTATAGTAGTGGGTTTAAAAAAAAAAAAAAAAAACTTGCATTCTGTCAATTGCTGATATGCAGCTGATAACATTGTATTATTACCCAAATTAATTTCATTACATAATGCTACTACTGTAGGTTCCATTATCTCTTAGGATTTAAAAGTAGCCATTATTATGTAATTATTTAAATCCAAGGTAAAGTAGTTCTTAAGTAGTAATTTATAAAAAATAAAAAACCTTCATATTTAATATCTTTTTTTTTTCAAAAATACAATATATATACACTACCGTTCAAAAGTTTGGGGTCACTTAGAAATTTCCTTGTTTTCCATGAAAACATACATGAAATGAGTTTGAATAGGAAATATAGCAAAATGAATAGGAAATATAGTCATTGACAAGGTTAGAAATAATGATTTTTAATTGAAATAATAATTGTGTCCTTCAAACTTTGGACTAAAGGACTGGACTGCAGAATAAGGGTAGGAGAAGGGTTTCCTAAAGAAGAAGCCAAGCAAGCTAGGAAAAACCCAAACTGTCCAGCTTGGTGCAACCGCTTTGCTTTTTCTTGGGGCTAAAGACCCATACCAGCTCTCCAGCGTTGAAGTGGCGCCCTCGAGTCCTGAGGTCGCAGTTCTTCTTCTCTGAGCGTAGGATGGGCCCAAGACATCCACGACGACCTTCTCCATGCGTCCGCTGACCTGGTACAGCTGAAGGTGGGTGTGCTACCGGCACAGGGGTCCTTTTCGAGCAGCACAGGTGTTGCAGCGCCGACAGTGGTCATTTACGTCCCACCTGCACTGCCCCCAGTAGAAGGACTGGCGGAGCTACGCTGGCCCCTTGGCGTTTCCCTGCGGTTGTTGTGTCAGGTGTGGCGGTGCAGCCTCCGCTGCAGGACAGTGGCGCTGTAGGTGGCAGCCGCGAGTGTGGCTCAGGCACCCGGGCAGGCTGGGTGATTGCTGCCCTTATGAGGATGATCAGCTCTGTAGGCCAGGTTGGGGTGATGGTGCCGTCCAGGGCTTCCTCTTCACTGGGTTGGGCCATGCAAGTTGGTCGGGCCACCTCTTCTGCCAGCTCTGCGCCCCCTCAGAGGCCTGGTCACGCTCCCCCTCCTCGAGCATGGCCTCAACTCGTTGTGTGTTAGCCACGACGAGCTCTAGGGAGGTTGGGGCAGCGAGCCGGACCAGCTGACGCAGGGCTGTCAGGGTTAGTCTGTGGATAAAGGCCTCCATGGCCAGGTCCTCCTGGATGGCTGGCAGGAAATCGGGGTACCCTCTTTGGGCCAGGTACCTGACGTCAGTATACCCAGTTTCTCTCCTGGGCCTCGGGTTCGGTTAGCAGGCTTCACTCTCCGGAAGCGGCGCTCTAGGACTGTTGGTAGCGCCTCATACTGGACCATCTCGTCCTGGCCAAGGTCCAGCATAACCTGCAGCGCTTCCTCCTCCAATGCAGCTGCCAGCTGTCCAGCCTTCTCGTTAGGCCCCCAGCCATTAGTGAGCATTGCCATTCTGAACTTGGCGTGGTAAGCCACTGACCGTCTACCTGCTAGCCCCTGACGCTCTGCTCATTCTCTCTCACGCGATCGGCGCAGGTGTGATTACATGGGCAGATCCAGGAGGGGTCCTGGGGGTCCAGAACCCCCCCCGCCCCACTTTGTTAAAAATGTCGAAATATTGTTTACTTTAACGGTATGTTTCGTATCAGGTATCCCCCTCTTCTGACAGTATTGACCTCCCCCATCATGAAAGTTAGGATCCGCCCCTGGATTAGATATGGGGTACATTGTGTTAAAAATATTTGCTGTAACACAAAAAGCTAAAAACTAATTGAGGGGGAGGGGGTTTGATCATTTAGCACCAATAGGCTCTCTGGTGCTAAACTTTCAAAACAGTTTAGCACCAGTTTTCTAAATGATTTGCACCCCTGACATTGTTCCTGCAGCTCATCATGTTGGCATCTCACAAGTATGAGTCCTGTGAAAACGCTGCAGTACATGCATGAAAACAGATGAGCTGACAGATCAATCCAGTGACGGATGCTTCTGGTGAGTGCAACTTTTCCAGGCTGAAGTTGATCAAGACAAATTTGCACTCAACGAGAATTGTCAAATTTGGCCATACTGTCAAATGAGAGCAAAGCAGCTAAGAATTTTGAATACTCAGATTTGATAAAGGACTTCGCTGCCGCTAAAGCTAGGAAAATTACAAAGCTTTGTAATTTATTTTCTTATTTTCTTTCTTTATTTATTTATTTATTTATTTCTGCCTGGTTATTCTCCCCACCGACCTGTCAGAACCCATTTTAGTTGGACATTACAGACTTTTTCAATAAGCCTTTTGGGGCATGGCCATTTTAGAAACAAATAGGTGATATGTTTGAAGTAGAGTGGAATTTGTGAATTATATAAAATGATAAAGTCTAATAAACTAACTGAAACTAACTGTATTCATTAACACTGTAATATAATTAACAGTATTTACTGTATCTTAACGTTAGTATATGTAGGTACATATGATTACATGATATACTAACTAAGATACTGTAGCATTCATTTGATGTTCTGGACCCCGCACTTCATCATCACCACCTCGTGCCCCGCACAGCCTAAGGCTGGCCCTGCCTGTACCCTAGGATTCAATTTCATTTAGGATGCTGTTTTCCTCAACTTTGAATAAATACCAGATTATAAAAACTATAATACTAACTGTGTGCAGTTATTTTTAATACTAACACTGCAAATCTTTTATAAGGGTTGTTTTTGTTGTTTGGTAGTTTTTAAAAAAAGTGCTCAAAGCTTTAAATCATGAGTTACTGTATATTTAAAATAAAACTTCAACAGCAATGAAGCAAAGTTGAATACCAAGCTTGATTTACTTCATTAAAATGGCTTAAAAAAAACAAAACACCTTTTCAATACGCTTTTTGTAAAGGGACAGTTAGCCTATCTGGGTACTTACTATACCTCCTGATTTAGGTTTGTAGCTTTTTTGCTTCAAAAGACTTTTTTTTAAAAGACAGTATTACATAACATGCTAGCAACTTAGCGCTTGTTGAAAAATTTGTCCAAACATAGCATTAAAATATAACAAAGCAATAATTGTGCTATGGACTTGATGAAGTAATTGCAGGTTTTCCTGGGGCTGAACATGTCTTGTATTTCCATAGCTGGCCCCACGTGGAGCAAAAGTAGTAGATCTGTTTTGTGATTTGGTTTAATTCCATAGCTCCAAGGGTCCTTATTCTCAGCATGAGATTATTGCAACAAGGCGCTTTTTTGCACCATCATGCTTTTCAAATCCATTCAGACTCAGGGAAACATTTAGTACTTAAGCTGCAGGTTTTGAAAGTCAATCGTGTAGAAAATCGAACATTCAGTGTGTGCACAAATGATACTGCGACCACAATAGGCCAGCCAAAGAGCACATTGAGGTGGAATGAATGTGAGTGCAGGGGAGTAGCATTGTTATTTGAATTTCATTTTCAAATACTAACATTGGAAATGTATTTCTCAGATTTCCAGCCTTTCGAAGCCCTTACAATAGGTTTATTGACTGTGGGACTGATAGCTGCTTCAAAGATCACTGCATTGCAAAGTGGCAGTTGGTAATTAACATCCCATTGTTCAAAGGGTTCAGAGGTATACTATTAGCATCCAAGGATGTGGGAAGGGGTCATTTGAATATAGAACTGGGAAATACTTGGGTTTTGTTTATTTATACATGAATTGGTCAATTGTAATATAATGTAATTGAACAGAAGTTAACCTTTAATGTTATTTGTATATCTGTTCTAGAAAACGAGGTTACTCATGTTGTTTCTCCTGCTTCTCAATTGGTTGATGGGATCGTTTTTTTTTCAAGGGCTAAGATCGTTAAAGTGGCATCTGTATTAACAATAACTTTATTTTTATTTTTTTGGTTCATTGTGTAACATACAAATTTAGTTCTTGTTGGCACCACAGCAAAGTTGGTACATTGTGCAAGGTGTCCAGGATACAGGATAACAAAGCAAGATACTTTAAATTGTATTTTTATAGTTAGCTTAAGATCATTTTTCCATTCATCATAACAAAGTACAAGGTGGTGGTAATACAATATGGTACGATTATAACCACATGGAGTAGAATGCAATGTATCATTAATTGACAAAATAAACCTTACGGATTGCCTCAGCCAATCAGTTTCCAAGTAGAGTGTTAATTATCTATTTGTTATTATCCACATAACTGTAATGACCACTTTACAGCTATTAATGCTCAAATTACTGTGTAAGGAGATACTGGAATTGTATATCAACTTATATGACTCTATATGAGATAACAGAGTAACATTTGAGTTCCTGCGCCTCCATTTTAAACCAATGCATTCATTATCACCATTTTAAACTATGCTGTGACACTAAAAAACATGACAAATAAATAATTGTAATGCTTCTATGAAAAACTAGTAAATTAGCCACAGACCGTGTAATAGGTAGATATTATTATAACAAACAAACAAAAAAAAAAACATCTTCAAAATCCAGACTTCATTAAATGCATTAAATGCCAGACACCACAAAGGAAGCCTTTTATTGGATGACGTTAGCAAAATGTTTCACTGTTTTAATTTAACTTTAAAAGACCTTCGAACAGATTTAGGACTAAATAATTTCGATGTTGCCTACTGTCGATAACTAATATATTTTTCTTGGAATGTTTCCTGTGGATAGTGCGATGCCAAAAAAAGTCAAACAGCAAACACTTGGCTGAGGAATTCTGATAGATGGGTTAATTTCAATTGAACAAAACTGATCTCACTTACATGTAACCATATTGTTGGATAGCTTTCGTTATATGACAGTAAAAAGCATGGCTAATACTGGAGGAAATGTAATGTGAAGTGAAGTTTCTGGGTTTGTAAATGAAAACAAATGTTAAATGCTCTGCACTGCACTGATTTTTAGTGCCAATAATGAGTGAGGATGACAGAGAATGTGGTATTATTATGCCATTTTTGGACAACAAAAACAAAGATGCCACATTCACTTTCCAGTGCCTAAATAGATAGCATCTATGAATAATAATAATAATAATAATAATAATAATAATAATAATAATAATAATAATAATAACATGCAGTGCACAGTAATCCGAATAACAAGCAACTGATTTAAGAAAGTAGGAATTTCCACATAATCTCTCAAGTCAAATATGTTTTGTTAAAAGACAGGAACCATTAAAACCCAGGTTTATGTATGACAGGGAGTGTTCTCTCGTCTGTTTTTTAAGTTAATCCAATAACAGTTGAAACTTCAGATCTACAAAATGGAAAGGGATTTACCCTTTGGTTTCTCGGAGTGGTGACCTTTCTTTGTTTAGAAAAACATTGGGCACATATCTTTTAATTGTTAATTAAATAGCTAATTAAATAGTGTCCCATCTGCCCTCCATTTAGGTGGATGTTATTACATGTGGTCATTGCTGAAGAATGCACCAGTATTGAGAACTACTGCTATATTGTGTAAAGAATTAATTTGTCATGTGACTATTGTTTGTTCACCTGCGGATGAAGGTGTCTGACAAATTGAAGATGCTTGTGAGTGGGCAGTGTGTTTATTGTGTGCATTATCATTTTAGTTAGTTATCATTTTTAATTCATTGTCACTTTTAGGAATATTTGATGAATGACATTTTGACACATGTTTGAAATAATAACACCCTTTCTTTGGTTTCTCTGAAGAGCTGCGTTTGAATGAGTCCACTGTCGCTAGATACAGTTGAGCATGTGGGTAAAATTGTATGAGATATGTAGAATTTAAGTGAACTGAGAAAAAAAAGCAAATGAGATGAAAACAATGTATGAGACCATGAAGAGTTTTGGCAATGGAGACCACAATACCCAGGAATAAAAGAGTGTGAATAAAAATTAATTTCAACAGTGAAACGTTTCAACACTGAGAACGCTGAAACATTTGTCATTGAATTTGATTAGGCTTCCTTTAATATTTCTAAATATACCACTATTGAGAGTTTTTATAGTTATGGATGGAATACTCACTGACATTTTAGATATATTTCAAATGAGAAACTTTCATTTTATGGTAAACGGTAAGGCTGTGCAATTACTTAGATTTATTTCCCTTCAGATATTTTTGGTATTAAATAAACCAAAAGCCTTTTAAAATATGTGATAACAATTTAATACCTAACAACTTAAATAAAGCATGTTAAAGAGAATTGCTCAGATTTTCTGAGTATCTGCACAGCCCCACTAAACAGAAGTATTTTATGAATGGATCCACTTAGTTTCTTATCATATCCCTTCTGTTTTGTAGTGAAGTTATTAGGCACATATGTTTAAATGGACAGTTCAAAATTAGCTTAAATTAATTGTATGTGAATAAAAGGGCGTCTACCATGCATTTATTTTAACAAGCTTAATAAGTCTAAATGTTTCTTGCTTATACTAGAATACAGCATGCTTAGAACATCAGAAAACAGATCAACCCTAATACCCAAGAATTTCCTTTGAGCATGTCCAGCTACTACAGCTAATAATATTTTTTTAGAACACCTGCATGATATTTGTTGGTTTATTTCACTTTAACAGAATATACTAGGCAGTTACATATTTAATTTACTTGGATGTCTTAGTTTGTTGACATTAAGGATACAAGTAAGACCACCTGTACAAGATGCTTTAGTGGCTTAGTCAACCCTGTGCAGAACTGCTTGTCGAGAGAAAAGCTTTGTAAATCAAAAACACTTCAAAATATTTGATCTGTGATTGCAGACAATAAAATGAGAAAAAAGAAATTAAGAGAAATCATGTTTTTATTGTCAGCATAAAAAAACTACTTAAGATTCATTTGATCAGACAGAAGCACGTAAAAGTTTGACTCAAATAATTTTAAATGGCACAATACACAGAGAGAGGCTTAACCTAATTATCTGGAAAAAGAAAGTAAACTGTTATTGCAATGAACATATGTTTGTCGAAAGGATGCAGTATTTTTTTGAAAAGCACAGGCTTGCATATTGGTCTCACAAAAAACCTGTTTAGATGAATGCGTTATTTAACCAGGAGATTTACCTAATTTCAAAGGGGGTTGCACAAGGTGGCAAGAACACAGTCGTAGCAAAGTGTGATGAAATAAATAAATAAAGCATTTAGCAAAATGTCTAGTATTAGTACCCAGAAAATGAAAGGGTCCAGAAAGTGAATGCTGTCTGACATGTGTTGAAAACTTTTGCACATCATTTATTTATTAGTAATCATCTTACTAGTCAACTTCTTTATTTGCTCTGTAGTTTTGCTTTTTGTGAATGTATACCTGAAACACTCAGCCTAACTATTAGCGTAAAACTACTACCCTTCCCACACTACCTAAATATGTGTTGAAAACGTGATCGTGAATGAAATGAATGGCAATCATGGTTTTTATATGTGCTGATCACCACTACTAAGATAATGTGTATTAGGTATAAACAAACTTAGATGAATTAAGGATTAATTAGTTTTACTTTGTGTTAAATATTTAAAAATACATCTAACCTTACTAAATGAATGAATGAATGAATGAATGAATGAATGAATGAATGGGATCCTGGGACCCCTGGGATCCTTCAAGAAGCTGCTTGATGAGATTCTAGGATCAATAAGCTGAATGGCCTCCTCTCCTTTGTAAACTTTCTTATGTTCTTATGTTCTTATGAATGAATGAATGAATGAATGAATGAATGAATGACTGGATATGGATATTGCTAATATGTAGCTACATGAATGACAACATATACTGTAATAAATTCTAAGCTTAGTTAACAATGCTTGCTATAACAGCTATACATTATGTATTATACTCACTTGATACTAAAGATATGCCAAAGGTATTTCTACAATTGAAAACAATTGTAAATTGTAACAAACAGCAGGACTATATTGCAGCATTGTTTAAGCTGATATGTAACTGTATAAGTAACTCTAGCGATTTACTGTAATATATCAGCTGTACAATCAGTAACCTTTACTCTTGTTGGGGTTCAGTGTATTTTACTTAGCTAAGCTACTAATACCGCCAAACAAGAGAAACTCACATACAGAAACAGTTACAAGGCTATTATATATAACACAGATGTGCACCACTTCAACTCTAACGAGGTTAAGGTGATTAATGCTAGATTGGATTAAACAAAAGCCAAATAGTCTTACAGTAAGAAAGCCTTGAACACCCATGTGGTGCTTTTTTGTCTGTTTAGTATAAGTGGTTTTCTAAGGCTAATAAACACTGTAGGTTTGGTGTAATTTGGTGACTGGTCTTTAACTGCCCCGTTACGTCAACTCGATCATACCAGCTGGCATATTTTTGGCAGTCAAAAGCCATGTAATCTTGCTCTCTTTAATCATTAGTACACTGAAGGGTTCTAAAGAGTAATCCTCTGCAAACACAGAATCCGTGTTTAGAAGTTGTTTGAAGTACTGGTTGAAGTATTTAAAAGAACGTGTAGTTAAGCACACTTGGAACATTGTGAAACAGTTTAAGGTTCAAGGAGTAATTCATTAAAAAAGAAAGAATGAAATGAAAAAGCAAAATAAGAAGTGATCCTGTGTTTGGTAATATGAAGAAAACCAAGTACTTTATGTTTTGATGTCATTAACATGATTTCCATTTTTACCTGGAGTTTAACACAGAAATAGCAATTCATCTTGTTTTCCAATGCCTTTCCATGCTTTTCTGTGATTTACCATGATTTCGCAGTGCTTTCACTCAGTTTTACTACACTTTGCTGTGCTTTTACCATGGTACTGTATACCCCTGTAAAAAAAAAGAATGGCTAAACATAAGTATATACTTGGTCTGTTGTTTAGACAAGACAATGAAAACAGCATTTCCTCATCACTGAAGAAAAGGAAACTCATTTTAATGCCATTTACATTTGCTGTAGAAATATGTGTATGCCTGGAGTAGTGTTACATTTCTTTAGTAGGTTAATTAAGTAGGCGTTCTCTGCATCCTTCTTACTGATGGAAAAAGAAGCATGTGTGCCGATCATGTTTCCCTGCCTTACACCCTCAAAACAAATGTTTTAATCATACAATAACGCCACTGTTCTTACTTATCGTGTTGTGAACAAATTGGCATTACAGTGCCCTGGCTTAGTTCTTCCTGTCCGTGAATGAAATGTGCAATAGACGCATTCTCTCTTATCGTAACAGAAGTAATAACGACATACAAACCTTATATATATATATATAAAAGGAATTTGGATCACTGTAAAAATTTGAATATACATAATATTAATAAAACTACATGCTTTTTTAACCCATTTTACAGTTCTGCCAGAGCTTGTTACATACATGTTCTTCATAACTTAACCAATGAAATACCAGGTAAACGCTGATACCAATAAATTCCATTAAAAAGCTTGAATTACCTATCACTGGTACACACAGAGTTATTGCACGGTGCAGTAGCGAATTGAATAGAAAGAACAAACACTGAACTGTCTGGCCTTTGGTGCTATGATTTTAGTTCTGATAACAGCAAAGGATTACTAAGGAGCTATGAATTGGGTGTCTTGAAGGTCATAGATGCCATGTAAAGGCAAACAAGCATGGCCACTCCTCAACTGCTTTCCTGTTACACCTTAGCACCAGGCAACTTTTTCTGTGAACACTCAACTCTGAAATTTTGAATACTGTCTCACTGTTGCCAGGATGACAGAACATCGATGGGCCACCTCTGTTCCAGCTGTCAAACCAATCACCTCTATTAACCCAACAAACAAAAGCAAAAATTGTTACCAAGCTATTAAACACTTAGAGTGATATCCAGCCTGTCTAGTCTATGCACTGTCCGCCACTTGCCGTGAAAGGTATTTAAACCAGCAACACATTTGAGCTAAGAAAGGGAAAAGTCTACCTACAGAATAGATGGAAATATCTTCATTTTTATTGTTTGTTTAATTCTGATGTATATTTGTTTTGACTAACAGTTGTTGGAGTTTAAATGAAGTGTTGCACCTTCGTGGGAGATCTCTGTATGAATTCCTTTATATGAATAAATTTTAAAAGAAGATAGCTTTGCATAGAGTGTTTCAGCTGCAGGTAATGGGGGCTGTTATTCATGTGTTAACTGGCGCCACAGTCATTAGTACAACCCTTTTGCTAGTCATTATATATCGATGGAAAAATGTAACTATGTTGGACTTTACTGCGTACCAGCATCATTACTCAATGCCAGCATCATTTTTTTTTTTGGCAATGTCTCCTCCCTATTTCCCAGAAAGAAAAATCCTGCAGGATGAAGAGCTTTAAAACAATTATAAATCACTGTTACGGATTTGTCAAAATTGCAATAAGACTTTTTCTGTGGACAGATGTCACATGGCACAATTCTAAAAAAAACAAATACAACAGTGTTTAATAGTAGTTAAAGACTACAGTATTTGTGATTGTGATTTATAATAAGTATCCACATGTGTGAGTAGCATGTCTCTTATTATAACAGAGATCAACTTGCCAAGTTTCACTTAGATTCGCCCAAACTGCACAAGATGACATTAATAGAAAAAAATACCCTATACATAAGGTACTAACTTATATTATAAGTCACATTGCCATTGGAACTGATTAGCAGCAACTACAAATAATTAGCTGAGAGTGTAGGTCTCGCACTGTCAACAACAAAGCACTCTAAATGTTTAAACGACAACAGGTTCTATGTAAACAAATGAAGTGTGTAAATATCAGGTTTTGGTCTGTTTTTTATTTAGATTTAATGACATATAACAGGGTTATTTTCAAAGGAGAGCTGCTGTAGGATAGTGCTATGCTCCATTATTTTAAACCATTTTTCTTCACCTCTGTTTTTTCCATTGATTGATTATTTTCTAAAGCTGCACAAACAAGGTGGGAATCAATTTGCTTGTTTAGTTCATTAGTTATTCTGATGCTTTCTTTTAGGCGGAATTTATAATGAGCTAAGAATTTGTGTTTATTTTCTAGTGACCAGAGTGGTGGATAATTTAGACGTGGGCAAGAATTACACTCTGAACTTGACTAAAGGGAGCAACTGAACACATATAAACATACGCTACATTAAAGGAATAATGCACGACAGGGCGTGTGTTGTGCTGGGATAACATCACACCTTGCTGTGGTTGAGCACGAGGTCGCAGGCCGAGTGCATCCAACACCCAAGAATAATATAAAAATTGCGGGCCCCTTGCAATTACTATCATTATTTTACCTGATATCTGCTATTAGCTGCTGTGTTGCTGCTACTATTTCATGTATTATGCTACTATCGTGTATTGTGCTTTTTTTTAAAACTGTGTAGCATTTATTATGCATTTCTCTGTATTTAAAGTATTATGGATTTTCTTATTGTTACTGCATCTTGTAAAGCGCTTTGTGATGGTGGTCCACTGATTACCAGTACTGCAAAAATAACCCCAAAAACCCAATCAAATTAAATCGCTGTAAACAAGCTATGTGATATGTCATGCTTGGCAAATCACACGCAATCTTCCCACACCAAGCCTGGAGCAGATGAATCCTCTCCAAAGTCTCTTTGCGTTTGCCACAATTTTTGTCACATACACAACTCCATACGTGCATTAACTCAAAATCCTAATAACATAAAATCCTGTTTCACTATCACTACTGACCAAACAAAATGCCTCTATCCTACCGACTGCACCAAATTATGTAACCCTTGGTTATATCAAAAATCCTACAGGCCAGGTCAGAAATTGTAAAATGCAAACACAGGTTTTATTTATTATTACAGAAAATTATAAAAATAGCGAACATTCATGAACGTATAGTACTACTGGAAGCCGATCTTGAGCCGAGCAGAGCCAGTATAACAAACTGCATCTAATATAAAATTAACAAACCAGTGAATTGACATAACAAGGAAACAATAATAATAAAAATCAAACGATCCAAAACAACACTTTAAGTGCTCAAAAATAAATAAAATAATTCAGTGACAAAACTAGTGGCAACCGCCCTCTTCTCATTTCAGGATATTTATACAATATTAAGTTTTAAAAGAGCAGAACCCCACTGAATCCTCCAGTCACGAGGTGAAACAGAAACAAACAAAACCAAAGAAAAAAAACTCCAGGAACCTTGTTACAGAAGCCCGTCAGGTTTAAATAACCAAAAGGCTTCCCGCACTTGATTGCCGCCCCCCCCACCCCCCCAATAAGCTGAAATGGATAGAACGGTAAGACTGCTTACCTGGCTACATTTGGTTAAAAACATTTTGCCTTTTTAAAGAATAAATTCATAAAAACTAAAATGGGCAGGCCAGACCACATCAGCATGATTTTGGAATTCGGCCCAATCAACATTGCCAGACAAATGGAGGTTGAGGATGGAACTGCATTGTTTTCAATGAATTTTTAAGAAGTGGTCTGTGGATTTTGTCATAGTGGGTGAACAGATCAAGTATTACTCCGTTAAAAAAATGTGTTCGTTTGAGCTGCTGGGGTATTTTGCATGTGTTTATGAAACAGTTCACCATTTAAGGCCCTACTCGACTTGAGCAAACTCTGTGACTTGACTCGACTTGACTCGAGTTTGGCATGTCTTATCCCCTGTGACTCGACTCGACTCGAGTCCCAATTTTTGTGACTCGATTTCAACTCTGACATCCTGTATATAAGGCACAATTCTAAAACACGACATATTAACTTTTTTTTATAGTCCTCTGAGGATTGTTTGCAGACTGCAATGAACTAAATAAAGGTTTTTGTAATAGAAACAAATGATAGTTGGATCTTTTTTAACTTTTATAAAGCGGTATATAATAGGGTTATAAGATCGGGAAACATTTTTGTATGTATTATATTAACAACAATGTGTGGGGAAACCTTGACTTTCAATCTCGGTCCATTCTGTTCTAAGTAAGCCGACTCAGAAAACATTTGCCATCCTATAATCCTATACTTTTTGCAATCTAATCAATGCAGCTTTGCTAGCCGCCATCTTGATTGCGTACAAAATCACTTTGAAAGTAATACATATGAATGTAAAAAATGCATTCTTAATTGAAATAACTGGAATTACAATCTTAAATATATGTTGTTTTTAAACAATTTCATTACCATTGTTTCTGTATGAATGGAGCCTAGTGAGAGTTGAGGGAGATAAATTTGACACTGCTGTGTACAACACAAAGTAGGTTTCTATGAATAAATAAATAAAAGTATTGGAAATAAATGTATACAATTGAGTGCAATGCTAACCGAGTGGTTTAGATCCAACTCAAAGTCCATGCTGATGCAATAAGCCCACCTTTGGTCCATTTTGCTACTGACCAAACCAGTACATAATCTCTAGTTATTCCCTCTCTCTTGAGTCTTACATCTTAAGTATTTTTTTTTACATTTTAACATTGATTAAAAATGCCAAAGTGAATATAAACCCTATGGTCTAAATCCTGCTTTCTGATTAACAGACTGATAAGGAGTCCTTAGCTCACTGGTAATATACCTGCACTCAACATTCCAAACTGCTTTGCTGTATGCTCAGTGGAGCCAGTGGAGCTCAGGCAGACAAGTGCCCCAGGTCCTGTAACTACATTACCAGGTAATTACTGGTTATTGACCTCCCACGTATGCACTTTCTGCATGGTTTACTATTAAAATATGTTTGTTTAACTGTTTATTTGTTAGACGTTTCAAATAAGTACCCATTCATTTCAATACAATTCAATGCATTTGGCGCTTATTTGTGCTTCTCACACTCATGGGGTGGAGGTAATTCAGGTTTGAATGTTCTCTATGCCCAGTTCAGGATGCCATACCCAACTTCCAGCATGCATATAAAAATTATAAGTAATAAATTCACTTTTAACCACTCTTTAAAGCTGAGGGAACATGAAGCCACCTTTTCAGGATCAGTGGCTTGACACATGGTTCCAAGAGACTGGGAGACCTAGTTTAAGGCAACTTTGCTGTATTGAATCCCAAGCCTCCCCTGGTGTGCCGTGCAGTGGCCTGAAACCTCATCTCCTGAAACCAAGTTCCAAGCCACAAAGTGGCTTTGTGTTCCCTCAGCTTAAGACTGTTTTGTTTGGTTTTTCAACAAAAGAAAACAAGAGTCATATTGGATAGCAACATCCACGTACTTAAAGCAACCACAAATGTTCAGTCATTTTGGTGACCAGTGCATTCAGGTTTCTGTATATATGTGTAAAGTGATAATCACCCTTCTTGACATCCAAGCTGACTTCTCACAGTTGTGAAGGTGAATCTGTGTGCAGCAGGAACCTACCACCTGCTGGGCAGTAGTTAACAGGCATTCTTCAATAAAATGCAATCATGCACACTCTAATGTGGTTTAAACAAGACAGGGAGAAATAATAGTATCAGCTTTAGTTCCCAAATCAAAGAGTGTAATCACTGGAAAAGAGATTTCCTATTTGTACCCAATAGGTAACAGAATTAGTTGACCGAGTTTAAATACCTATGGCAAAAGATGAATACATTTCTGTATTTATGTTTATCACACCAAGGTATGAGTAATCATAAAATATCTTGATTACATAATTCTAATTCTAAAATCAATTACAGGATTAATAGTACTACTGCCATTACTCATATCAAAACAGAATATTCCCATGTCTCTTCAGTGGCTTCTAACCCACTATTGACCTACAAGTAAGTTGCTTCGAACCCAAAAACATGTTTGGGACAGATCTGTCAATGACAAAACTATTTGTTATTCATTATAATGGTATTTAGTTTTCCTTTAAAATAACATGGGGGTGCAAATTACAATTTAGACGTATCTGCATTTTCGAATGACCAGGCTTTTACAATTGGTCATTATGCTGCTGATGCACTCACTATGTGTCTGTGCGTTTTTGAAATTGTTACATTAATAATTGTTTCAGTAAGACTACTCACGTATTAGTACCTGCATGAGACTGATCAGTGACATTTACAGGAAGTCACCCTCTGTGCCTTGTTATGCTCGTTTTTGCTAAGATACCTTGTTACCCTGCTGTCTTTAGGAGGTAAAGCTTTTTCAGGGTCAGCTGAGTTGATCATTGGGGACAATATCCTGCAGTAGTCCAACAAGTGACATGCGGTATTTTACATCCACAAATAACAAGAGCTTCCTCTTTTAGGTAATCAAAAAGAGTACACATAGGAGATCATAATATCTACTCGAAGCATGCCAGAGGGTCAATATTTTTCTATTCACATGGGATGCTCACTATTGAAAAGGGAGAAGTCCCTACTGAGCTACAACCAGCACCAGACCTTACTGAGAACTTCACTGCACATGTTCTCAGAACTTGTTGGGTCTAAATGAGAATCAACACTGGTTCATTGTGTACTGGACTTTTGGCATACAGCACTACATTATTCAACCCTAAAGGACAGATGTATATTTACACTATAACACCATACCTATCATGCATGAACATATTTGAATATTTATGATGGTTTATATAAGAACATACTGTACAGCATGCATATGAATATGTGCCTAGATACATTTTCAAATTATACGTTGGGACAACTTTTTAAAGGTTTGGGTGAAATTTGTGGCATTTTTGTGAAAGGGAAGTAAAAGGTAATATAAGTAATGATTTCTTAAGCACGCCTTATGTTTTTATTCCTATCACAAAGTAAACACTAAAAATACTCTAAAATCTGCTCCCGTCTCCTGATAGTTTGAGGGCAGCATTATAAATAAATAAATAATGTATTGAGTCTGGCATGAGATTATTGTTACTTCCACTTTCCAAAGAGATTTTCCTATTTTAAGAGTTGTTATCCTTGTTAAGCAAATACATTAAACAGAGGAGCTTACCCTAATGAGATAACAAGGTGTTAGTTGTGGTCCAGGGACACATAATAAATCACCATACAAATTGATTTGGTGCTTACTGTAGCCAATGCTCTTTTAATTGATTGGTTTACTGCCAATTACATAATGAATACTGAGTATCAATGCAATCTACTCAATTGCTTTCTGTTTTAACATCCCCCGTTCATTAAATATAAATTACATTATTTTGATTTAAGATTACTTTTTACAGTCTTTAATATAACAATTTAGCGCTTTTATAGTCTCATGATAAAATACACAGAGTAGCTGATATTGCAAATGCATATGTTGTTACACATATATGTTTTGTTGCATATTGGACACCTGTTATTGTTATTTTCAGATTCAAAAAGTGTAAGCTCCCACCATTAAAATAATCTGTTCAATTGTAATGAAAAGTTTCAGAGTTTGAGTGGAAAGAGTAAGCCTTGTCAATAGATCTTTCAGACTTCAAGCTTGAATTTTACCAGAATTCCACTGATCTTTAGTTTCAGAAAACACTTATTGGTGAGAAGTTATTGGTTTTTGTTAAGATTCACACAATAGTTAAGTTGTGCAGATGTTTAAAAGAATAACGTGTAAAACCAATTCATTACAAACAAAAAAGGCTCAGGGTTACTTAGTGTAATAACTTGTAATAGAGTTGATTACAATCAAAGGAGAACGTTTTCAACAAACACTAATGTAATCACAGCTCTTCAGTTTATCAGATTGCTGTTTCTCACATGTGTAATTCAGAGACACAACTAGGAAGCAATGACTTTGGTGCCCCTTAAATCTGCCTTTTGTACACATTGCCTTTGCTTCAGGTTTTTCTCACCAGCAGGTTTTCCAGCCCTGTTATTAACTCTTGTCAGGAAATTAGCTGCATTCCCGTTAGCTGACCCATGCCACACATAGGTCACCAAATGGCAGTAAGTTTGGATGTGGAGTTTTTGACCACGGTTTATACATGAGACATGGAGCTAAATGCAGGTGTTAAGTTTAATGAGGCCTAATGTATTTGTGCTTTAGTATAGTAAATTATAAATGTATATTTATATAAAAGAAAAACTTCCTGCTTTTAGGATCTTTTTTTTTTCATTCAAGCAATGTTTATATTTTGTTTGCAATTGACAGTCACCTTTGAGTAAAAGGGCCCATGTTTACATTGAGGAACCTGCAACAAAGGCGCTCCAATGCAATTATAAAGCTAGAGTGGTAAACACGTATCATCAAGAGGTGCATGCTTCAGGGTGAATTAGATGCCTTTCAAAAGCTAAATCCATGTAATCTGATAAGAATCCTGTGTGTGGTGCATATTACACAAATACTGTAAAACTATTTTTTTAACCTGACTTGTTTTAGCAACTTTTGAGTTTATATACTATATATAAATAAAGCTCTAATATAAAATATGTTTATATGTTTATTTTTTTTATTTTTTGTGGGGTTTTTTTGGTGTGTGTGTTTTTTTAACATATTTATTACATGCAGTAAAAATGTTCCATGTGCATAATTTTTATTGATGCTGACAGAATCTGGCTAATAGAGCACAAGGCTATATTTTTCCCACTAAATCCAGTTGCAATGTATTATTGCAATAATATTGGGTGGAGCACTGGAAACAAGTCCTGCATTGAAGGTTTGCCTTGTGTTCTGAATGGAAAGGAGCAAACAAATATTAATTATAGTCTGTCTGTTTACTGACATAAGTAAAAACAAACATTATTTTAAACACAGTAAATAACTTTTGTAGAACTAGCCCTTTGCGGTCCTGTTGATTCATCTGGGTAGGGTTAGGTTTATGTAGACGTTCCCAGAAACATGGATGTTCCTGGAGTATATTTGTCTTCAGGTCTGGTACCAGCTTCTCAAGCCCAGACTCTGTGTTACTATTTCATTACAGAAGTTTGTTGCACTGGAAAGGTTTTAGGTAATGAGCCTCCAGCCTTCAAAAGCTGATGAAAAACATCCTGGTTACTTGTGTTACGTATTTTTTGCCAAGGGAGGTTTTGGCCAAGAAAGTGAAAGATTTTACAAGAAATTTGTCAAGATTGCATTAAGATTAACTAATAACTTGTTTACTACATCAAAGAAAAACAAAGTTGTTTAATTGACAGGAAAAACTTGTGTGAACTAAATGGGCTGCAATTTAATCCTGCCCTGAGGCAAAACGGTGCTTTCAGTGACAAATGTTTATACTGCTCCCTGGAGTCATTCTTGGACTTTTTATCTTTAAATTGGTTCTTTTTTAACTGTCTTTTTGTTCCACATTGTGCGTGCTTTGTTATGGATGTATTGTTTTGTCTCTGATCCATGAAAAGCCTCTGCCACTTGAATTAACTTATCAAGTGCTTCCAACAGCAGCATATGTCACGTTCTCTACTGCTGCAAAGCCAGACACTTTGGCCATGTTCTTTTATTACCCTATAGAATCAACTAATTTTGCTTCGTAAAGTCAAATGAATGCTGCTGAATAATTTTACGTTAACATATTGAATTACATACAGCTTTGTAGTTTTCCATAGTTAATTCCAGTTTTCTATACTTAATGAAAAACTGATAAATTAAAAAATGTAATGAAATCTAACATGAAATACTGTACTGCTATTATGGCTTCTGTTAGACTTTTGCGATATAATTTTGTAGTTTACATGATGTTAAATAAAATATCTAAATTTTAACTTAAGTCTGAATCCTAAAATTCTAGGTGAGGCAAAACTTTTGGCCATAGCTCTACAACTTCTGACACAAAGGCGTGTAATACGACTGATGTAATTATAGGTAGGAGTAGACTGAGACACGAAATACATAATATTAAGTGAATATATACTGTATATATACACATTGTATTATATTGTGTGGTAACTGGTTGCCCAGTGATGGGTTAATCCAGCGCTGGTTATACCGTCTCGCCAGGTTTAAAATTGCTGGCTGTGAGCACCCAAGACGGCGAGCCACAGTATGCTGCCATAGTCCTGCCTCCAACATGCCCATTGCACGAAGGTGCTGCTGTCTTGACAGATGTGGCATATTGTTTTTTTCTGTGATTTTCTTTATTGCTTTTATTCAAGCTTGCAATTCAACAGCTGAAATCACTCCATATCCAATGGAGTGTCCAATCAACTATCTCACTAATTAGGTGATTAGGTGTCATGGTCAAGGATGAATGATCGAGTAATTAAAAAGAAACCAAGAACATTTTGTCAATATCCATCATTTATATAACTTATTTTCAAAAATAAATGTGTTATAATAGTGATACGTTTCTTTTGATGCTCAGTATATATTATATTGTCATTATTAAATATGTATAAAAAAATAAATACCCATGTCTCGACACATTCCCTCTAAGATGTCTGCAGCTCCAACAGAGCCAACAGAGGATGCTGATGTCCCAGGTATGTTCTCAGTTTCAGATACTGATACAATAAAAACACATGCTGGCACTGATGGTTTGTTGTTTGTGACACCATTTCTCTGTTAAAGTGATTCGCTCTAAGGCAGGTCCTCCACCAGTGGATTTTAATATCCTCTATATCCGTGGAACAGCATTCACGTTATTGGGGGAGTATGTGAAAACCGGGCGAAGACAGTGTGAAACATCTTGAAAATTACACCACACGATTACTCAGCCTCTGTATATCAAAAAGCATTATTATTATATGGGTTTATACTTCTTTAATTGTGTAGTATAATTAGACATTTCTCATTGATTTAGTGCACCTTTTGGGCAGGTTTGCCTTGGTTTGGAAGCATTTTTATGTATTTAAAAAGAATATGAAAACTCATATAATGATAATTAATGTTAATATGTAGACTATAGATGGAGTAATCGTGTGGTATAGTTCAATGCTTTTCACATTGTTTAGTGTTATATATATATATATATATATATATATATATATATATATATATATATATATACTGTATATATATCTATATAATGGGTCTTTTAAATACTCTATTCTAATTGGTCAAAACGGGTCACATGGGGGTGTTGATATTACATCATATCACCATGGGTTGGCACTTCTTTTCAAAAAGGGCCGAATCACTAGTAGATATCCATATGCCACTAGCCTTTAAAAAAAAACAAAAAAAGTAGCCATATTGTAATTTATCGCAATAAACATGACTGACAAGATTTATGCCAATGTTGACCTTTTAGGAAACCAAAGTGTACATGAGATATTGAATGAGTCTGAATCGGACACCAATGATTAATTAAAGTAATGAAAAAAGCAAAAGTATTCAAATCATTTGAACTTGCCATTATGATTGCTCTGCTCCTTCTCCATGAACTCCATCAGAACTACAGAGTGTCCTTATATCTTAAACTTTCAGCTTCATAAAAAATCTCCTCTCCTGCCTGCTGCTACTGGCCCCATCCCTTGCACAGCTGTGTGACCTGATGCAGAATGTTTATAAATGCATCTCGGCAATTCCCCGCCATACCTTTCTCTCCATATCTTCTGCTGTGCCCTGCATTTTTGTAAATTCTTTCTTTTATTATTTAGCAGACACCTTTATCAAAGGCAACTTACAGAAACTAGGACGTGTGAACTATGCATCAGCTGCAGAGTCACTTATAACAACATTATTATTATTATTATTATTTATTTCTTAGCAGATGCCCTTATCCAGGGCGACTTACAGTCATAAACAAAAATACATTTCAAGAATCACAGTACAAGTAATAATACCATTAAGAGCAAAATAAATACAATGACTTTGGTTCTAGCAAGTACAAGTATGACAAAATACGATTCAATAATGGAGCAGATAACAGCGTCAGTGATAGTTACATCAGGATATAATTAAATACAAAATACTACAGATTAAATGACACTTGACAGATTACAGTACTCTAAAGTACAGGATTAAATACAGTAAACTAGGGGGCAGATAAGAGCAAGTAAAGCACATTTAAGGAAGAGTGATAAGTGTCCAGAGGGAAAAAAAGAGGAGTTCTACAGGTGCTGTCTGAAAAGGTGAGTCTTGAGGAAGCGCCGGAAGGTGGTCAGGGACTGGGCAGTCCTGACATCTGTAGGAACGTCTCACCTGAAAGACGGAGCACAAGGAGGTTAAGTGACTTGCTCAAGGTGAGTCAGTGACTGAGCTGGGATTTGAACCGAGGACCTTGTGGTTACAAGCCCATTTCTTTAACCACAGGACCACACAGCCTCCTATATATTGGACCAGTAGTTCTCCATGTTGTCAAGCCGGAAACTGCAAAGTTAGTTTGATAAGTAACCAGGTATTCCATAACGCAAATAATGCCTTTCTCGTCACGGTGAAGTGGTAGCACTAATCTGATATGGATACCTCCTACCCTGAATAACAAAGGACGATTAAAAAAAAATAAAGCACTGTCATCTGATACTTTTGCAGGTTTTGAGGAAGGGTCTGCGTGATTTAAAGGCAGACTCATTTGTGCTGTGTCATGATGAAAATGGCCAGTAATAGTTTACTTTAAAATGTAATGACTAAACCAAGATTACAAGAAATATAACAAATCAAATAAAGAAAAACTCCATGCAATGGCAATGTTCAATTCAACATCTATAAATCACCTTGTAGCTTGCAATGCATCTGGTGCGTGGTGAAATTAGAGTATATCGCGACTCTGTCGTTCCTTATTGCTTACATGGTTCCCTTTTTGTCAGCTATTACTATATTCTCGTCTTCAGTAAAGTTGCCCTTTCTGTGCTTTAAAACACTTTGAGCCATTGTCTCACCTGGTACGCAAATACACATGCATCAGTTGGGTGTATTCTGAGTTGCTATTCATTTCTTGTTTTGGATTCATTTACATATATTAATTTTTGCAGCCTTGTGCTATTAGCATTAATTCTTTAGCTTTTCACAGACTTGACATTTGCATTGCAAGCATAAATGTTGCATCAGTTAGCAAAATCTTTGAATATCTAGCCTGTATTTTTGATTTCTTCAGTTTTTACTTTATTATTATTTTTGTTATTATTTATTTCTTGCAGACGCCCTTATCCAGGGCGACTTACAATTGTTACAAGATATCACATTATTTTTTACAGACAATTACATTATTTTTACAGATTATTTTTACATACAATTACCCATTTATACAGTTGGGTTTTTACTGAAGCAATGTAGGTAAAGTACCTTGCTCAAGGGTACAGCAGCAGTGCTGCCCCACCTGGGATTGAACCCACGACCCTCCAGTCAAGAGTCCAGAGCCCTAACCACTACACACTGCTGCCTTTTAAGTGTAGCATCTTCTTCTGTTACACTTGTGATTGTAAGATGTTAGATCATTTGCATGATTTGTGGTTTGTTTTCCTTTCCCTGTGCAAAGTTTGTCTCTGAGAAAAAAAAAACATGCCATTTATGATGCTTGAAGCCTATCGTACACTGCAGTTCTGTTCACAATTACATATTACTGACTATTGGTGCCTTCATTGGTGACTATTGGTGCATGTAATCCTTATTTTGGCCCCAAAAGATTACAGGTCTGTATCCCACATTAAAATGCTATACTCCGTCTTCCTACACCACAGCATTGATGCAGTAATGTCAGATGAGTGTTGTGACCCTGGGGGGGATTTGTTAATGCTTTGAAATTGAGTCGATGAGGTCGTTAATGAACGCATTTCTCATTAAAAAGCTTAATTGTTGCAGGTCATGTACATCACTTCCTGTCTCAACAACTAGGTAAGGGGAACTTGTTAATCAAAATGCATGTTAACATCAAGAAAAATGAATGGAAGCATAATTTGCTGTTATGGAAACTACTAACGTACAGGGAAACAGCTCTCCCTGATGCGAGCAGCAGCCAAATGGAATTAAAAAGTAATGGTAATATCTATGTTGTGTATAATTAGAATGTACATTTATTTAGATTTTAAAAAAACACAAAAACCCACACTAGTCATTTTGCCACAGCTTACATATAACTCTTTTAATGTGCATTTTGCAATCTTTTTTTGGATAACTCCCTAACCCCACAATTTATTTTTAATTCATTATTCGGTGAATTCCTCTAATCATGCATTTTCTCTGGTACTCTTTGCTCCCCTCTACGATAAATAAACTCAACATGATTGGAAGTAACACTTAACACTTCCAATATTATAAGAACATTTTATATGCATACAAACGTGTGAAGGTGAAAGTGTACATTGTACATAAAATGTGTGGGGAGTCTGACAACATTAAATACGTTTAGGCAAAATCCATGTCAATGATCTGTTGCCTGACAGCCCTGGCCATGGCGGCTTATCAGGGAGGAATATTCTGAGGAGGCTCCAGTGGTTCAAGATGAGGCGCTTCATCCTCCTGGACATAACATGATACAAAGATTCACGCCACCTGATTTGTCGAGGCACCGAAACCTCATTTTTAGTAAACCAAAGGTCTGCTTGATCACATTTCTAGTGGATCTGTGTGTCCTTGTACGCTTGTTCTTCGTTCTTGTGTGGATTAGACATAGGTGTTAAAAGCCAAGAATGCATTCCAAATCCTCAATCCCCTTTGGAAAGTTTATTGTAACTAATCTAATATGTCATTTTCTCTGCCAGCCTCTTAGGGTTGTATTTGTATAATTCAAATAAAATCAGCTGTAATTCAAATAAGGTCAGCTGTTTCTGCATTTCACATCCCTCTTTGTTTCATTTTTTTAAAATGTAAACATCAGCTAATCCAACTCATGGAAATGTATATTTGTTAAAAAGAAGTGGTATTCTTTTACCAACTTTGTTTTGCCGTGGAGCACCCTTTAAGGTATATTTGCTATAGTATATTACAATATCACAACATGGATATGAATAGTATAACAGGTTATCACACAGCCCTGCTCTAGTCTTTAAGAAGCTATTCACTCCGTCAACACATGCTAAAACGTTTCCTTTCTACACAACTCAATTACCTTGTACAGCAGTTGGTAAGAAGTTATCTTTTCATCTATTCAGCGTATACAATGATGAGAGACATTGATGTTTAAGCCAGCAGGCTTACAATTTGGATTGGCTTTAATGTTGTCAAGTCTTCATTAGAAATAAGTCTTAAATATTGTTGTCATCGGTCATGTATTTTAAAAGTGAAAAGGGTGAACAGAATGCCTAGCCTTCAAGAGGACACTTGTATGATTAGTTTATGCATTTATTTTTCTAATCTTAGTGCACCACTTTTCAATTAATATTTTATATCTCCTTACCATTGTTCCTCTAGGTTACATTTTGGCAAATAAACAATTTTATTCAGTACTTTAGTACTGTTTTAACCCCCCCCCCCCCCAAAAAAAAAAATCATTATCTTTCGTTAAAGACAGACTTAACTTACCAGTAGGGACATTTAGAAAAAAAAAACTTGGATTGTTCTTACTTTTTATTAGCAATAGTAGACTTGTCACAGTTCCCCGTTCTTCCCCGTTAAAATGTTTCTTTCCCTCTTAATTTTAGATACATATTTTTCAAATAAAGCACTATGGATAATAAAAAGGTCTCTGGTATCTAATTACTTCCTGTTAAGTAAGTCACATGATCTGTTACAACTAGTCCATTGGTGTGAAATGTAGCTACAAGCAAGAATTAGCAGTACCTTATACTTCTAGAGCATTGTCTTGTACATTCGGAAATATATATATATATATATATATATATATATATATATATATATATATATATATATATATATATATATACAGTACTGTGCAAAAGTTTTAGGCAGGTGTGAAACAATGCTGTAAAGTAAGAATGCTTTCAAAAATAGACATGTTAATAGTTTATATTTATCAATTAACAAAATGCAAAGTGAGTGAACGGAAGTAAAATCTACATCAAATCAATATTTGTGTGACCACCCTTTGCCTTCAAAACAGCATCAATTCTTCTAGGTACACTTGCACACAGTTTTTGAAGGAACTCGGCAGGTAGGTTGGCCCAAACATCTTGGAGAACTAACCACAGTTCTTCTGTGGATTTAGGCAGCCTCAGTTGCTTCTCTCTCTTCATGTAATCCCAGACAGACTCGATGATGTTGAGATAAGGGCTCTGTGGGGGCCATACCATCACTTCCAGGACTCCTTGTTCTTCTTTACGCTGAAGATAGTTCTTAATGACTTTCGCTGTTTTTTTGGGGTCGTTGTCATGCTGCAGAATAAATTTGGGGCCAATCAGATGCCTCCCTGATGGTATTGCATGATGGATAAGTATCTGCCTGTACTTCTCAGCATTGAGGAGACCATTAATTCTGACCAAATCCCCAACTCCATTTGCAGAAATGCAGCCCCAAACTTGCAAGGAACCTCCACCATGCTTCACTGTTGCCTGCAGACACTCATTCGTGTACCGCTCTCCAGCCCTTCGGCGAACAAACTGCCTTCTGCTACAGCCAAATATTTCAAATGTTGACTCATCAGTCCAGAGCACCTGCTGCCATTTTTCTGCACCCCAGTTCCTGTGTTCTCGTGCATAGTTGAGTCGCTTGGCCTTATTTCCACGACGGAGGTATGGCTTTTGGCCGCAAGTCTTCCATGAAGGCCACTTCTGACCAGACTTCTCCGGACAGTAGATGGGTGTACCAGGGTCCCACTGTTTTCTGCCAATTCTGAGCTGATGGCACTGCTGGACATCTTCCGATTGGCGGGAAGTAAGCATGATGTGTCTTTCATCTGCTGCAGTAAGTTTCCTTGGTCGACCACTGCGCTTCACGGTCCTCAACGCTGCTCGCTTCTTTGTGCTTCTTCAAAAGAGCTTGACAGCACATCTGGAAACCCCTGTCTGCCTTGAAATTTCTGCCTGGGAGAGACCTTGCTGATGCAGTATAAATACCTTGTGTCTTGTTGCTGTGCTCAGTCTTGCCATGGTGTATGACTTTTGACAGTAAACTGTCTTCAGCAACCTCACCTTGTTAGCTGAGTTTGGCTGTTCCTCACCCAGTTTTATTCCTCCTACACAGCTGTTTCTGTTTCAGTTAATGATTGTGTTTCAACCTACATATTGAATTGATGATCATTAGCACCTGTTTGGTATAATTGTTTAATCATACACCTGACTATATGCCTACAAAATCCCTGACTTTGTGCAAGTGTACCTAGAAGAATTGATGCTGTTTTGAAGGCAAAGGGTGGTCACACCAAATATGGATTTGATTTAGATTTTTCTTCTGTTCACTCACTTTGCATTTAGGTAATTGATAAATTTAATCTATTAACATGTCTTACTTTACAGCATTTTTTCACACCTGCCTAAAACTTTTGCACAGTACTGTATATATATATATATATATATATATATATATATATATATATATATATATATATATATATATATACAGTACCTTGCATAAGTATTCACCCCTCTTGGACTTTTCCACATTTTGTAGTGTTACAACCTGGAATTAAAATGGATTTAATTGGGATTTTTACCATTTGATTTACACAACATACTTAACACTTTGAAGGTGCAAAATATTTTTTATTGTGACACAAAAGTCAATTAAACAAAAAAAGACATTTGTTGATTGCATAAGTATTCACCCCCCTTAGTCAATAATTGGTAGAAGCACCTTTGGCAGCAATTACAGCTGTGAGTCTTTTTGGGTAAGTCTCTACCAGCTTTGCACATCTGGATCCTGCAATTTTTGCCCATTCTTCTTGGCAAAATTGCTCAAGCTCTGTCAAGTTAGATGGGGACCGTTGTTGAACAGCAATTTTCAAGTCTTGCCACAGATTCTCAATCGGATTGAGGTCTGGGCTTTGACTGTGCCATTCTAAGACATTCAGGTTCTTGTTTTTAAACCACTCCAGTGTAGCTTTGGCTGTGTGTTTAGGGTCATTGTCCTGCTGGAAGGTGAACCTCCGCCCCATTCCCAGGTCTCTTGCAGACTGAAACCAGTTTTCCTCTAGAATTTCCCTGTATTTGGCTCCATCCATCTTGCCCTCAATCCTGACCAGTTTCCCAGTCCCTGCCGATGAAAAGCATCCCCATAACATGATGCTGCCACCACCATGCTTCACTGTGGGGATGGTGTTCTCAGGGTGATGAGCAGTGTTGGCTTTGCGCCACACATAGCGTTTTGCGCTAAGGCCAAAAAGTTAAATTTTGGTCTCATCAGACAAGAGAACCTTTTTCCACATGTTTGCTGTGTCTCTGTGGCAAAGTGCCCCCCCGTGTGTATTTTGTGTTACGTGTTGTGTGTAAATGTTGGTGTATAGGCATTGGTACACGGGATATAAGCGGGTCTGTGTTTCACATGTGTTTAAATTGTAGATTTGTATTTAGGCACGAGGAGGGCACAAATCACATCATGTGCAAGTAAAAAGTAATAATATGTGAGCACGGGGAATTGCACTTTAATTAATTCACGTGCAGTTGTACCGAGATTCCAATTGAATGATTGACTAGCAATCGAGTCTCGGTACAACTGCATAAAAGCTGTATGTTTTCACTCACTCGGGTTGGGTGTTCGAGAGTGGAGAACGGGAGAGAGAAGGAGAGAGAAATATTTACAAACAATTGCTATCGCGTGCTGGTAGGACCAGCACGATACTTGTTTGTTTGTTTACTCACCGTGTTTGTGTGTCTGTCCGTCCACCGTTTGTTTAATTGTTAGTCCGTTTTGTTTATATATTTATTTTGGCGAAAGTGCCGTGTCCTGTTTCTGTTTTGTGTACAAACCTTTTATTTTCTGTTTGATTATTAAACGCTGAGCGCATCACGCCGCCAGCTTCACCAAAACCCCAAGTCTCTGTCTGTACTGTGTTTCCTGGCTCTGCCGTGACGCCACCGCCAGTCGCCTTTGTCACACGTGGTGTCAGAAGTGGGATCTACAGCCTCCAGGACTCAGGCCAGAGCAGGAACCGCAATTTGGGGTTTAAAAAAAAAAAAAACCAACAACAACAACAACAACAACAACAAAAAAAAAAAAAAAAAATGGAAGGCTGGAACTGGAGAGATGGCTGCCAGGATCTGGAGGTCCTCCTCGGTGGTCTAGAGGACCAAGGCTGGTGCCTTGCCTGTGGGGAGTTCGGGCACCCAGTGGTGCACTGCCCCTACCAAGAGGGAGAGGAGGAACTGGCCCAGGAGAGGAAGGTGAGGAGGAGGCAGAGAAGGGGAAGGGGAAGAGGAAGGCGGAGTGTCCACCGCCCAAGTCTCCACCAGCAGAGGAAGAATGCCTGCTGGTTTTGCCTCCACAGCCTGAGTGGGAGGAGCTCGAACGCCCCACGCCTGAGTGGGAGGAGCCCGAACGTCCCACGCCTGAGTGGGAGGAGCCCGAACGCCCCACGCCTGAGTGGGAGGAGCCCGAACGTCCCACGCCTGAGTGGGAGGAGCCCGAACGTCCCACGCCTGAATGGGAGGAGTCGGTGCGCCCACAGCCCAAGAGGGAGGAGTCGGTGCGCCCACAGCCCAAGAGGGAGGAGTCGGTGGCCCACGGCCCAAAAAGGGGAAGGTAGAGCGTCCACCGCCCCAGTCTCCACTAGCAGAGGGTGAATTCCTGCTGGTTCCACCTCCATTGCCATGGGAGGACCGCTTGCAGCTCCCACCTCCACCAGCAGAGGGTGAATTCCTGCTGGTCCCGCCTCCGCCACCTTCACTGGCAGGAGCAGAGCAGCAGGAGCTGCCTCTGCCTCCGCCACCTTCACTGGCAGGAGCAGAGCAGCAGGAGCTGCCTCTGCCTCCGCCACCTCCATCGGCAGGAGCAGAGCAGCAGGAGCTGCCTCTGCCTCCGCCAACCCCACCAGCAGAGGAGGAATGTCTGCTGGTATCACTTCCCCCACCAGCAGAGGATGAATGCCTGCTGGTATCACTTCCCCACCAGCAGAGGATGAATGCCTGCTGGTATCACCTACCCCACCAGCAGAGGATGAATGCCTGCTGGTAACACTTCCCCACCAGCAGAGGATGAATGCCTGCTGGTATCACTTCCCCACCAGCAGAGGAGGAATGCCTGCTGGTAACACTTCCCCACCAGCAGAGGAGGAATGCCTGCTGGTACATTTCCCCACCAGCAGAGGATGAATGCCTGCTGGTAACACTTTCCCCACCAGCAGAGGAGGGATGCCTGCTGGTATCATTTCCCCACCGCCACGAGGAGAGGAGCAGGAGCTGCCTCTCCTTCACCAGAAGGACCCGGACTAGATGCTGGCGGTCCTCGGCAGCCCTTGCATAGGCTGCTGAGGGAAGCACGGGAAGAACCGCCCGCCGCAGAGGCCGAGAAGAGGGCCAACACCTGCACCCCAGCTAGTCCTGACTCCCTGCCCCGCCGCCCAAGGATGCCTGCCCCGCCGCCCAAGGATGCCTGCCCCGCCGCCCAAGGATGCCTGCCCCGCCGCCCAAGGATGCCTGCCCGCCGCCCAAGGATGCCTGCCCGCCGCCCAAGGATGCCTGCCTCGCCGCCCAAGGATGCCTGCCTCGCCGCCCAAGGATGCCTGCCTCGCCGCCCAAGGATGCCTGCCTCGCCGCCCAAGGATGCCTGCCTCGCCGCCCAAGGATGCCTGCCTCGCCGCCAAGGATGCCTGCCTCGCTTCGCCCAAGGATGCCTGCCTCGCCGCCCAAGGATGCTTGCCTTGCATCGCCTGGGGTTGCCAGCCGCCCGCATCGCTTGGGTTGCCAGCCGCCCGCATCGCCTGGGGTTGCCAGCCGCCCGCATCGCTTGGGGTTGCCAGCCGCCCGCACGCTTGGGTTGCCAGCCGCTCCGCACGCTTGGGTTGCCAGCCGCCCGCATCGCTTGGGGTTGCCAGCCGCTCCGCATCGCTTGGGTTGCCAGCCGCCCGCGATCGCCTGGGGTTGCCAGCCGCCCGCATCGCCTGGGCTGCCTGTCGCCCGCACGCCTGGGGCTGCCTTTTGCTCCACACAGGGTACAGGGTACGAGGGAGAAGTGGAGCTCCCGCTGCCGCCTCTATGGCCAGGGGCTCCTCCCGAGTTCGCCTCCCAAGGGTCCGCTGCTGCTGCCGCCTCCCGAGGGTCCGCTGCTGCTGCCGCCGCCTCCCGAGGGTCCGCTGCCGCGCTGGGGTCGCCAGGGATCCTGCTTCGCCTGGGGTAGTCGAGGGTCCTGCTTCGCCTGGGGTCGCTACACTATGGCCAGAACCCCATGAAGGGAGCTGTCGGCCATGAAGAAAGGGGGAGGTCAGGAGACCAGCTCCCCAGCCGCATTTCCGTGGCAGGAAACACGGTGGCCAGAGCCCCACGGAGGGGAGCTAGCGGCCACGAAGGAGGGGGAGGTCAGGAGAGCCGCTCCCTCGCAGCAGTTTCGCTGCCGGAATGGGTGGCCGCGCCCACGGAGGGGAACTGCCGCCATGAAGAAGGGGGAGGTCAGAGACCAGCTTCCCCGCAGCAGTTTCGCTGCCGGAGATTGTGTGGTCGGAGCCCCACGGAGGGGAACTGCCGGCCATGAAGAAGGGGAGGTCAGGAGACCAGCTCCCCCAGCTGCACTTTCGGCAGGAGATAGTGTGGCTGAAGCCCCAGAAGAGGGAGCTGCCAGCCACGAAGAATTGGGGTGCCAGACATTTCACCATGGCCACCCCCAGAAACAACTTGCTTCCCCTTCCGGGACTTTGGGACTGAGGGGAGGTGGCCATTGAGGCCATGTGTGCTTTGCACAAGGGGGTATATGTGGCAAAGTGCCCCCGTGTGTATTTTGTGTTACGTGTTGTGTGTAAATGTTGGTGTATAGGCATTGGTACACGGGATATAAGCGGGTCTGTGTTTCACATGTGTTTAAATTGTAGATTTGTATTTAGGCACGAGGAGGGCACAAATCACATCACGCAAGTAAAAAGTAATAATATGTGAGCACGGGAATTGCACTTTAATTAATTCACGTGCAGTTGTACCGAGATTCCAATTGAATGATTGACTAGCAATCGAGTCTCGTACAACTGCATAAAAACAGCATGTTTTCACTCACTCGGGGTTGGGTGTTCGAGAGTGGAGAACGGGAGAGAGAGAAGGAGAGAGAAATATTTACAAACAATTGCTATCGCGTGCTGGTAGGACCAGCACAATACTTGTTTGTTTGTTTACTCACCGTGTTTGTGTGTCTGTCCGTCCACCGTTTGTTTAATTGTTAGTCCGTTTTGTTTATATATTTATTTTGGCGAAAGTGCCGTGTCCTGTTTCTGTTTTGTGTACAAACCTTTTATTTTCTGTTTGATTATTAAACGCTGAGCGATCACGCGCCAGCTTCACCAAAAACCCCAAGTCTCTGTCTGTACTGTGTTTCCTGGCTCTGCCGTGACGTCACCGCTCAGTCGTCTTTGTCACAGTCTCCCACATGCCTTTTGGCAAAATCCAAACGGGATTTGATATGGGTTTTTTTCAGCAATGGCTTTCTTCTCGCCACTCTTCCATAAAGCCCAGCTTTGTGGAGCGTCCGGGTTATAGTTGTCCCATGGACGGTTTCTCCCATCTCAGCTGTGGATCTCTCCAGCTCCTTCAGAGTTACCATTGGCCTCTTGGTTGCTTCTCTGACTAATTACCTGGTCACTGAGTTTTGGTGGACGGCCTTCTCTAGGCAGTCGCGGTTGTGCCATATTCTTTTGATTTTTTAATAATGGATTTAACGATGCTCCGGGGGATGTTCAAAGTTTGGGATATTTTTTTATAACCCAACCCTGATTGGTGCTTCTCCAGAACTTTATCCCGGACTTGTTTTGATAGCTCCTTGGTCTTCATGATGCTGTTTGTTTGGATATGCTCTCTAACAAACTCTGGGGCCTTCCAGAAACAGGTGTATTTAATCTGAGATCATGTGACACATTAATTGCACATAGGTGGACTCCATTCAACTAATTATGTGACTTCTGAAGGCAATTGGTTGCACCAGAGCTTATTTAGGGGTGTCACAGCAAAGGTGGTGAATACTTATGCTATCAAGACTTTTCAGTTTTTTATTTGTAAATAATTTTAAAAAATATGTAGATTTTTTTTCCCACTTCAACATTATGGACTATTTTGTGTAGATCAGTGACAAAAAATCCTAATTAAATCCATTTTAATTCCAGGTTGTAACACTACAAAATGTGGAAAAGGGGGGTGAATACTTATGCAAGGCACTGTATATATATAAGGATGTCAATCTCGTTGCCATTCTTATTGCATCATCAGAATTTTTTGATCATAGAGTTGTTGATTGTGGAGATTTATCAGTCAAGAAATCCCGTGACCCCCGCCTTTTTAAAAATCTTTCTGTCTGTGAGTTTGTTCTCGTCTATCTTCCAGAATGTCCTCTGCTCTGCCTATCCCCATCGCCATTCTGAATTAGATCAGTATCTCTATTATATTGTAGAGTTATCTGTGAGATATGGGGAATCATGTTCTTCGAATATCATAAAGCATTTTCAGCCAAAGCAGCAGCAGCAATTCTCTCATCAGATAATATTATTATTGATTGGTATTCCCCAGACAATGATCTATTCAATCACATTTTAAGTGGCCTTCGGGCCAATGTATGCAGAGTCTGCGCCTCTACCGCTCACTCAACAGCTCTGTGCCCAAAAACAGCGGTTTCCCATTCATCCTCCAGACCTCCAGCTACCCCTCCCAGATTCAGAGATTGCATAGAGGCCCCAATTCATTCTCTTCTCCCCATCAGCAAATCCCATTCAAAAGATGTTCACGGCCACCCCATCAATTTCTCTGGATCCAAACAAATTTGTAACAATTTCAATACTTCTTGTACTAGCCCTCAATGCAGATTCCTCCACATGTGCAGCTACTGCAGGGACGCACACTCAAAGTCCATTTGTTCAGTCATCCCCAAATGACAATCAAAATTATTGTTAATTTCCACCCCCATCTTTGTCCCAGCCCTCGTCAACACACACCAGCAGCATCCCGATAAACAATTAGTCACCTATCTTATCAATGGCCTCCAGTATGGGTTTTCTACAGGTTTATTCAATGTCCCATCTATCTCTTATTCATCTAAAAATCTCGGATCAGTTACTCTAGAGGCCCAAGTCATCTCGTCCTTAATCCAAGCTGAAGGTTTCATTATTATTATTATTAGTTTATTTAGCAGACGCCTTTATCCAAGGCGACTTACAGAGACTAGGGTGTGTGAGCTATGCATCAGCTGCAGAGTCACTTACAAATACATCTCACCCGAAAGACGGAGCACAAGGAGGTTAAGTGACTTGCTCAGGGTCACACAATGAGTCGTGGTTGGCCCCTTCTCCGCTCCACCCTTCCGTTCCTTCAGAATCAACCCCATTGGAATTGCCACTTGGAAAATCTCTGGAAAATGTATTAAATTATCCAAGATAAACTCCCATCTCTGCCCTTACTCTTCCTTGTCCAGGTTCCTATCCATCAAAAATCCCTTCAGTCCCTGTGACAGAAATACAATAATTCTTGGTTGCAAATCTCCCTCCCGACCAGTGAGAGTACTAAGCAGCGAGTTCCCTGGACGGGTTGGCCTGACAGTTCTTTCCCAGGGGTCAAGGGAAGTCGGGCAGCTAGAAAGGTGGTGAGACTCCATTGCAATAATGCATTGACCCGGAAGGGAAACGATGTGGCAGCCGCAGATTGAAGAGGTGGTTGCACTCGTTTACCAAGGGGTCATGTGTGACAGCATAAAAGGGGATGGAGAATCGTAATCTGTTAATTCGCTTGGTTTGTGTTTTGAACCTAGAAGGACTGTGAGAAACCCCATGTAGTGAGACCAGTATCGTGAGTGTTTTGTTTGTTTGTCTGTGTCTAATTTGTCTTGTTTGTAAATTACTAGACAGCTAACACGATTCCGGAGCTATCGCCAAGGGCCAGCACAAAGCCAGAACAGCACTGCACTACTGTCACAAAATAAACTGTATCACCCACCACGAGCACTACTGCACGCACCCAGGACTGGTGACCATGTTGGTATTACTGTGGGGTGGATACTTGTTGTTTATTCTTTGGCTCTGCACATTGTTATGTATTGCCGGGGGATTATTGTTTCTGGTCACCAGACCTGGATAAAAATAAAAGCCAAATTTCCACCAGGTTTCTTTCCCCAGTTCTATACCCCACACTCATTTAAGATTGGCACAGCTTCATCAGCAGCAAAAGCCAACGTTAGTCATCACCTTATAAAAACTATGGGTCGCTGGTCATCAGCAGCAGTCCACCCCTACATTCGTTCTCTTCCTGTAGACATCTCAGCAGCTCACCAATCAATTGCTAGTATGCCTAAAGAGGGGGCACCCTTTTTGTCAGGATCACCAGAGGTTTTCTCCTAACAGAGGGGTTTTTTCCTGTCCACCGAGTGGAGGGTTTCACATAGCCCATTTTACTAATCTCTTTCTTTGTCCTCATTTGTCCCTCTTTCCTGTTTTATGTTGCACACTGGCACACAGACTTTTGTTTGTCTTCACAGGTGCGGTTCTTGCAGGGAGCCGGTGGTCCATCCTTTTGGGGGGTTATTGAGTCTCACTTCCCCGGTCTCGAGTCAGCCGCAGATACTCATGCCTTCGTTCAAAAGGGGGTCATTGCTGCAGCGAGTCAGAGGGGACCACCAGCCACACTGTTCTTTCACAGCTCATGCGTTATTTCCTGTCTCACCCAGAGTCTCTATTGTTTCTCTCTCACTGTACCAGTAAGAGCTGTATTCATCTACAATCCTTAAACACTAAAGTCCAAATACTAACAAAACTGTTCTTCAGATACCCCTGCGGGCGCACTCCAGTGCCTGGCCTTGGAGGACTCGCCTCACCTCTTTGAGGGCAGCACCTGGAGACAGGGATTCTCTTTCCTTCCTTCTTTCCAGGTTATGAACCTTTCCGTCCTCAGTCAGAGGATTTTTCTGTTTTTTCAGGGGGTCCCTTTGCCCTGGCCAACAGGCCACTAATAGCTCTAACCTTTCCTGGCCAACAGGCCACTAACAGTTCAAAACAAGCACTCCTGGCCTGCAGGCCATCATCATTCCCTCGAGGCTAAGCCTCTAAATACTAACCCCTATTCTTCATGCAGCACTAGTTCCCGCCTGTGAAATTTTATTTCCGATTTTTTCCCACCTAGGCAAATATTATGTTATGAATTGGCAGATTTTAATTAAAAGTAGAAAAATTAAAGGTATGTGGACAGGGAATTTGGAAAGTATTAATAATTGAACGGTAAAGCATTAGCACTAAGCTTGTGCTTATTAAGCCTTTAGTGCCCACTAATAAAGACTGTACCATGATGGGAGTTTTGCAGTAATAAAAGTTAATGTCCATCAATATTTCTTTTATCAAATCTTTTTTTTTTTTTAAATTATAAAACATTTATTAATTAAACATTTATTTTTCATCAAACATTTTAAAATGGTTGAGTTAAACCTACTGGTAATCAATTATATTTAGCAAAAATTACACGGTGGTTTGTGAGTCAGTGGTAATCTGTCTGAAAAGAAAATATTCAGACAATATATTGTACTATTTCAAATTCAGTTCAGATTCTGGAAAATCCATCATACACAATGAAAATCTTTACCCTGCACTTCATTACAAAGAGTGCAGGCAAGCAGGGGGTTGCTGTACATACACTCTGCTAAAGCTCTGGAAATAAGAGAGCAAATTACATTTTGTGCATATCTACTAATAGTAAACAACAAAAATGAAGTTGTTTTATACATTTCAATGAAGTAAATTTACTCAAAATGTGCTTACCATGTTTACTTTAGTGATTTCGATACTAGACCCACTCCTTGCACTAGCACCAAAAATATTTTCAAACAGTCCCATCTGATGTGGTTTAATTTTTATTTACTGTTATTAATTATTCTTTGAACTACTCTTTTACAAGAAGCTTACCCACTTCCAGGACCCTGAACTGAATCCAAACCAAAAAACAGATTTCATGGCTCCTGTCCTTATAGGAGCATCTTGGGACATCTCTAAATTGTAATTGATCAAATTATTATTATTAAAAAGCATCCGTATATTAATATACGGTACAGACATTCCTTAATGTTTGTTTTTTTTTAAATAAAAGTTTTAGACAGTTTTCCCCAAATACCATAAACATGCATATACTGATATGGCAGATTTCTTAATTGTGCTTTCTTGCAAGATAGGCATCAAGCACAAAGATAATGGAAACAAAAGCTTTCTTTTATAGCCTTTACTGATGAAATAAAGATGTGATTGTTATGTTGTATTAATCTTTGCACCCATGCAACCATTTTTTTGTTTTGTTTTGTTTTTTGTCACCGAAAGAGCTTGATAAGACAGATCCACAGATGTAGAAATAGGGTTATTGATCTGTTTTGGATAAGAAATAGCCTGTCCCATAAAACAGACATTAAACAGACCCTCATTTAATGGAGCTATTATCAACAGATTATCTGAGCACCTGTGAATCTCTCTGAATTTTTATTTTCCTTTATCAGCAAGTAATCAGTAAAGGACCAGCATTGTGTAGTACATCATTTTGAAAGCATTGGTTGCTTTAATTGTTTTGTTTTCTTTCTTTATGGCCACACTGCGGTGGTTTCAAGGCTTGTTGTGTTTAATCATCTTTTGAAACTCACAGGTGTTGAAGTTGGCTAGTGTTCCTCTTTTACATCTTGCTGCCATTGTTACCTAAAATAAAAAATAAAAAATAGAAGGGCATCAAACATACTGTACAGTATTGACGTTTTAGCCTGCATCAAATGTACTAAAGGTCTTTCTTGTGTGTTTTTAGAAGTCTTTTATGAAGACCAGCACATACTGTCTGGATTTAAACTACATAAAGATTAAACACAAATATAGGATGATTATTTTCAAAATATTTGAGTACTTTTAAAATCAGTGATTTGAGTACCAATTTAGTTGATATTACTTTCAAAATTGTTTTTGCTATATAGGTGAAACCATAGTGATGTTAGAGTTCACTGGAGATGCATCAGAAGCATACAGAATAGCTATATTTAGAATAAGATAAATTACGAAAAAAAATAAAGCAGAATTTATTAAAGCTTGTTGGTGCTGCATTGTTTACCCTAGGAAACTGCAACACCTTTCACCACATCTGAGGAAGTTGTATGGCAGCTCAGGGCCGGCACCAGGTTTTTGTAGGCTCCGGGCAATGGACCTAGACTAAGGGAACTAGATCAAGCAAGAAAAGAAAAAAGGGGAGATCTGAAAAGTTGCACTGCACGCATACATAGTTTAGTTTAGTTTAGTGAAAACTAACATTTCAATGTTACTGTATTTTAAAACTAGTTGATAATTGAAGGGTATGAGAGTCTACAAGTCTACAAGCTATCCAAGAGAAATAACCTGAATTTTGAGAGCTATGCTAGCTTATTAAGAATGCTAAGCTAATATTTACATTATGACAAGTAAACCGTAACAAGCTTTGCAGCTCAGGGCACTGGCACTGCAGTTTTGTTGACAGACCACCACCACAGTATCGCAGACTACAGGGCGCCATAACCACAAGTTTGCCTAGGGCTTGTTCAACACAAATCAGAAGATCTAAAATAAAAAGGCAACCAAAAACAAGTTCCTTTAAAAAATAAATAATAATGGCTTGTTTCTTCCAGTACTAACTGTAACAGTTTTGTCACAGTTCAGTGGAATTTGTTCTGAGAGCTTTCTGTCTTAATAAGGGTAACCATTTTTTTTTTTATTGATTTCTGTGTTTTACATTTTTTTAATGTATTTCCTGTATATAAAATATTACAAACACAAAACACAGTATTCACAATATGCCACAATACAACTGGATTGTATTTAAAAAGTAAGTAAATTACATTTTCTTATTTTTACTGTCTTTCCCTGTTTTTTTGTTTAAAAGCCTGTGTTGTGCTTTTACGTGATTTCAGGAGCTTCTCTTTAGTTCCAGTTGCCTGCCATAGACCTTATATAACAAAGGCTAGATGAGCTATAGTGGCTTTATTGAAGTATGTGCCAGCTGGGGCTGTGGGCAACCGGGACACCTACAGCGCCAGTCCCACCACCCTGCCGCCCGCAAGCACGCTTCACCATTCCTCGGGAAACGGCGCGGGGCCTGTATGAGTGGGACAGTGTGGGCCCCCTACCGAATTCCCAGACTACCTGTCAGCAATCGACCACAGTACAGCAGTACAATTTCTGTGGGGGCTCCGCTCCCATCAGAAGCAGCTGACAGTATAGTGCTACACCTCCCAGGCCCGCTGCTGCACACGGGGCCTGCCGGGGTCACTCCTCTCTACAGTCACGTCTCTGCTCCCCCCAGAAGCAGCTGATAGCATTATACCCCCACCGAGGCGGGCCGTGGTCGTCGGGAGGACCTCGTCGGGGTTTTCTGTCATGTCCGGGTCCAGATCGAAGGGGTCCCCTGCACCGCCATTGTAGACAAAGGGTCGACGGTGATGCTCGTGCGGCCCGGTGATTCAAGGACGGGTCCACCCAGAGCCCACAACTGTCCAGCTATGCACAGTGACTGGGGAACTGGCCCCCAAGAGAGGAAGGGACATTATGAAGATCCAGGTGGGCAGCCGGATGATACGTCACCCTCTGTGGGTCGTCACAGTGCAGGGCCCCTGCATCCTGAGCCTGGACCCTCCGAGCCACGGAGCCAGCTGGACCTCCAGACTGGGGTGGTTTCTTGTCGGGGCACCGATGGAGAGGGTTGGGCTGGCATCTTGGGGCCATTCCCCTGCTTCGACAGGGGGGACTGTTTCACCCTGGTCGCCCTTGACTATTTTACCAAATGGTCAGAGGCATGTGACTTGCCCAACCAGGAGGCAGAGACAGTGGCTGAAGAGCTGTTGGAGTGGTTCTTGAGCCGGTTTGGGGTCCCCATGGAGCTACACAGTGATCAAGGCCAAATCTTCGAGTCGCGGGTCTTAGCGGAGATGTGGTGAAGACTGGGGATTCACAAAACTCGCACAACCCACCTTCACCCGCAGAGCAACAGCTTAGTCGAGATGTTCAACTACACACTCGCAGCCCAGTTAGCGATCACCTCTGCCGCACACCACCGGCACTGGGACGCCCAACTGCTGCTGATCCTCCCTGCATGCCGCTGCGCCATACAGTAGTCGCCTGCGCCCCGGCGTTCCTCATGCTGTGGAGGGAGCTCCACATGCATGCCCGGCAAGATGGTGTTCGGCCGGCTGGCGGACACGGCCACCGAGACACTCGGGCCGGAGTATGGCTACCGACTACAGGATCATCTGGAGCGGCCCTTGGCTTCACCCGGAGACAGCTACAAGCCGCGAGCTGTAGCCAGAAATGCAACTATGATATCCAGACATGGGGAAGGCACTTCACGGCCTGGGAGCTCATGTGGATCTTCAACCCCTGCCCGTTGCAGCCGTTGCCCCAAGTTGGACAGTTTGTGGATTGGGCCATGTAAAGAACTGGAGCCCATCAGCAAGGTGGTCTACACTGTTCAGTTTCCACCCAGAGGACGGCGAGTGGTGCTCCACCGCGATCGGTTCACCCCCTACCCTTTCCAAAATGCTTGAGCATTTTTTTTTATCTGTCAAAATATGTATAGTAACTTGACAGTACTTGCACACTTAAGTTGTACCTTTTTTCTTTTGCTGTCTTCCACAACGCAGTCCCTATGGACACGGGCACATTCTTCTGGGGTTTTTGTGTGTAGGCATTTTTTACATTTTGCCACAATTCTGTTTTAAATCCTCTGTATCTTAACTGTAATACAGCTTTAAATCCTGCTAACATGCCTTAATTCCTGATTGTAATCTCGTTTTAAATCTCACAAGAGTCGTCTCCAATAGAAATGCATGAATGTGCTGTCACTCAGTAGTTGGGGCAGGTTTAAAGTATTCAGAACAAATCAATGATAGTCAGAAAGGCGGGACATTGCCCAGCAGCACTGGGAAATGTATTTTTTATTATTGGGGATTTACAACTAGCTGTAGTCTACTGACAGGCTTACAAGTCACTAATTAATAAATACATTTTAAAAAAATACATTGGTTACTTTATCTAGTTATTTAGCCTGTTTTATTTTAATGCCGTATTTCATGGTTTTGTATGACTCACTGGTATCTTGTTTGTCACAAATGCTTGCATTTTCTATACATAAGATATCAGCAACAATACTGTAGCTCCCTGAACTCACTTGAAGGTACTGTACGGTAATCTATCACTTTTTATACTTGACAATAACACAGAGCTCATCCTTTCCAACAGATGGTCTTTTTTAAATACTCTATGAAAATATCCTCATATAAGTAAATAATGAGATCAATGTTTACTGCCATCTTAAAATATTTCGTATTTTGTGATTCTGTAAATTGTGTTGTTTTTAAATGATATGCAGTATGCTTAACAATAGTATCTGCAGTGCAGTATGTCACAATGAAAAAAAAATAAAACTTTTCATTAGATAGCATAAAAATAAATGCAGCCATATGAGTGGTATAAATAAAATAAAATACTGTGTTGGCGTTCACACGAGTATCCTTTATTTAAAGCAAATATCCATGATATTTACCTACAGTGTGTCTGAAGCTGCTACAACCTTACCAGGCTGTTATATTGTATGATATAATTGAACATTAAAAGCAAACAAAACAGCCAAATCCAGTTCTTCACCAAAGCCAATGTCATTTTTGTGATTCTGTTGAAGTGCTTTCAGTTGCCATCAGAACAACCTGTTGACTTGACAGGTTTAAAAGTTTGTCTCTCATGATCCCTTTGACTGCGGTGAAGGGAGCTTATGATGGTATTATACTGGCATAGATGGCACAATTGTGTACTGTGTGTATGTATCTGTAACAGGGCGAGGAGCCCTGTACAGTGTTTTGTTTATTTATTTTTAGAACGGGGTCTCCCCCTCCGCCTCTGTGCAGTTATTTTGCATTTGTGGTTTATTATTATTATGATTATTGTTATGATTTATTATTGTATTTATATATGACGGCAAAGCGCTGTGTGTTTTGTTATTGTTTTTGTTTAATTTAAAACGTGTTCTGGCAGAGGCGAGATTGGTGCTCGTTCACTGCCAGGAATAATTCATAAACTCGTGCAGATTGTGGCCGAGGGGTAATAAAATAATTACTAGCCAGTTAAACCCCTCGGCCACGATATATAAACCTGCAGCTCGCTGCACTCGGGGTGGGTGATCAGCGGAGGAACAAGAGCGAGCGGAGTGAGAGAGTAAAGTTAAAAATAGAAAAAATATACAGGACCAGTGAAGGCATTTGCCCAGCCTGACCTGTATTGGCTGTTTATTTTGTGTACGTGATTATTTTTGTTTAAACTTTTATTTTGCTCTGTGAGCAGTGTTTTGTGTTAAAACCTTTTATTTATTTTTGTATTTGAATAAACGGCACATGCCGTGTCTTTTTTTTTGAACTGCAGTACTGCTTGGTGTCAGTTTTTCCTTCCTGCTTCTGGCCTGATGTCACCACTCGTCCACCCTGTCACAGTATCTTTTTAAGGATTTTTAAGATGGCTCTGAGATACTGGCATTCGTGTGTGAAAGTGACTTTAGAATAATTGCAAACATCATACAACGGTAAAGGACATATATAATAGAGGCTGTGATATAGAGTATATATAAGGCAGATGTCTGATCTTTCAGCGGTATGCACCAGAAGTATTAACTTTTATCTGACAAGTGTTCTGCAACATCTCTTTATTAGTCAGACTCTGTTAAACTTGTCTTTCATCACTTTTTCAAATTTATTTGAACATATGTTATTAATACCTTGCTATGGTTGGGAAAAAAAAACTTATAAGGATCATTGCTCTTCTTGTCATAATTATAACTTCAACAAGAGTGAGACCAGGAAAAGCATGCTCCAATCATTGTAAAGTGTGCAGAAAACTTTCTGTGTGTTCAATGTAAGCGTTCTAGATAGTATTCAGTGAATTCTGGGCTAGCTGGTTCCACAATAACACAACTGTGGTAAAATCCAGTGAGCAGCTGGCTTATTGATCTAGCTGTGCTGCTGAAATTGTTGCTCATTCTTATCCGCAGCTGGCAACTATCTTGACCCTATTCTTTTCGCTACCCTTCTGCACCTGTCTATTGACTGGCATCATGGCTCCAGCAGACCATCACATTGCACTTAAGTTCTTACACCAGGTTTGTAACTGATGTCACTCAAAACAAACCAATCAAAACCCTGTCATAGGCCTTCTAAAGTGGCATCTAACTCAAGAAAGTAATCATTCCCTCCATTCTGGAAAACCCACCCTCCATGCTTGTATGCACATGGGTTAACACAGTGGTAAACCCCAGAACCTCACAGCATGTAGCAGAAAATAGTCTTCAGATCCCATACTCTTCACTGAAACATCTTGATGGAGCCACCACAAACCAACAATACTTCAAGACCACTGCTGCTCACCAGGGTATCGAGCCATCCATAGGCCATTGTCACAAAGACGGCCGGACAGTGGGTGACGTCAGACCAGAAACAGGAAGTAACACACAACAGACAGTGAGGTTGGTGAAGCTGAGCACTTGGTTGTGCTCAGCATTTAATAAACAAAATAAAAGAACACAAAAACATCACACGGCACTTTCGCCAAAATAAACAGGTAAACAAAACGAACACACACTAACAAACAGGGACGAACAAACACGGTGAGTAAAAAACACTATAAATGTACTTTTCTTTCTCTCTCTCCGTTCTCCACTCACCGAACACCCCACCCCGAGTGAGTGAATCGTGCATCTATATATACTGTTGTGCTGGGATTCAATTACTAATTAATTATTCACTTGAATCCCAGCACGTGAATTAATTACGTGCAACCTCGTGCTCACATATTAAATACTTTAAATGCACGTGCAGTGATGTGCAATCCTGTGCCTAAATACAATTACATCTTAAATACACGTGAAACACACACCCGCTTATATCCCGTGTACCAATGACTATACACCAACATTTACACACGCAACATGCAACATATAACACAAACTACGCACAAGGCGTGGCCACATTGCCACATATACCCCCTTGTGCGCAGCACACATGGCCTCAACGGCCACCTCCCCTTAAAGACCCAGCAGTCCAGGACAAAGTCTCGGCTGGGAAGGGAGGCTTCAGTGGGCCCATGGCTGGCAATGCTGTCAGCACCCCTGCCGGTAGTGGCACGGCTGACAGCAAGCTGGTCCATTCCTGCAGCGAAATTGCTGCGGGGGATGCTGGTCTCCTGACCTCTCCCCTTTCTTCGTAGCGGTAGCTCCCTCCTGTGGGGCTCCGCCACAAGAACTCCTGCAGCGAAACTGCTGCTGGGGAAAGTGGTCTCCTGACCTCTCCCCTGTCTTTGTAGCCGTAGCTCCCTTTCTGGGGCTCCGGCCCCTGCACTCCTGTGGTGGAGGTGGAAGCAGCAAATAGTCCTTCCATGTTGGGAAGGCGGAACCAGCAGGTATTCACCCTCTGCTGGTGGAGGTGGGAGGGCAAGCAGTCCTCCCACGACAATGAAGGCGGAACCAGCAGGTATTCACCCTCTGCTGGTGGAGGTGGGAGGGGCAAGCAGTCCTCCCACAACGGTGGAGGCAGAACCAGCAGGTACTCACCCTCTGCTGGTGGAGGTGGGAGGGGCAAGCAGTCCTCCCACAACGGTGGAGGCGGAACCAGCAGGTACTCACCCTCTGCTGGTGGAGGAGGCAGAGGCAGCTCCTGCTGCTCTGCTCCTGGTGGAAGCGGTTGAGGTGGTGGAGGCAGAGGCAGCTCCTGCTGCTCTGCTCCTGGTGGTGGCGGAAGCAGAGGCAGCTCCTGCTGCTCTGCTCCCAGTGGTGTCGGAACCAGCAGGTATTCACCCTCTGCTGGTGGAGGTGGGAGGGGCAAGCAGTCCTCCCACGACAAAGAAGGCGGAACCAGCAGGTACTCACCCTCTGCTGGTGGAGGAGGCAGAGGCAGCTCCTGCTGCTCTGCTCCTGGTGGAAGCGGTTGAGGTGGTGGAGGCAGAGGCAGCTCCTGCTCCTCTGCTCCTAGTGGAGGAAATGGTGGAGGTGGGAGCAGCGTGTAGTCTCCTGGCGATGGAGGTGCGAGCAGCGTGTGGTCTCCTACTGTTGCAGGGGACTGGTGCGGCTCCGCCTCTCTTGCAGGGGACTGGTGCGGCTCTCCCGCTCTTGCAGGGGACTGTGGTGGAGGCAGAGGCAGCTCCTGTTCCTCTCCTCCGGTGGTGACGGTGGGGAAGTGATACCAGCAGACGCTCACACTCTGCTGGTGGATGGGAACCCAGCAGGCATTCACCCTCTGCTGGTGGACACGGGGACAGCAGGCATTCACCCTCTGCTGGTGGACACGGGGACAGCAGGCATTCTTCCTCTGCTGGTGGACATGGGGACAGCAGGCATTCTTCCTCTGCTGGTGGAGGTGGAACCAGCAGGCATTCTCCCTCTGCTGGCAGCTTGAGTCCTAGGGCTGTGGAAGCCCCACTTCCCTCTCTTTGGGCTGTGGACGCACCGACTCCTCCCTTTTGGGCTGTGGACGCACCGACTCCTCCCTTTTGGGCTGTGGACGACCGACTCCTCCCTTTTGGGCTGTGGACGCACCGACTCCCCCTCTTGGGCTTAGGGACGCTCGGGCTCCTCCCACTCAGGCGTGGGACGTTCGGGCTCCTCCCACTCAGGCGTAGGGACGTTCGGGCTCCTCCCACTCAGGCGTAGGGACGTTCGGGCTCCTCCCACTCAGGCGTGGGACGTTCGGGCTCCTCCCACTCAGGCGTGGGACGTTCGGGCTCCTCCCACTCAGGCGTAGGGACGCTCGGGCTCCTCCCACTCAGGCGTAGGGACGTTCGGGCTCCTCCCAATCTCTAGGAAGGTGCAGCTGGCCATGAATCCTCCTGCTGGAGATCCTGCTACCTGGGCTGCTGTTCCACTTATAGCTGCCTCCAGGTAGCTGAGGACCAACTCCACACCTTCCTCCAGGGAGTTTGGGGTGTGTTCCCTCTCATCGCCTCCCATCTCTCCCTGTCCATCAGCCACAGGATCCGGATGGCTATGGGCATAGACTGGGCCTCCAGCCCAGCATTTTCCAGGACCCAGTCCCGCAGTTTGATGGCGTCTTCTGCCATTGTCATTTTTTTTTTTTTTTCCCATTTTTTTTTAAACAACAAATTGCGGTTCCTGCTCTGGTCTGCGTCTAGGAGGGCTGGTAATCCCACTAGGACACCACGTGTCACAAAGACGGCCGGACAGTGGGTGACGCCAGACCAGAAACAGGAAGTAACACACAACAGACAGTGAGGTTGGTGAAGCTGAGCACTTGGTTGTGCTCAGCATTTAATAAACAAAATAAAAGAACACAAAAACATCACACGGCACTTTCGCCAAAATAAACAGGTAAACAAAACGAACACACACTAACAAACAGGGACGAACAAACACGGTGAGTAAAAACACTATAAATGTACTTTTCTCTTTCTCTCTCTCCGTTCTCCACTCACCGAACACCCCACCCGAAAGTGAGTGAATCGTGCATCTATATATACTGTTGTGCTGGGATTCAATTACTAATTAATTATTCACTTGAATCCCAGCACGTGAATTAATTACGTGCAACCTCGTGCTCACATATTAAATACTTTAAATGCACGTGCAGTGATGTGCAATCCCGTGCCTAAATACAATTACATCTTAAATACACGTGAAACACACACCCATTTATATCCCGTGTACCAATGACTATACACCAACATTTACACACGCAACATGCAACATATAACACAAACTACGCACAAGGGCGTGGCCACATTGCCACAGCCATCCATAGTGATGTCATCCAATTCAATCCAATAAAAACGAACACAACCTCCAACCAGATGAAATTCAGTATTTAATAATGTAAGGTTCTTCTTTACACTGGTGACCTGGAGATTACGGATGACTAATATTATTTATTTTATTTTATTTTGTTTTTGGGAGATTAGTCTGGGCATAAGACTTCAGGCAACCTAGGATTCTTTGGAAACAATAACCACAGTTCAAAGTTTTACACAGCAATGCCCTTTTATGTTTCAGTAGGGATGTATAAAACACAGAATATGTTGAAGCAAGTGCGTAGTCTAAGGCCAGTTTTCTTTCTTAGAAGAATACAACATTAAAACTATCATAAAATCAAGGGAGCCGTTCAGTTATTGTTCTAAGTTGTTTCTTGCCAATTTTATATCATTAAAAGGGTTTTATTCCACTTCAAAAAATTCCCTTTGCACTGTACAATATATTGTGTTGTTTTTTATTAATTGTAGCAAAGACTGATTTCTCTTGTTTTATAATAATTGAACAGTATATACAAAGTATAAAAGAATCCTTTGAAATGTGGGAAGTTGTGTTAAAATGCCAGTAGTCTTGTTACAACATGCATTATCATACATAGATAAGAACCTGTAGATAGGGACACATAGTAAGTACCACACAGATTTGATAAGACTGTGTTAAAGCTTATTTTATCATATAGATTTAGACGTAGTGAAGCAGCAAGTCTGGTTACAAAAGTGTATCTTGTGCAGGGAGAAATGTGTACATAGGTACATGAAGCCAAATATGTACAGATTATACATTTGTATTGAAGCAACAGATATAGAACAATGTATGGGCTGCAGTTTCTGACAGATGCTAAATGTATTTGCTTGTGATTTAGCAGCCTAGATGTTATTTTGTATATTACAAAGTGTTTATTTAAGCTAAGCATTAACAAGAGGTATGTCAAATATGTTTATTTGGATGTGTTTCAGTTTTTCGGTCAACAATGGCGGCGTTCACAACGTGTTTGCCATACTTTTACGGAAATACGTTGCTATGCAGTTCCGACTTAGAAAAAACAAACAACCGTACCAGTGCAGCTTACTCAATTCATAGTCACTTAGGGGAGGGGGTATTTAAATGTTCGTGTCTGCTTACTAAGTAGGAAAAGAATGACTCTGAATGTCGTGAGAAGAGCTTCATGCTTTGCCATGAAGATGAAAACATTTAACAAGTGAAATGAATTTGCGTGTTGTCGCGCACATTCTGAATTACGCTGCGCATTAGCTACTTGTTTGTCTGGTTACCTTTCTAACATACATACTCACACACACACACACACACACACACGCACACACACACACACACACACACACACACACACACACAAAATATATAATTTCTACTAAATACAAGTTTTACTACATAGAATTTATATTTGTGTGTGTGTGTGTGTTTGTGTGTGTGCGTGTGTGTTTGTGGAACAACCTTTTACAATGTTTTTTATTTTGAATATAACTACATTATATATATATATATATATATATATATATATATATATATATATATATATATATATATATATATATATATACAAGTCTGTTGTTATCTCTCCTGGACCTAGCAGCCATCAATTCCTTTGTTTTGTACAATATATCAGCAGGAGAGATTTCATCTTGAAGCTAGCCATAGCACTTCAGCAGAAACATTTCGATCAGAAAACTGCAAAGCTGCAGGCTGCAGCAGCTCAACCTGGATTCTGTGCTGCAAGAGACACACACACAAGAGAAATCATATGTTACTTTCGTTTTAGATTAAAAACAACTTTTGTTTTTACAGTTTTGTACGTACATAAACCTGTTAACACACTAGTTTCTTTTGAAATGTTTATTTTATTATGGTTTTTCATTTTTTGAAGTAGTGCTTTATATGTGGCAAGTAGAAAATAAACCCTTTTATGTTTAGTTAGTAGAGGTAAGTCTCCAATGATACTGTTGTCCTTCTCATTAATGTAGTGGATATACAGACAAATCCAAACTTTAGCCAGACAATCCGATACCGTTAGATGTAAATTCTTAATGTGCATAAAAAAAGAGAAAGAGGATGTTAAAATAAAAATGCACCATAATTGTTTTGTGGCCCTTAGTGAACCCTACTGTTTAATAAACAGGGCCGACACTACCTTCCTTGGTATTTTTGTTTTTACTTGTGCAATGCAAAGAAAAAATTGTACATAAGCCACATTTTTTTGCATTTTGTTGAACCGAACAATAAGGCTCTTTTGTCCAAGCACCTCAATGTGTAGACAAAGTTAGTTAAAATCCTCATTGCAAAGATGCTAAAGAAAGGTTAGTAAAAAAAAAAAAAAGACGAGTGTTCTTTGAAAACAAACAGACTGAGAGAGATTTTAATATCCTGTTACAACAAGGGGGCTTTGACAACTGGCATGCAGTGTTCTCTTGGAGCCTATTCTTTAAGTACAAAAGAGAATGCAAAAACGGGGACGGAAGTACCAAGAACCTGAGCAATTAAACACAATCTGCTTGATACATTGTTGAATGTGATATGAGGAGTCCACTGTAAAGTACAGTGGGAATGGGATCTCCTCAATTGGTCTAAATGTAATTTGTGTACTAGAGATATGAAAATCAAACATCTAACACTGCATGTGAGCTTCTGTAGTGCATTTCTGTTTATAAAAAAATATATACAAAATTGAAAAATGCCAGAGGGGGACCTATTTAGTGATTTAAAGCATGTTTGTGTTTATATCTGTCCTTGTTTAGATCAATTGAATAGATGTTCAGGTATGGGAACTATGTTTTCTGTTATGTTGTATAGCAATGTAGAACCTTTGTATTTTCAAAGTAAAATATAGTACCTCTGATAAGTAAAGGTTTTCTTATGAAGGCTTTTGGATGGGCAAATGATGGGCAACTATTTGTATTCCAGTTTTAAAGGTTGCATCATTGGTTTGTTGTTGGATATTACTGAATTGTGAGGGCTTAACTGGGTGTTGCCATATCAAGACGTGTCATCTATAGTATGGGTGATCTAAGAATGGGTCATGCTTTATATAAAGTTGACAATAAAAGTCCTAGAGAGCGAGAGCACTAACCCCCTAATGTATGGTTAAACATTCCCCTAGGTTTTCCACCTCACCTTATCGCTGATTCCTTATTAGTCGGACTGGCATGTGAATTTATTGCACAATAGAAGGAAAATTGTAGGGCACTAACCTCTGCTCATGTAAGGGTTTAATAAGGTTGTCACTCAATGGGGTAGCCAAAGCCCAGAAAACTGACAGCAGGGAATATTCAGGCATCTATTCAAAGAACAGGAGTTGGGTTTATGCATCTCTGAAGAAGAAAGCCTGGCAAGTACAATAGTGCTGTAACATGACCAGTGTTCGAAAGAACTGAGCTGACACCGTAAAGGTGTTTGTTTTCTTGTATTCTGATGAACGGATCATTTCATTTATTTGAGCACATTAATTGGAGTTACATTTTCTAAGTATTGTTTTCAAGCAGCAATCCTTACCCTACCCACATATAAGTGGGGAGTGGGGGGTGGGGGATTAAAACTACTAGAGCTGTTGTACTTTCCATAACTTTGTTTGTTTAATGTGTTTAAACATCCAACAAGTTAGTAAATTAAAATTATATTTAAAAAATAAATCTGTGAAGAATTAACCCTGCTCCAAGGGGCCACAGAATTTCTTTACTTTTAATTATACATTGCATTTTACCTCCTTTGTGAAAAGTAACAAAACCTAATAGATTCTAAGTGTTGGACCAGATTACGTTTAAAAAAAATAATGTTGGTCGAAGGAACTTGAAGGTAAAATAGAAATAGAAAGTATTGGTGGCCATGAAGATTGTATTAGGTCAGGTTTCTTATTTTTAAATGTGTACAGCTATTGTCTAAAAGTTGGTCATAGTGTTTTATATTTCCATCTTTAAATACTAAAATGTACAAAATGATAGCTCAGGTCAACCTGCAGAAGACAGATCTCTCCGAAACAGGAAAACAAGACAAAAGAGAAACAAAGCAACATTTTTTTTTTTTTTTAGGTAAAGTAAAATTGTTCTTAATGTTGACCGTACATCCCTAAAGATGTTAAATTATGATACTAGCTCTTTAATGAGATCATTCAAATCAAAATCAGTTCATACTGTCTAATGAAACCTGTTTAAGATGCCAAGTGAAATTAGAACTTAAGTGAAGCAACACTGTTGGTACAGATATCTGCAGAATAAAGAAAACATGATCATCTAAATGAGCCACATTAATGTCTGTTATCTCAGTATTAGTAGCCCATCTGATAACAGCTGGCAGAAGGGTTGTTGTTTGGATTTATGTCCTACCCCAGTCTCCAAAACATCCCACAGCCCATGGTTGTTGCAATCAAGAAATGTTTCAAACTGTTCCAGTGTGATTTTTATTTTATTTTTATTTTCTTAATCATCAGCAATCTCTTGCATCCTGTCACTCTGAACTGACTGGCTGCTTGTGAGCATGTCAGGAATGTCTGTTCACACGATAATGCCGGTAATGGGAAGCTTGCTTGAAGTACTTTGTTAATGCCCTCCCCTGAGAGGTGTGGGTTTGCATCTTCATAGCTGTCAGCATACCAGTCTAAAACAAGAAAGAATAGTTCATAGCAGATCTACAGAGATGGAAAATGTGATATTGCTAATCCTTCCTTTTTGTTCATCATAGGTTCCATGCTAACCTTCTAAAATGCTCTGCAACCAAAAACATGGGGATTAACTAGGGTGTGCAGAAACTCGTCACTTCCACTCAAAATTGTCTTTAAAATTCAATATTCAATAAATCCATTCATTTGCATGGTGACTTCAAAACATGAAATCCGTCCTCCCCCACATTTACAACTGAGTATCAATCAATAGCAATTACCTTCCACATCTTTTTCTCTCATCCAGGGCGCTGTCATATGGGGTGCTGGCATACCAAGGTTGTAAACTGACAAAACAATGTATTGTTATATTGTAAGTACAGAAACCCCCTTAGTTAGAGGTTGTGAGAAAACCTGGAGGATTTACAGACATGGACAAGTTATTTTGCTAATACATGAGAATACATTGCTTTTACGGAAAACTGGGTAGCTCCTGATGCTTTTCTTCTTACGACGTGATATTTACATTACAAATACAACAGAAAGTGTGGATAACCTTGTCAGTTTTTCACAAATAACTGTTACATGCATTATCGGGACACTGAGACACTGTTTAATTCAGAGATGGAGAAAGGCCTAACAGATATAAAAAAAGATGCATAGCTATTATAAATTGATAATAGCATTCAGTTTTATTGAAAATGTTGGTCTAAAGTGAATAACTAATTTAACAATAAAATGACAAGCTACACATTTCATATTTAGTTTCTGGAAGACATTTGTGTCAATGAATTACAATTAAAGGAGAGGCATAGATTTTCAAAGGCCATGGTATACTTTTAGGGATTCCTTGTGCATACAAACTAAAGCGATGAGTCAATCTTTTTAAAGAAAAAGTCTGTTGTTAAAAGCTAAGCAAACAACAGTGGCGCCTCATAGTTTGTGTTCGTAAGAGTCACACTGAGATTAATTGTTTCCCATAACAAAAAGAAAACAAAAACTAACAATATAAAATGTTTCTTGTAACAGACATTGTCAAAAAACACATCGTAAAGTTGATCCAGTTTTAGAGACCTGAGTTCAAACAGAAAATGGAAACTCCATTATACTGTATATTAGTTATATTCAATGAAAAGGTGTAAATTGTGCCTGTTAGTACAGAAAAAGATGTATTCCCATTGTGTAGTTTTCTTAAACACGTATTCATTTATTTCAGTATCTTAGTGGTCATCCTAGCAAGTCCATTTTATAAGCTTGAAACTGCCGATCTTTAAGAAGTACTTGCTAAGTGCATGTTTACATAAAACATCAGATCAGATAAAGCTAGCCATTCCATTCATGCTTCATTTACCTCATTGCCACTCTGAGTGAAACTTGCAGAGATATTTGGAATCAGTTACATGTCCCTGAAAACACATTAATAAATTCAAGAGCAGGAGATCCTATCTCTGTGTTTAAAAACAGAAGAACATTCTTATCATAACAATACTTCTGTTCAGAAGCAATTGTACTGTGGGAATTTGTCAAGTTGTTGTCTGTGTACCTGTTTGTCTGCATGTGTCTGAACTAGTCAAATAAGCACGGGCTTTATTGATTTCTGCTAGTTTGACAACAGGTTTATTTATGAACTTTATGACTTCAGATAATTATCTAAAACCAGCAGTAACTTATATTATGTACTTGAGTTAAACTACACATGTTCTTATTCTGGGAGGCAAACAGACATTTGTTGAAATGTTTCTCTTCCAAACTAAGGAGCGTTTTCATGTATTATAAACTATGCAGCAGAATTCACTTAAATTAAACACTTTCAAGCTCCTGTTCTTGTCATACTCCCTAACAGTTTTGACAACATTTTTTTTATAATGCTCTACCATTCAGTACCTCTCTATGATTTGCCATACTTCCCTGTGCTTTACTATGATTCCACAATGCTTTACAGCTAGCTATGCATTTAAGATAGGACATGTAACCCAGGCATGGATCAACACATGCCCTACAGTGACAAAATATGGGTTAGCCACCTCTGTACTCCGCAGGTTCTAAGTGTCCTATACATTAGGATGCAGTATTTATATGGGATGGCAATCCAGATGAACATTCAACATGTCACAGATGCACTTACTGGGAAATTAACTGGGGGTGGAACCGCTGCCATTTTCATTTTTAACAATGGTCATAGAATAAGAAGGAAAAGAGTGATATACTAGCTGCAGATAACTCTAGGCTCTGCGCTGTTACTTTTAAAACCAAACATAAAAGACAGCATACAGCAGAATACCAGGTCCCACTCCCTGTTTTTACAAATGTTATATAAAAATACAGTTATACAAAAATCAGTGTTAGTTTGCCACTGATTTACCATGATTTGACGCTAAAACAAAACAAACCAAAAAAAACAACAACATGGGCCTGCAAGTTAAAAAAAGAATGTCAGAAAGTTAAAAAGAAAAAAGTTATAGCGATATTTCATTTTTTACCTGTTACATACAGTTTACTGCTGTAAACTTTAAAAGGGCATATAAGGGACATTTTGTGGCCTCAAGGACACTGACAAAGGCATATTTGTGTTTAGAGTGAATAAAACAGTAACAATTTACTTTGTCTGCATTTTCCTCTGCTTCATTTAATAAAGATTTGGCAGCAGATGACAAGGACAATGCCCTGAAGCTGTGTGTTACAAACACTATACAGTTTCTGTTTCTGTCAACTCTGTCAACACTGGTGACAAACCTATAAACTAGTGTAATCTGATGTACATTTCTGCTGTGAGGGGAAACTGGTTTCCTCCACTATCAGGATTGAGACATACAGTGCCTAAAGGAAGTATTCACCCCCCTTGGACGTTTTCACAGTTTGTTGTGTTACAACCTGAAATCTTGATGCATTTAAATTGGATTTTTTTCTTTTGATTTACACAACCTACTCAACACTTTGAAGAGGCAAGAGAATTTTTTATTGTGAAACAACAGTTAATAAAAAATAAAAAAACTGAAATGTCTTGGTTAGATAAGTATTCACCCCCCAGAGTCAATACTTGGTAGAACCACCTTTGGCATCAATTACAGCTGTGAGTCTTTTGGGGTAAGTCTCTACCAGGTTTACACATCTGGATCGTGCAATGTTCGCCCATTCTTCTTGGCAAAATTGTTCAAGCTCTGTCAAGTTGGATGGGGATCGTTGGCGGACAGCAATCTTCAAGTCTTGCCACAGATTCTCAATCGGATTCAAGTCTGGGCTTTGACTGGGCCACACTAGGACATTCACTTTCTTGTTTTTAAGCCACTTCAGTGTCACTTTGGCTGTGTGCTTGGGGTCATTGTCCTGCTGAAAGGTGAATCTCCATCCCAGTCTTTGGTCTTTTGCAGACTGAAGCAGGTTTTCCTCAAGGATTTGCCTGTAATTAGCTCCATCCATTTTGCCCTCTACCCTGACAAGCTTCCCAGTCCCTGCCGATGAAAAGCATCCCCATAGCATGATGCTGCTACCACAATGCTTCACAGTAGGGATGGTGTTACCTGGGTGATGTGCTGTGTTGGGTTCGCGCCAGACATAACGCTTTGCATTTAGGCCAAATAGTTCAATTTTTGTTTCATCGGACCACAGAATCTTTTGCCACATCTTTTCAGTCTCCCACATGCCTTTTTACAAACTCCAAGCAGGATTTTACATGGACTCTTCCATACAGGCCAGATTTGTGGAGTACCTCAGCTATTGTTGACAAATGGACAGTTTCTCCCATTTCAGCCATGGAACGCTGTAGGTTTTCAGAGTTGTCATTGGCCTCTTGGTGGCTTCTCTGACCAATGCCCTTCTTACCCGGCTGCTCAGTTGGGGAGGACGGCCTGCTCTAAGCAGATTCTGGGTGGTGCCGTATACCTTCCACTTCTTAATGATCGACTTGACTGTGCTCCAAGGGATATTCAATGCCTTTGAAATCTTTTTATACCCCTCCCCTGATCTGTGCCTTTCCACAACTTTATCCTGGAGTTGTTTTGAAAGCTCCTTGGTCTTCATGGTAGAATCTTTGCTTTGAATGCACTACCCAACTGTGGGACCTTACAGAGACAGGTGTATTTAATCTGAAATCATGTGAACTACTTTTATTGCACACAGATGGACTCCATTTAACTTATTGTGTGAATTCTGAAGGCAATTGGTTGAACCTGAGCTTATTTAGGAGTATCATAGCAAAGGGGGTGAATACTTATCTAATGAAGACTTTTCAGGTTTTTATTTTTAATTGATTAGTTATTTCACCCCCATTTTTTCACATATTTAAAGTGTTGAGTAGGTTGTGTAAATCAAAGGAAAAAAATCCCACTTAAATATATCAAGATTTCAGGTTGTAACACAACAAACTGTGAAAATGTCCAAGGGGGGTGAATACTTCCTATTGGCACTGTAATTTAAAAAGAAAGAAAAACTATATGAACATAATTTAGATCTTTTATTTAACGTTATGTAATCAAAGAAACTACAAAATGATATCGCAAAAGTCTACTGGAAGCCATAATAGTAGTACAGTATTTCATGTTAGAGTCCGAAATGACAAATTTTTCAATTTGTGTCAGGTATGTGGCAAACTACAATGCTGTATGCAATTCAATATGTTAACATAACATTATTCAGCAGATTTCATTTGACTTTTAAAAGCAAAATTAGTTCATTCTAAAGGGTGATGCAAAACCTTTGGCCATATAGCTGTAAGTAGGCTATCAGTACATAACCAGCTTTATACTGTATGTGGCACAAATATACCTCTGTACTATCCCCACTCTTCCACTATCACATTTGCGGAACAAAATATGTTGTTACTATTAGCTGATAGCAAAGCTATTTTCAAAATAACAATATGTGATTGCAGTAAAACAAGTCTAACTGCCTTCCCCCGGCTGCTTGAAGGAAGTATTTTGGGCTGCAACTATGCTGCACACCTTGTCATAGGTTATTGTTTATATTTTTAAAGATTTAGTTTTACTGTAAAATGAGTACCATGGTCAGGAATCTTCCTTTTGATTTTTACCCAAGGTAAGCTGAGGAGAAAACTGTCAGCAATGGCCCTATTCAATATCCCATTTCAGTATGTTACAGTCCCAGTGGCTGACCCAGAACATGCTCTGATACATGATGTTGAGACGATCCTTCTCATCCATTGCAGAGTAAAGCTGCCATCTTTTACTGCTCAGAATTATTTTCCGAAGTGCATGTTGACATTTGGAAAAGAGAGCCAGAGTCGTTAGGCTGCGGAGCTTGTAGACTGAGAAAGTGGAATGTATACACACTGCTCTATTGGTGGTCTTGTTTGCTGAGTGCCATCCATCAGGGTCCCTTACTTAGACTCCCTATGCCTGAGTGGCAGCAAACAATAGCTGGTAAAAGAAAATTCAGCCAAAATGCATCAGTAGTATAAGCAGATGTTTAAACAGTAAGGTGCACTAAGACCATGGTGTGGTGCACAAAAAATGCATTTAGTGTTCCTGAAGTTTTATGGGTAATTGCAACATAATAGGGATTCTGATGTTTAAAATAACTATTTTGTAGTCTAATTGACTATTGTATTTCCAGAGTTGCGGCACTGCTTCTAACTTGTCTGTGGATGAGAAATGCAGCTATTTATTTTAATAATATGCTTACTTGGAAATGCTAAGATACAAAATAATCCATCATATTTACCAGCTGGAGATGTAGGACTATTATCACAGTAGGATAAAATGTTTAAATGAATATGCAGGTCGCAAACTTTCTTAGACAAAAAAAATAAAATGAACTATGATTCTATGTAATTGTTATTAATATTGCATTGAGTTTGGCATGTCATTAAATTGTACAGTAGTCTCCATGTATAGGAACACCGCCTAAGAGAACACTTTGGCTTAGGGAACAACCTTGTGGTGAAATTGAATTTGTCCATTGTGAATACTCCTCCCAAAGGAACAGGAACTTCACTTAAAAGAACACCTTTTTGACACCGATAGTGATTAGTTGCTAACCGATTCAAAACTGATACAGTACTGTTTTGCAACCTGATAACTCATCATCATCAAACTCAAATTCAAATGGTTTATTCAATCTTTTCAAAACCTACTTGTCATTGCTAGAGTAATCTGGAGCCACTGCTGCATTTTACCATATTTAGGGGTGCTTTGATAATTTAGTTTGTCAGTTATTTTATTAAGGTTAGTTTATTAACATATGCTTGGCTATTGTTTTCCTCTTTCTTATTCTTTTCATTTCATATGTTGATTCACATGCGTCATGACATAAATAATAAATACATTGGTATTTATTGATTCGTATCGTGACTGGCCTTGGCATATTGTGACCGGTGGTCAACTCTGTCTTAGAGAACACTCTGCTTGCTTCCTGAGGGGTGTTTGCTTCGCCAGAGGCTACTGTATCTAATTTGCTCATATTACATGAATAAATACTCTGAATACTGTGTTTCCTCTTAACACTTTATCCTGGTGTGAACAGCAAACAAACAATGCATTCCTTCCTTTGGTTTATAAGCTGCATTGTACTGAAATCATTGAAATATTTGTATTAAAAGTCATCACCATTGTTTATTAACCATATTTGTTTTGCTGTAATACTTAGGGGAAATAGCACTGAGTAAAGTCAGGTGGTGAAAGAACGAACGACTGCATAAACACTTTATCCACATCTAGTGAACTTGACTCAAAGATTCTTAGATTTTGACGTGAGGCCCCATTTCTTTTTACAACCTTGTCGTTTTGATGGCAACCCTCTCCTCTTGAATTGTAAATCCTATCACCGAATGTCCTCCTAAAGTATTGTGCTTCTGAGTCTAATCAAGTTTATATCAAGTATTTTATCTTAGCAGATAATCTAAATAAATGGATGAAAAACAATCAAACAGGCAACACTAACACGTGAATATGACATTTTTGTTCCTTCGATGATATGCCAACATCTTGAATTTTAGAGATGCGTGTGATTTAGCAATGTGAATATATGGTGAACTTATACTGTCTTAGATATTAGAATTGTAACAGAAACGTCAGCATGTATTATAGTACAATGTATAACATAATTATTTTGGAGTGTAATAATAATAAGTCCCATATGCCACCTGCCTACTTTTGCATTAACTGGTACACTTTTTATTCTAAAATAGAATAATAAATCTTAACAAAGAATGAAATGTACAGTTTTATATTTTATCAGTTTTAGTTCAAAATTGTAAACTTTTTTTTTTTTTTTTTTACAAATTTTTGCTTTCCATACTGGTGCTTTGCTCCTCAGCCATAAAGTGTTTCACTTCTTGGAATCAAACAAAAGAATTACGATCATAAGTAAATATGCCTCCATAAAGTGTGCAGTACAGATGCAAAGCTGAATTCCCCTTCACAATGGATGAAGCCACTTCTTTTTCATACATGCACGTTTATGCTTTAATCTAAGCTTAGGACTTTTGTTTAGAATAATCTTCATTGTGTCATAAGTGTTATTGCACTTTCATTGTACCAGGGCTCTTTCTCATTTAAAAAAAGATCTTTGACTTCAATTATTTTTGTTGTATGTGGAAAAGCTTAGATTTTGAAATACATTGTAATGGGCCAGTTGCATTAAAAGAGAAACATGCATCATATGGATAGGGCCATTTACAGAATGTTGACAAAGTGATGGGTAGAGAAGTAGAGTAAGGCATAAATCAAGATGGAGGGATGAGATACAGAAACATTCAGGGATCCCAAATGATATGGAGATTTGGCAGGCAGTTGGTCATTTGTCCAGCAGATTTATGATGAAGTTCAAGGCATTCTGGTAATGAAAGGCCATATTCACTGATCATTTACCTTAAGTTTACATAATTTCTTTCATTTGAATATTTGTAGTAGGGTGGACTCTTACTTGGTGAAGTCATACTCGTACAGGTACTCTGATAGTGACCAATGGTGGAAGAGTCAGGAACAAAACAGCAGTAATAAGCAGCTAATCCCAACAGTGATCTCACTTGGGCTTTGGTTGCCGGAACCAAAGCATCCAATGAAGTCTGGACTTTAGAGGTGAATGACTTCTCACACCCATTGACCATAACAAAATCTAAATTTTTTTTTTCTCATCCAATTGTGCACTTCTCCATATTGCCTGTGAGCCTGGCCTCCCTCAACAATTGAATGATGGCTGATAGTTTAATAATATGCTCTTTCCAGGTAGAGCTATGAATAATCACATTGTCAATATATGTGGTTGAAGCACTTTATCCATCAATTACTGAAAGGTAGCCAGGGCTGCATGTAGTCCAAAATGGTACGGAACTGGAAGAGACCTTCTGGAGTAGAGAAGGCAGTCTTCTCGCGAGAGGCTCGGGTCAAGGGAATCTGCCATCGTCAGATCCAAAGTTGAAATAAACCATGCTCGTCCTAGTCAGTCAAAGAGGTCGTCTATCCGGCGCATGCAATATGCATCGAACTTGGAGGCAGCGTTAACCTTGCAGAAGTCGACACAGAAACAAATGGTCCCATTCGGTTAGGGCACTCACACAATCGGACTACACCACTCACTCCGCCACTGCTCGATGACTCCAAGTTACAGCATGCGCCTCACCTCTTTCCGCACAGCTTCCTTCTGACTTTCCAGAATAGGATATGGTTGCTCCTGAACCCTAAGTCCCGGCGGAGTGATAATGCATGTTCACTGAGGCATGTTTTACCGGGCACATTAGAAAACAGATCATTAAACAGTCTCATTAACTTTCAACACTCTTGTTTCCTCCCATTGCCCAATCAGTTACTTGTTTCCTCATTAGAATCTCAACCGTGCTGGGGATATAAACAAGACTTCCTGTTCTCTCCATGGTTTGGGGAGAGTGACATGATAAATTTCTTGGGGTTCAGGCTGCCGAATTTCACAATTTACCTTACCAGTTTGCCGAATAACCTCAAAGGGTCCTTGCCATTTAACAGTTTAGATTCTGATGAGGGAAGAAGCAATAGCACCTTGTCTCTTGGCCGAAAGTTCAGAATTATTGTGTTTTTGTTATGTTTGTTCTTGCTTCTGCTGTGCTGATATTAGATTTTCATATGCCAATCGACCGACTAATTCTAAGTGGTCTCTAAGTTGTAGTACGTATTTTACTGCATTGTTGGATTTACATTTTTGCTCTTCCCAACCTCTGATTAGATCGAGGATGCCCCATTGCTGCCGGCCATACAATAACTCAAACTGGTCAAATCTGGTTGAGCACTGGGGCACTTCATGAACCGCAAAGAGCATATTGGAAAGTAATTTTGCCCAATTCTTCTTTTATCTAAAAATCGGCACAGCATCTGCTTTAGGGTCTGATTAAAGAGATCGACCAAGCCGTCAGTTTGAGGATGATAAACTGATGTTCGGATTGAAAGAATTTGTAGTCATTTATAAAGCTGTTGAATACAGCCCGACATAAAATTGGTGCCCTGATCATTTAAAATTTCCTCAGGAATTCCTGCTCGAGAGAACAGCTGCACCAATTCTTTTGTGACCACGGGTGCACTAATAAAATGTAATGGAACCGCTTCCAGATATCAAGTAGCATAGTCCGCCACTACTAAGATGTATCGATAGCCCGAGTCAGTCCCAACCAAAGGGTCCATGATGTCTACCCCAATCCTTTCAAATGGGGAGCTAAGTATGGGCAGTGGGACCAGCGAAGCAGAACGAACTGCCCTCGGGCCAACAAATTGGCACTCCGCACGTCCCCATAAATTCCCGGCCAATAAAACCGAGCCAGTATTAAATATTTTCTCATCCTAGATGTCCTGAAAAGGGCAGGATTATGAGCTTATCTAAAGTGTGGGTGCTCTGTTTTCTGATCTGCACTGGGATGAGATAAGGGCCCTCCTGACCCATCCCCTCTGTCTTACCTGCCACGGGAGGCCTGGGTCTAGCCGCAACATCACATTCCATGAGGGGGCAGTCCCTGCTGATGTGTCCCGGTTCGTGGCAACTCATTCTCAAATGTGATAAAAGTCTTGGGGTCATCCTCTGGAGTCATTTTGAGGAGCTTTGGCTGTACAGTGAAAATCCTGGCACCTGCTGTTTTCTGTCGCCATTGGCTTAGCAACCTTGCCCATCAGCTGTGCAAAGAACTGAGCCAGCTATTGTTGCCGTTGGTCAACCGACGTTGCTCCTGCTCTGTAAGGACTCAAAGTATGGTCATCAGTGCTCCTCCCTGCGTGAATCTCTGTAATTCTCTGTGCCACCACGGGGCATAATCCCACTCTGACACCAAATGCAAGTGGCTTAGGGACAGACAAGTTTAAACTACAGAATGATAATACAATGTGAACTGGTATAAATTATTTATATTATATACAAAATTGTTGTGGTACAATTATCATATGTATTACACATTTTTTCACACAGAAAAAGTTATTGAATTTTGTCCCAAACCCCTTGTTAAGCAGTCATGTAGATCCTAAATGCTTCAGATTTGTATGTTGGTTAATGAGGCCACAGTTATGGCATACTGGGGGAATTTGCAAACTAATAGGTGTACAGTTAACCTGAACATAAAACAGGGCATACCTTGAGTCCACAGAGGCCACATTATTTAATCTAACCTGGAGATAGACTCTCAAGTGGGCATATGTTTCTCCATAAAAATAAGAAAAAACAATACAGACATTCAGATGTTCTCATTATAATGAGATGCTGTGTTAGTCAAGGTAATTCAAGGAATTTAGGTTTTTTTCTATGAAATGAGTACTGCAAGCTTGTGTGTGTGTACATTAAACAGTATCTGGCAAAACATATAAGTCAAATAGACAAATGTTTTGGCAATTGCCTTTATTAGTGTGTACAGTTTTTAAAATGTAACATTGTTACACCTTAAAGAGATACTTTCATTGGCTTTTAATATGTGTACCATGTACGATCTACACAATGGAACATCTTCCCCTCATTTTACTTCTGGCCTCTGTTGTGGGTGTATAATGATTCCATTTTTGTTAACTAGATTAATGTTTACCACTGTCCTGTACTGTATGTATCTGAGTTATGTTATAGAAGGCTCTGTGGTCCAGTGGTTAAAGAAAGAGGTCCCTGGTTCAAATCCCACCTCAGCTACTGACTCATTGTGTGACCCTGAGCAAATCACTTAACCTCCTTGTGCTTCGTCTTTCGGGTGAGATGTAATTGTAAGTGACTCTGCAGCTGATGCATAGTTCACACACCCTAGTCTCTGTAAGTCGCCTTGGATAAAGGCGTCTGCTAAATAAACAAATAATAATAATAATATGTTAGGGTTTGTGAGAGAGAACATATGTAAGAGCAAAAACTCGAACAAAGGCAAAATGTTTTACATGCAGTTGTAACTAAAAAACGCAAGGTCTTTATTGAAATACCTCTTGGTGTAAATACAGGTGCATTAAACAAGCCAGCAGAGTATGACTTCTCATTACATTTTACTTACCAGACATACAAATGGTAATAGACTCTTTTTTCTTTTTAGTAAACAGTTGGCCCATATCCAGCTGTGCAGGCAGTTGAGTTCATCACACTGCCTTCTTAACACTTCTGATATAACACGCTTTTTATTGCTAATCTGCACCTCTGGGCAAAATACCCTGTTGGTCATGAGAGAACGCTTCCACTGAACTACTTCTGACCTTTGGGACACTCTAGTCATTAGGAACAGTAAGGAAACATAGGGGATCATAAGGTACAAATAAGCATTACTGCCAGCGTAAACTTCATCAATTATTCAGTAGCATTCATAATCAAATGCATCCCTAGGGCAGCAATGGTTTTGCACCTCAGAAAAGGTATTTGTGTAGACTATTGGATAATGGTAGAATCCAATTTAGATTTAAAAAAGCAGTCAGAGCCTCCCTAATAATCCCCAGCATGGCCCACTATTAATATTCTTTATATTTTTATATTTATATACAAATCTTGGAGCTCTAGTGTATAACTAGTGTTCTGCGTTTTCAGTTTTAAAAAAATCTGGGAATTTTTCAGAGTTCATTTTACATATATTAAAATAGGCATAAAATCGGTAAAACAATTGTTTTTTAATTGAAACATCGGTAAAAATCAAGGGGGGGGGGGGGAATCTGAATATACACACTTTACATCTGGAATATAATGCACAGCAGTTGTGGTTTCTGATTAATAATGTCCCTGGCATGTATGATGAGCAGAATCTGTGCAAGTCGAAGCCACGTTTCCAAGTTAGCAGGTACTTTCCAAATGTTTGGGCAGTCGTTTGGGCAGGTATGAATATGACATCAGCACAAAACAAGCCAGGTTTATTTGCCTTAATATAAAAAAAAGGAAAGAAAATTGACAGAACTGGGTGGTGCAATCCATCGTCAAAAATCACACTGGACATTTAAATCAATGCATTCCATACAAGTTTACCAACTAAAGCATCACCATTTTCTGTCAAATATTTACGATTAAGATTGTTGGCATTAGGCAGTGTTTTAGGTGATACACAGACAGTACTGTCGCACAAAGTCACCGATACATACCTCTCTGCAATAAACAGTGGCTGTCCAGCAAAGCACAGTGATCTGACAAACTCATTAACACAGTCATTCTGCGCTTTCTTTTTACTAAAGCGTGTGTAAAAGCTGCAAAAATTGATTGCTTGTCTCTCAATTCACTTTTTTTGTTTTAGTTTAATGTGTCGCTTATTTTTCAGTATGTTCTTTTATTGTCAGTGCAAACATGTGCCTCAATGCAGCAGTATTTGCAGCGCTATGCATCCTCTGCCTCATCTGACCCACTTCTGCTATTTTTGCTTTTTGTATACTTCAAAACATTCACTTTCTTTTAAATATTCATGAACTGATTTATGTTTTCTCCCCATTCCTCATCCACTAAAAATATTATAGTTTTGTGAAAGTATTTCAGGTTAGTTTTTGATCAAGCTGGTAGTTACTATGCCCAGCAATTGCCACAATAATCAGACTTTTGATTGGCCAACATAATCAGGTAAATGTGTTTGTGAAGTGACAGAGAACCACAGTTGAATATTATTTGATCCTCTGACATCTAAATGTCTGTGGTATCCTAGGATACAGTGTAGGCCTGCTTATTACAATGTCAGAGTCAAAATAAAACAGCATTTTAATCAAAATATTGTGTATTTCCTAGAAAATAGTACCAGGAAAATATTGAATAATAGACAAAAATTGGGTATAAATCAGTAAAAACTGACGTCCGGTTAAAAAAAAAATCTTGTAATTTTTCGGTAAAATTCGGAATAAACCGCAAACACGGAACACTATAAATAACCTACTTTATATCAAAGATAATGTTCAGTTGACAGGACCTGCTGTGGATTCAGGCAGCTGTATGAATTGCAAACACTTACAAAGTACAGAGCTGTAAATCAGAGCAAAAAGCAATCCTCTTTGCCATAATTGACGTACCTAGTAATTATTTTGACATTTGCGTTTTATATTAAATGCTCTTTCTGTCATCAAGTATTGTGCATCACAGAAAGCACCACATTGTATTAAGATTTGGCACATATTATGGTTTTGGATTCATTTTCCACTGTCTACAGTTTTAAAGCATATATCATATAACAACAGTGACAGCAAGCAGGCATTATTCCATGTATTTTTTTTTAAATCTAAATTGAATTCAGATTCCTGTACATACATTATTAACAGTGTGCATTTGTATGTGGAAACACTGTGAATAATATACTGTATTATCTGATGCTGTCATGCAAACCACATAAGGAATATGTTTTAATAAAGAATTAATGATTTATGAAACCACATTATGTACATTAAACTTTAATCAATAGTTGGCATCAGTTACTTTTCTTATCAGAAATAACAACTGTACCAATATTAAAAGAAGATTTGTATTACATGTTATATAACTAAATTGTCAAATTCCCATAACTGCAGTTTAATTTACATAATTTACATAATTTAACAAAACTGCAATAAAAGGAATATGAATATTGGAACATATATACAGTGCCTATATAAAGTCTACACCCCTTTGAACTTTTTTCACATTTTGTTGTGTCAGTGCCTCAGAGTTTCATGCATTTAAATGAGGATTGTTTTCCACTTATCTACACACCACACTCCACACTGTTAAGGGGAAAAAAAGTTTTTATTGTGAAAAAAATTATATATTAACAATATAAAACTGAAAGATCATAATTGGATAAGTCTCCACCCCCCTCAGTTGCTGACAAAGAAGTACCTTTGTCAGCAATTACAGCTGTGAGTCTGTTGGGATAGGTCTCTACCAACTTTGCACACCTAGATTTGGCAATATTTGACCATTCTTCTTTACAAAACTGTTCAAGCGTTGATGGACTGCAATCTTCAAGTCATGCCACACATTTTCGATTGGATTTAGGTCGGGCTCTGACTGGACCACTCAAGGACATTTACCTTTTTGTTCCTTAGCGACTCCAGTGTAGCTTTGGCTGTGTGCTTTGGGTTGTTGTCATGCTGAAAGGTGAACTTCCGTCCCAGTTTCAGCTTTTTTGCAGAGGGCAGCAGGTTTTCCTCAAGGACTTCTCTGTACTTTGCTCCATCCATTTTCCCTTCTATCCTGACAAGTGCCCCAGTCACTGCCGATGAGAAACATCCCCATAACATGATGCTGCCACCACCATGCTTCACAGTAGGGATGGTGTTCTTTGGGTGATCCGCTGTGTTGGGTTTGCGCCAACCATAACGCTTTGCATTTAGGCCAGAAAGTTCCATTTTAGTTTTGTCAGACCACAAACCTTTTTGCCACATGGCTACAGAATCGTCTGAGTGTTTTTTTGCATACTTCAAACGGGATTCAAGGTGGTCTTTCTTGAGTAAAATACAGGCCAGATTTGTGGAGAGCTTGGGATATTGTTGTCACATGCACACTTTGACCAGTCTTGGCCATAAAAGCCTGTAGCTCTTGCAAAGTTGCCATTGGCCTCTTGGTAGCCTCTCTGATCAGTCTCCTTCTTGCTCGGTCATCCAGTTTGGAGGGACGGCCTGATCTAGGCAGGGTCTTGGTGGTGCCGTACACCTTCCACTTCTTAATAATCGTCTTGACCGTGCTCCAAGGGTTATTCAAAGCCTTTGATATTTTTTTATACCCATCCCCTGATCTGTGCCTTTCAACAACTTTGTCCCGGAGTTCTTTTGAAAGCGCCTTGGTGCTCATGGTTGAGTCTTTGCTTTGAAATGCACTACCCAGCAGAGGGAACCTACAGGAACTGCTGAATTTATCCTGAAATCATGTGATTCACTACAATTGAACACAGGTGGAGGCCACTTAATTTGGTGTGTGATTTTGAAGGTGATTGGTTACATCTGAGCTAATTTAGGATCGCTATTACAAGGGGGGTGGACACTTATCCAACCAAGCTATTTCAGTTTTTATTTTTAATTAATTTTCTACAAATTTCTAGAACATGTTTTTCACCTGGAAGTTGTGGGGTAGGATGTGTAGATAAATGAAAAAAAAAGCAATTGTAATGTATTTTAATTCCAGGCTATAAGGTAACAAAAGGTGAAAATTTTGAAGGGGTGTAGACTTTCTATAGGCACTGTATATATATATATATAGACACACACACATATATATATATATATATATATATATATATATATATATATATATATATATATATATATATATATATATATATATATATACACTGTATATATATATATATATATATATATTACAACAGGGCCACTAACCTTGAAATACATCCAAAGACAGACAGGAAGACTATAGTGGATAAATAAAATAAATAGATAAGAGAGATTAACTTTTAAATAAAAAAGAAGGACTGTGTATAGAAGTAAGAGGTAATATACTGTTGTCACTAATTAGTAACTTGAGAATATGCCCCAACAAAAAGACCAGCTTTATCTCCTGAGTCATATTTAGATGGCATTCTCTGGGTACTCCTGCCAGTAGTGCTTATTTAGAATCATGTGTATAAGTAATGGCAAATATGTCTAGTTTATTAAAGGATTGAGTTTATTAAAACAAATGTGCTTCATTTGGGGACCTGTTAAACAAGCAAGGATGCGCTTTAATGTCAAATACATTAAGCATGTTCATTAAGGAGCCTCTGTAGAGCTGACTAGAATGCTGCTGGAATATTACATATTCTTCTATCCATTGCGTGCAAGATTTGTTTTGTTGTAATAAAAGACAAAAAGAAGAGCAGAATACCATTAACTTGGTGTAAAAAAAGCTATAAAAAGTTATGGTTATCACACGTCATATTTTTTGAAAGTATGTTGGTAACGGACCAACTGTAATGATGGAGCAATGATAGAACAAAGTCAGCTACTACAGTATGGTTCATTGATCGAATGCTAACACAGTGGTAACATTTTCAGATTTTGACACACTACATCTTTTCCAGTACAGTAACATGGTACCGTTTCTATTTGATTGTATGCATATCAGAACCCCTTTACCATTGTTCCAAATCCACTCTGCTTTACTTATAATGCTTTGTCTGCTAATGTTTGCGCTAGATTTTCTTAGGGTAATGCACTGATTTTATAATGGCTTCATACCAATCACTGGCATAGCCTTCATTTTTGTCTCACTGTGGTGGCAGTATATGGTGCCTTATTTGACATTCATACTTAAATTTACTTGTCTTTCTCGTAAAAGAGCAAAAAAAACACTGTTTCAAGGTTTCCAGTGATTTAAAGTGAAAAAACAAACAAAAACAATTGCCGTTACAAAAAGCCAATGACAGATTTAACCATCATTTTGTGGAGCTGCATCAAAGGCTTACTTGCTGTACTAAATCATTAACGGACTATGTTAAAAACATTAATTTACTGTCCAATAAGGTTCAAGTAAAACAGCATAAGACCTGAGTCTCTTGTAGAACTTTTTTAAACCCTCATGCTTTAGGCAGCTGTTCAGAGCAATTAGAAAATTAAAGCTTTTTGTATCTGGAGGATAAAAGCACACTCTGCGCGCGTGTCCTGAGTGTGCATGGGTGGGGGGTTGCTTGTTTGTCTGCAATGTTTGCAAGCATGAACAAAAATGAAATCTGTTGTGTGAAATGTGACCCAGTTGGAATAAAGGAAATGTGTGATTGAAAGTGCCTTTTTTGTATAAAGCGATATAATGAATGGTGTTTGTTGACAGATGGGCATGCAGAGTTGTTGTACTGGTAATTGGATGATAGTACAACAGTGCCAGAATTACTTAGTCCCCAGTGGGAATGATCAACATATAACTGGTTATTAATAGGAAGGACGATGGAAAAATCTGTTCTAAAAACATATAGGGGTCTATTCATAAAGAGTTAACGCCTGTCGGAATGAGAAAACAGGAGTTTAACGGTAGTTGCTATTCATAAGAGCTCATTCAGATGCGTTGTTAAGCCATCGGGTTTCGGTAGTACTGTTGGTGGATTCCGTTTTTCTTTTTGCAACAGCTGTCTATGGCACCCAGCATTAATAATGCTGATGATGTCATCAAAACGAGGCAGATTTGCGTTCTTGAACCACTGTATACCCATTCATAAAGTGCTTTGCGACAGTCGCCCGTATTCTCAGATCATTTTATGAATAGTAATATGGATGACTTTCGTTAGTTTTAAAAGAAATTCATTTTATTACGGCAGTCGGCAAGTACTTTTATGAATCGGGCCCATAGTCCTTTCCAACATGCAGAAACTTTGTATAATCTTGTATGATAGATAAATGTTTGTGTTGTTCATTTAAGTCTCTATTTTAAATCTATCTATCTATCTATCTATCTATCTATCTATCTATCTATCTATCTATCTATCTATCTATCTATACACACATATATATATATATATATATATATATATATATATATATATATATATATATATATATATATATATATATATATATAAACACCTATACTAAAATTCATGTATCTGTTGATGGATTTGTAAAAACCTTCTGTTCATTGTTTTTTCCCAGAATTTGTCAACACTTACTGCACGCTAATATAGAAAAGTTGGTGCTATTTACCAAAGTTGTTATATGTTATACAGTCTTTTACATACTGATAAGTAACTTCAAAGTGTTGTTGAATTAAAATTAGTCTTTTCAATTACTATAATCCAAGTGTAAACTTGAAACGTAAACATTCTGTTCCGTTAAGAAAAGCACTGGCATATTGTATGCTGAATAAATTCTTTGTACCATTGTGCTTCATCTACTAAAAAGAAAATCAAAGCTATCTAGTTATTAGCTGTTGGCCAGTCATGACATGCTACAGCTAATTATGTCTGTATGCAAAGGCAAATTTGACAGCTTTTATTACATGGTGGCCCTCAATAGTATTATATTAACAACTTGTCCTTTGTGGCTATTATTTGCAGCATATGTTCATTCACTATACATTACATTGTAAAAGCCCTTTTGAACAAATGCCAAGAACGCTTCAATTACAATGGTTATCATTATAACCCTGGTGCGTATGACTCCCAAGAAAACATATTTATTTCTTAATATTATGTCTGTGGGCTAACATTAGTGATATACTACTTACAATATTATCTCACTTGTTATATAGTGCATGTTTCTTGTATGAACTGAAATGAACACTCATTAAAAGCACTTTAACAATCACCTGTTGCTTCCTGCTTTGTAATATACAAAGATTCCAAAATCTGAGGAGGCATTTTCTATTTAAAAAAATGAATTATCACAATTATATATATATATCATTGATAGTAAAAGATTTATAAAGCATAAATATTTAGTACTGTCTTGAAAGCACTGTATATATATTCTCTTTGACACATTTGCTGTCTTAATTATCTTTGTCTACTTTAATATTCAGATTACAACCAGAGAAAGCACTTTACTGGACCTTGCTTTATTTGTAATATAAACCTTGTATTACACAAGTCCCACTTCCAACATTATTAAAAATGTCACATATTACCATAAGGCAACCAGATGGCACAGAACAAACACAGACTGGCACCTATAGTTTGCCTCCCATAACCCGTATACCTAACATCTGTAATGAAGTCTGGTAGAACGTCTAATCAAGATATGTCAGCAGAAAACTATTTAAATTGGAACTGTACAGTACACTACAGAAAGTGAATAAAGCCTAGTGGATTACATTAATTGGATGGGTCATCAGAAATGCATTCAGTCCCCGTAATCAGCTAAATAGAAAACACCAATGAAAGCAACTGACTCATAAACCATATGTAGCAGGAATCAGTGAACCAACTCTGTGAAATAATAATGGAACAACACAGAATACAAGCTATCTTTAAGAAAGGACCTCTGGACAAACCCCAGTCCTTGTTGATAACGGCATGCATTATGAAAAAAAGAAGGTGGGGGTGTTGGCTGGGTATTAATACATGTAAACCAATGCATGTTGCAATCCACAAAGATAAAAGTCCAATATGATTACTGTAGTATCAATAAGTACAATCCTAGAAACAGGTAAGACCACCACTTAAAAGGTTAACGTTGTATGATATTAAATTCAATAGAAAACAATGAGGTATATTCCATTCTTATAAACAGTGACATATCCTACCATTGTACGTATTTTAAAACACAAAATACACAAAAGAGACACACAGACAATGTTAGATAGATTGAATAGACCCTTATATATATATATATATATATATATATATATATATATATATATATATATATATATATATATATATATATATATATACAGTACTGTGCAAAAGTTTTAGGCAGGTGTGAAAAAATGCTGTAAAGTAAGAATGCTTTCAAAAATAGACATGTTAATAGATTATATTTATCAATGAACTAAATGCAAAGTGAGTGAACAGAAGAAAAATCTAAATCAAATCCATATTTGGTGTGACCACCCTTGCCTTCAAAACAGCATCAATTCTTCTAGGTACACTTGCACAGTCAGGGATTTTGTAGGCATATAGTCAGGTGTATGATTAAACAATTATACCAAACAGGTGCTAATGATCATCAATTCAATATGTAGGTTGAAACACAATCATTAACTGAAACAGAAACAGCTGTGTCGGAGGAATAAAACTGGGTGAGGAACAGCCAAACTCAGCTAACAAGGTGAGGTTGCTGAAGACAGTTTACTGTCAAAAGTCATACACCATGGCAAGACTGAGCACAGCAACAAGACACAAGGTAGTTATACTGCATCAGCAAGGTCTCTCCCAGGCAGAAATTTCAAGGCAGACAGGGGTCTCCAGATGTGCTGTCCAAGCTCTTTTGAAGAAGCACAAAGAAACGGGCAACGTTGAGGACCGCAGACGCAGTGGTCGGCCAAGGAAACTTACTGCAGCAGATGAAAGACACATCATGCTTACTTCCCTTCGCAATCGGAAGATGTCCAGCAGTGCCATCAGCTCAGAACTGGCAGAAAACAGTGGAACCCTGGTACACCCATCTACTGTCTGGAGAAGTCTGGTCAGAAGTGGCCTTCATGGAAGACTTGTGGCCAAAAAGCCATACCTCCGACGTGGAAACAAGGCCAAGCGACTCAACTATGCACGAAAACACAGGAACTGGGGTGCAGAAAAATAGCAGCAGGTGCTCTGGACTGATGAGTCAAAATTTGAAATATTTGGCTGTAGCAGAAGGCAGTTTGTTCGCCGAAGGGCTGGAGAGCGCATACATGAATGAGTGTCTGCAGGCAACAGTGAAGCATGGTGGAGGTTCCTTGCAAGTTTGGGGCTGCATTTCTGCAAATGGAGTTGGGGATTTGGTCAGAATTAATGGTCTCCTCAATGCTGAGAAGTACAGGCAGATACTTATCCATCATGCAATACCATCAGGGAGGCATCTGATTGGCCCCAAATTTATTCTGCAGCATGACAACGACCCCAAACATACAGCGAAAGTCATTAAGAACTATCTTCAGCGTAAAGATGAACAAGGAGTCCTGGAAGTGATGGTATGGCCCCCACAGAGCCCTGATCTCAACATCATCGAGTCTGTCTGGGATTACATGAAGAGAGAGAAGCAACTGAGGCTGCCTAAACCCACAGAAGAACTGTGCTTAGTTCTCCAAGATGTTTGGGCCAACCTACCTGCAGAGTTCCTTCAAAAACTGTACCTAGAAGAATTGATGCTTGATGCTGTTTTGAAGGCAAAGGGTGGTCACACCAAATATGGATTTGATTTAGATTTTTCTTCTGTTCACTCACTTTGCATTTAGTTAATTGATAAATATAATCTATTAACATGTCTATTTTTGAAAGCATTCTTACTTTACAGCATTTTTTCACACCTGCCTAAAACTTTTGCACAGTACTGTATATATATATATATAATACAGTAGATGCCGGTTATTAGCAACCCTGATAAAGACAACTTTTGGTTATTAACAACATTTTCCCAGGAACCAATCCTGTCCCATAGACTTTAATATTAATGGAATTCTGATATTAGCAACTGCATGCCGTTTATTGACAACTTTATTACTAGCTGCCAGTGCTACAGAGCGCACTTGCATGATTTATGCACATACTTCATGCAGCTTTTATAACACACTGACTTCGCAACTGCATATTTCTGTTGGACTGCGGCAGAATCGTGGCTTTGAAACTGGCTACGAAGCTGCACGCAAAATTGAGATGGATTTACAGCGGGAGGTGGTACATTGTAATAAGCAGACAACGTTGTAATGACAATTGTAGGACATCATTGTGTAGTACTAGTACACTTTTTTTGTTTGTTTTACACACGCGTGAAGTAAACAGTTCTATGTTTCGGTATTTCCTGCTTCTCATGTTTATTTTTTAACATCAACATTTAAAACACATGTACTTCAGTGACATATTTGTACAACTACAGTATATCGTTGTTGCGTATAAATACACTTGAAAACAGGTGATTTCCGCGTATTGGCAACTTTCGATTAATGACAACTTTTTGTTGGTAACCGAGAGGTTGTTAATAAGCGGCATCTACTATATATAGTTTTTCATTGATTTATGGATGATTCAAATAAAACAGCAATGGCACTAATTAAATTACCACACCATTTATCTATAGGTATTAGATATATTTACCATTCCAAACAGCATTATAGGTTATCATATTGTAAAAACAGAGAATATGTCTCTATTAGGAGTTCTAGCATTAGTTTGCTAGCCACCTACTTTTATCATCTCTTGATTATTTTTATTTGCCAGAATGATAACGGAAAACTACATTTGCACACACACACAATATGAAAATACGTTTAAGTCTGTAAAATAAAGGCAGCGCAATGTAATAGAGATGGATGAACAAATCAAACACAGCAACGTTATAAATGTCTTTATTTTAATAGAAAAGATTAGTTTAAAGCACACATTTACAATTAATAATGAACAATTTTGTTTTATTATTATTATTATTATTATTATTATTATTATTATTATTATTATTATTATTATTATTATTATTATTATATGGGCAGATGTCATAATTATATATATATATTGTTCAAACGCTTGCAATGTGATGGTATTAAGGCAAGATAAACTATTTTTATGTTACTTTTTTATAAACATAACACGTAGTATTTTCATTGCCTTCAAACATGTTTTTTTAATTAATAAATAAAAACATAAATACAACAAACATAATTGTAAACCTGTGTAGCAGTCATACAAAATACTGCATTGTATTTCCTGTCAAGAATAAACACTTTCATAGACATTTTCCTTATATGTCTTTATTGTGTAACTATTTAGGAAGTATATAGTAATTCGGTATTAAAATAAAGAAATAAATAAATAAATAAATAAATAAGACTTGTATCTGCTCAAAAGACGAAGGACTATCTGAAGTTAGAATTAGAGCACATTGTGTGCCTTTATTTAGGGAATATGTTACCTGCGGTTTTGTGGAATATATTGTATAACCCTTATTTATGTAGGCTGTACTGAAATAACTTGGCAACTGGCTGTGACGGACAAATGTTCCGCAAGTCTTCTTTCAAACGATGTTTGAAAAATTAATCAGGATAGGATAATAACCTGTTAACAGTTTAAGCTTTATAATTTTTGAATGGATTTAGAGCCTCAAATAAATCGTGTTTATCGTGTGCACAATACAGGAACACGAGGTAACGATCGCATTTTAGTTCTAAAGTCCAAAGCCTAAATCCAAATTACTGTGTAGCCTAATTGTATTGGTAGGCTTTAGTGATAAGTAGTTAGGCTATACGTCTACAATGGTAATAATTTGAAATAATTTACAGTGAAGCTACAATAAAGAGGTTTTGATCTTTGAAGATTTTATAGTGGGCTGACAAACCCAATCGCGCACGAGAGGAATTAAAGGTGTGTCACATTAGCAAGATAACGCCTTTGGGAAACTGAGGCATTTGAGAGCTGGAGGTTGGAGCTAGGAGCTTGTGGTTTACATAAAAGACCCTGAAAGGGTGTGTTTAGAGTCCCAAGAACCTGTTTGCCAGCATGTCTACTAGTAATTTTAATCTGTGCAATACTCACTAGTTGCTTTTATTTAAACATAGGAGCCGTCAAGGGGCGTGTATATTCCTATTGCAGCAAATCCTTCTCAGCCAGGGTTTTGAATTTACATTGTCCACGGTACCCACCTATAAGAGACACAACTTAAAAGAGTGAGAGGAACGCTTTAGCCCATACTCCGCAGCAGATGCGCACAGTCAGGTGCCAGTCTTTGCTGTCTTTTAATAGTTCTTCGGATTTGGGATTTTAAACAGGTCGACTACCATAATCTACAAGCATCTAGCAATGGATGCAACAAGTAGCAGACCCCTTTTACCGTCTGGCTTGCCAGGACATTCCCCCTTATCTCTCTCGGTTTCTGGGTTGCAGATGTCTTCTTCTTTGCTGCGACCACCGCCTCTTTTCCTCCGGGCTGCTGCCGCTGCTGCCTGCAACCCTTCCTTGGAGCGGGGCTACCCCCGTACCCCGAAGTGTGCCAGGTGTAGAAACCACGGAGTGGTGTCGGCTCTGAAGGGCCATAAGCGCTTCTGTCGCTGGAGGGACTGCGTGTGCGCCAAGTGCACCCTGATTGCCGAGAGACAGAGGGTGATGGCAGCACAGGTGGCACTGCGGAGGCAGCAGGCGCAGGAGGAGAGCGAGGCCCGAGACCTGCAGTTTATGTACCCTGCAGCTGGAAGTAGCGAGCAGGGACTGGCTGTGGCAACAGCTACAGGAGTGACCAGAGCTTCAGGTATTGCGACACCAATAACACCGTGTTACGAGGTCTTTGGGATGAGTGACCAGAAAGGAGGTTAGTTTATGCACTTTTTTTGTTTAGTTTCCAAACTGTAACCAGAGGGGTTGGCTATTACGAAAGTAACCTACTATGTTTGTTTAAATTTCCAAATCAATCCTGGTTAACTAAAAGTATAACAAACGAAACGTTGTTGTTTATATCAAGGCTTTTATTTTATAAACCAGAGTACAATGAAATTCAGTTAAACAAGCTTTTTTACTTACGAAAACAAAACACGGTACAAAGCTGCCTGGTGTCCCAGTAACAAAACTCATAATAATCTGGATTTTGGCAGCACTTGTAGGTTCAGCAGTGTCAGGAATAAATCTTTTTTATTTTTTTTATTGTCGAACTAGACAGACAGTGATATGGGCTAGATTACAATCAGTCTCCGCTATTCACAAACAACAGTTTCTCAAGGTTTTGTACCATATCTGTAGATTCAAAATATGATAACTGTGTTGTGTTGCTGTAGTAACATTACTGGAGAATCCCTGAAAAGAAATTATCTGTTAAATAAATAACAATTGTTTATTTCAATTTGAAACCGAAAACATTAAGAAACAATTGGCCTATAGCTACCTTTTTAATGTAAAATGAATGCAACATCGGACAATAAACTGCTATAATAGTTATCAATTTTAATAATTAGACTATATTTAATTTATTAATTAGGCTATATAATTTTATTAATAAAAAACACCACTTTTTATTTTATATTTATACATTTTAATTGTTTCTTTGCCAATGTAGAGCTATGGCCAAAAGTGTTGCATCACCTATTTTATTTTATTTTTTAAACAAAAAAATAATATGAACATAATTTAGATATTTTATTTAACATCATGTAATCAAGGAACTACAACATGATATAGCAAAAGTCTACCGGAAGCCGTAATAGTAGTATAGTATTTCATGTTAGATTTTCAAATGATTCAGCAGGTTTCATTCGACTTTACTTTTTCAGAAATGCTTTTTTATGATTGCTTTATTTCCTTGTGCTTTCTTATGTGTAATCTTTTTATTTTTTGCTGTACTATTAATTGTGAAGCGCTCTGAGATGATTGCTTTTAAGGGCGCTATACAAAATAAAGTTTATTATTATTATATTATTATTATGAAGACAAATGAGTTAATTTTAAAGGGTGATGCTAAACTTTTGGCCATAGCTGTATATTGGTGTATAAATGATATTGTTAGGCGTAAACCTAATTGTCAATATACCAACCTTTTACACCTAAACTTAAATAAATGAACAAAGTCATAAATTAACTAATATATTATTACATTATTTTAAAACTGTAATGTTTTATTTCAGAAGAGAAGATGCACAAATATGACTTCTACAGTGGGTTCATGGGACGCCCCTTGCTTTTCCCGCATACAGGTCAGATGCCCTCTACTTTAGATAAGACATCCAGTCCAAGCCTTATCAGAGAAAAATCACCTTCTGCTTTAGAGAAGGCAGAAGATGACGCTGACATTCAGTCACCTGGATCAGATCAACTTTCTGAACGAGGTGGAAGTCCAAGGTCACTGTCTTCTTTAGACCTGGAATCAGGCAGTGAATCTGAAAGACCAAAAGACTTTCCATCCCCGAGGTTCAGCCTTCCTGGGTCTTCCTCGAGGCAGAGGGATCCCACTGATATCATGTTGAAAATCTTCCCTCACCATAAACGTGATATGTTGGACTGTGTAGTGCAGAATTGCAAGGGGGATATAGTCCAGGCCATAGAGCAGGTGTTAAATTCAAAAGAACATAAGGATAACCCCAATGGTACAGAAAGCAACGTTTCTGAACCTGGTAATCTGCAACGATCTTCAAGTTTTGGACTACCTGGAGTCGGTTTAGGACTTAGCATGGGGCTTGGCACAAAGTCAGCTTTCTCTCCCCTTCAAACCACCCCTACCACGCTTGGAAGTGACACCAATATCTACGGTTTAACCCCGCGACTCAGTATCAATCCGCTGCGTCTTGCATATTCAGCATCTGGAAGGGGGATAACAGGTTTCATGTCTCCTTATGTAACACCGGGGTTCATGCCAGCATTGCAATTTCGCCCACCAATGGACTATTCGTTTCCAGGAATGATAAGAGACTTTTCCTACTTTCAGAACAAAGAATCTTTATGCAATACAGGACTTTACTCTAGAGTAAACCAAGAAAACCAGTGATTTGAGATCACATTGACCGTTGCTGTTATGCTCTTATGCCAGTCATGTTTAGCCAACCTTTTCAGCTAGATGTCTTTTGAAAAAGCTTCCACTTCAGGATATTTAGTTATATAATGGTGAAGGTGCACCACACGACACTTAATTGGCTTTGCCTGTAAATATATAATCTTAACAGTATATTTTGTGAAACTGTCTTTAACAGTTATTACTATAAATGAGCTCAGTAAACATTAAGCACTACAGATTTTTCATTGCTAAACTCTCTTTGCTGTTCACCAAGGAATGGGAGATAACAGTAAACATGCACAAAGCGTGCCTCTTTGTTAAACATTTTACACCTTTTATGTTATTTTTCTACTGCAGTGTTTGTACATTTTTAAATGTGTATATATAGATTGTTTTTGTAAATTTGATAGTTCTTTAATAAAATGTAAAACACTATGTTGTTATGGAGATTTTTTTCTTCTTCTATTTTGTGTTTGTAGGTCTACAGGATATGGTAGGCCTAAATTAAAATAATAGTGTTCTTTAATTTCCAAACCTTTTACTCCATTCCACGCATGAATACTAAATTTCACCCAAGATCCACGTTGAAAAATATATTTTACAGAAATGTGTAACGGATGTATTTTCCTTTGCTAAACATTTTTATTTTTTGTGCGCCAAACTACATTTTTTCTATATGTTTACTAGATAAGAAAGTAATGTATTCCTGGTGGCAAAATTCATATTTTTTTTATTTTATTTGGCCTTTATAGTACTTTATTTCAAGAAATACAATAATATTTTTTCACAACGCCATATCTTTCCAATAGAATCTGCGGGGTTATCGAAAAAGAAAATCTCTGCAGGTCTAGAATGTCACATATGCTGCAATTTATAACACCATCATTATATATAAACAGTGCGATGATGGGAGTTCTTTCTTTCTTTCTTTCTTTTTCTTTCCTTGTCTCTTTTGTAAGTAAAGAAACACATGTTTAAAGATTGTCTTTATGCTACTGTAGCTATACTTGTGTCTTCAATAAATTATCCTTGTTGACCACATCAATATTAAGAAGGTACTGCCTGGACACTACTTGATACCTACTTGATAACTACTTGATACGTTTAGTATGTTGGCTCCTAATCTCAGTTCCGTGTATATCAAACTTTAATTTACAAAAAACAGTGTTGTTTCATAACTTTATACAATATAGTATTTTAACATGGCGAGGTGGATCATAGTGTATTTTGTGTTAAGATAATGTAGCATTTGCCACCCGATCTGACTAGAATCAGTCAATTGAATGGGAAGTTATCAAGAAAAATCAACCCGTAGGGCTGGGCCAGTAGGTACCTACTAGCCTCCCAACAGGTAGAGTATGTCCGAATCAAACTCTTTATCACATATGACATAACACATTTAAAATGATGGGTAATTAGGTGAAAACAGCTCTAAGAATGTGTTTATTGCTTCATTATAGGATTCTTTTTCATTTTTTTTTACTAAATCACAAAAAATGATCACAAAAAATGAAAGGAGAACTATACTTTAAATGTCTTTTTCCTATGTAGCCTTGAATAAACTACACAATCTGTTTTTGTATGTACTGTATTACAGCATTTTAATAATATATTTTTTAATGTTTGTATTTTCTAATAAATGCACAACCATTGATGAAACTTAATTTTATGGTATAAAGAGTGCAGGCGAAAATATATTGAGCTACTGGTATTCTCAAATATATTGAACCGCTGAATCAAGTGCAAAGAAAAGGGCAATTCGTTTTAACAATATGAAGCTATAGAAATTGTACAAATACACTGCGAGATCAGTGTTCAAAGCGATCCATTTTGTGTACAGTGTGCAATACGACATGAAACTTTCACTGATTCATAAACATAAACTTGCCCCGATTGCTTATCTTGGCGAGAGCCGAGTTCAAATCAGCATGAAGTTTTAACATCTGCTCTCGTGTAATGGAAATCCTGCTTTAAGCAGGGATTATTATTATTATTATTATTATTATTATTATTATTATTATTATTATTATTATTATTATTATTATTATTGGTAGTAGTAGTCTCTGTACTGCTTAACAGTATATACTGGAGCTGTTGTACAGTGTAGGATACAATTACAAATACAGTCAAATCACCTCATATAAAGGAGTAGTACTCTCATGTGTTTTTAACCAGGCATTTTATTAAAAGAGTTTTTACAAGCTCCTGAAGCAAAGAAACAAAGTTTATTGATAATGCAACACTAGCCAGTAGCCAAACCTACAGCAGTCCAGAAGACACATGTTCTGAATAAATATGGCAACAAGAAGGAGCGGTGAATATCCATATCAGTTATCTTAAGACAATATTTCATAGTACAGCTGCCAGACAGGTTTACATCTTACGGCTGTAAAAATAGTTTTAGACCTGAAAAACCACAATAGATCCATATGGCTAAATGGAAGTAGGCAGACATGAGGTATTTTAAAAATAGAAAATACTGGTAGTGAAAAACGTTAAATAAGTAAAGGTGATATTTTGTAGGAAATTAGAGAGCACGTTTTCAATGCTGATGTTCACCTTTATTTTAAAGTCAATATGAATCCAGTGCTTGAAAACTATTCTGGCACCAAGAAGCCAAAATGTGGCTGGTGTAGAATGGACTGATCATCTTCCAAAGAGCACTTATAGCAGACAGGCAGAGGGTAATGCCAGTGCAGGTGGCACTGAAGAGACAACAAGCAGCAAATACGATATTGCCCTGGGACTTCGAGCCATTGACTCCCAATGCAGGGTTATACCTGTGAGACCCAAATTTCCTACAGGAATGGGCACACATTACATAAATATAGTTACTGTGAAAAACAAAGGAAAAAATACAGGTAAACACGATCAGGCTACTACTTCTTTTTAAGTTTGGTTTTATTTTGAATTAAACTGTCATTTTTGTCACCTAACTATGCACGTCATTGCGTTTTTTTTCCAAACTAGTTTAAAACGAAAAGCCATATTAACAAAACCACAAAAACAGCTGCTTTATAACTGTATGCAAGATTATTCTAATGGCTGCTTAACCAAATCTTTAACAGTGTCTCCGTATGGTTGTCAGTAATATTGTCTTTGTTCGACAATGTATTCTTTAGATCTGATAATAGTACAGCTTTCTTTTTTTAATGTGCTGTGTTCCCCGAAATGTATTATTTATGATGAACACAAATGCAAGATCAAAGACAAATAAAGCAGAACTTCAGAAAATAACACAATGTCAGTGGACTTGGATAACCGTCCCATTAAGCCCCAGTCACCTGCAGATCCTGCATAGACTTTTTCCAACCCATAAGAGTCACTCCTGTAGCTGGTGTTTCAAGGACGTAATAGAAATGTGATACATGCTATTGAACATTTCCTATCAACTAATGGATTGCACACTTCACAGATACTTTCCACTGATCAGATCAGTGGCGCTGTTTGACCAGCGGTGGCCCCTATTCTTCCCAGTGTAATCGGCTGATCGGTGAAAGAAAACCAGACAGATGTTTGTGATGTAGCAATCGACGCAACGTTTATTCTTGTGTCACCCGGACATACAATAATTGGATGGTGTTTTTTCTTCTTAACTAACAGAAACATGAACTGATATTCTTGCAAGATTGAAGCTGCCACAGTAACGTTAGGTTACTTACCGTAACCCTGGTTCCCTGAAAGAGAAGACGACCACCAACCAATACTTTTGGGATATGTCTGCCTTAGGTAGGTATTCGGTGAGCATTTTATGTCAGAGCTGCCGATAGGCCCCTCCATGGAGTGACGTCCTCTGGTAGAGTGCGCGGCCATCCTCCCAGGGGTGGGTAGGCCGGCATTATTGTACGCAGTCAATACTGTGTCCACAATCCAGTGGGCCAGTCGCTGCTTTGAGAGGGCTTGACTCTTTTACCTGGTCCTTTTACCATAGCGAAACGAACAGCTGGTTAGACTGAAGCAGCGCTTTCGTCCGATCCACATCACCTCGCAATGCCCTCACTTGGCAGAGGAATTCAGTTTCCTATCCTCCTCCGAATCAAAGGGAGGGGGATGGAAGGCCTCTAGTTCCACTGGTTGGTTCAAGTGGAAAGCCATAATCACCTTAGATAGGAATGCAGTGTTCGTGCGCAATGATAGCCTGTTTCCATTATCCCAAACGTGCATACAGGAACTGTGCATAGACAGAGCCTATATCACTGACCCGCTTAGCGGAGGTGATGGCCAATAAAAAAGGCTGTCTTCATAGAGAGGTATTTCAGCCCAATGGAATGTATAGGCTCAAATTGGGCTTTAGTGAGAGCCTCCAATACCACGTCCAGACTCCACTCGGTGAGGACGTCCCTTCTAGAGGGACGCAGCTGCCGAACACCCTTTTGAAAACGAGTCGCCAGAATATAGGCACCCGGGGATACTGAGTCTATGGAGAAGTGGCATGCAGATATCGCTGTCAGGTACACTTTCAGAGTAGAGGGGGACCTGCCCGCCTCTAGCAAATCTTGCAGAAACTGTAAAATATTTGCTATGGGGCAGTAGAAGGGGTCATGACCTCTGGCAAAATGCAAAAGCAGCACATATCTAAAGATCCATCTATTAATTTTCCCAAGAAAATGTACAATACTGCCTCCCCTGATCGTCCGCTCTGCGCATGTATTCAAAGTTCTGCATATGCGCAGTTAGCAAAAAGACACTATGATACGGGCAGAGGTGGCTCATCAGTTTAGGCAAGTTAGGCACGGCTTCACTAAGAATTCCCAAAGATTAGTTTTTTTTAATCAGTTGATACTTTACAATACACCAAATTAACTACTATTGAGCTTATTCATTGCATGAGTCCCCAAGAAGCGCTAGTGACAAAACTGAAAAGTTAACCGAGCATCCTCGAAAACCGGAAGTGCAACACCAGAGAGCAGAAAATAACTTGATTTTAGTGAGGCACAAAGCGGCTCCGTGCCTCACCAAGCAGTGGTGTTACTGTGGCAATTTAACATGCTCAGCAGTCCTGTGTGAAGGCGTTGCTATAGTAACTGCAGCTTAGTGAGGCACCGGCTTGATTAGTAGTTTTACTGTATTGGGATTTGCGATTCTATTTTTGTTTTTTTTTCAAAAATGGCTTCTGTACAGAACAACATTGTAAGTGAGCTAAAGCAACGTGGGTTTTTTGCCAAGATCATTGTGAAGGAGGGAAGAATAAAAACTGTTCTGGAGGTTTTAAAGAAAGACAGGAAAAGATGTCTTTGTATGGAGTATGTAAATGGCTGACCAAATTATACTGCTGGCCATGTTTGCTGCTTTCTACCAAAAAATCAGTTTGGGCAAGTGAAGGTTAAAAATCTTTGCACAGCTCGTCACACGAGCACATAAGGAATGAGGTTTCCCTGAAACGCTTAGAGTGCAACAGCACTTCTTTGGACCTGTTGCTCAGCAAGCAAAGGCACCTTGCTGTAAATGAGCACAATGAAAACATGAGGATGAATAAGAAGGGGGTGGCTTTTTTTCCTGTTATGTGCCTCAATTGTCAAAAAAGTCACCAGCCGCCACTGCATACTGGGAGGCATTACTGGTTACGACACTGGCCCTGGTACCAGGGCACCTCCCTACCTAAATACAGGCCTGGCGGACCTGGTTGGAGACAAGCCGACATAAAAATAATAAACATTTGGATACATTTATTCAAATAAGGCACTGAAGATAACCGATAAAAACACAGACAGAAAACAACCAATAAACGATATATAACGCACACAGTCCAGAGGCCACGCCCTCACCGGTTACTGCCGCAGCTCGGAGAGTTCTGTCTAGTAGTAAAATATTATTTAATAATATAGTAAAATATTATTTTTTTAATTAAAACTAAATGATTTTAGCGCTTTTTTTTTTTTTTTTTTTTTACTGTAACCTAAATATTACACAAATAACAGAAAACAGAACACACACTTTACAGAATTTTTTCCATCCATTTTTGACATCCAGATTTGTGTTTTTTTTTAATTTTATTTGGAGGTTCCAGAGGTTCGGCAAGTTTAATTGGTAATGGTTTAAAATCCTATAATTATAATAGGTTTTATGATTATAATAGACGTAATGATAATGAGGCTCGACAAAACACTTGAAAGTCAAATGAAAGTCTTGATTGCTGGAAAGTAAATGTGCCAATTATAGAATGTCTTTAACTGACACATTTGTACAATTTTATGTCAAGAACAGCCAATAGCCTTTAGCTTTACGAAGAACTGTGGAGGACAGATGCCAATTGGGAGTGAGAAGAGGCAGGACTAAGGGAACAGGACGCAAGCAGGAAAAGAAAAAAGTTTCATTGCACTGCATGCATATTTGCAATTTCATTTCTGTATGTGTGTGGGCCCCCCTCTGGTTGCCCGGGTGCTGACACCGGCCCTGCTGATCACACTAAATCTTCTAAGCTTTCCACAAGGAAAGTACAAACTCAGCCTTTATGCCATTTCAAGGATTCTTTATTTTTCAAGACCCATTGCAGCCTTACCTTTATATTACGGACAATCCCATCGACTCAAACCAGTTTCCTTCCATTATGTTTCTTGGCTACATAAACCCCCATATGGGTCTCATTATGCCCTTTATTTATTCTTATCCTAACATTTTAGCATACCTGCCAAGACTCCTGATATACAGGGTGAATCTCCCGTCTCCCGATGAGACTCAATAAACTCCCGATAATTTAGATTGCCAATTGTAATGCATTATTACCTTAAGTAAATTTTCTCTAACAAGCGTAATCCGCCCCTCGCTTGCTCGCTCTATAGGGCAACAGTAAAAAAACAGTAAAAAAAAAAAAGGTACAGTATGTCTTTCATCAGCACCCCCTCCCCACCAACACGTTTCCAGTTAGCTTTAATAGAATGTTCTTAAGTTGGGATTCTTTTGTTAAAATATATTATTTGTTAATAACAGAAAACATAATAATAACAAAAAAAACATACAATACACAATTTATAGACTGTTTAATTTTTTAACGATTGTTATTCTAAAGTCTTTGAATGACATATACCTGGTAAAAGTGGTCTATACTTATTAACCTGACCTTTGACTGAGACAGAAAGACACTTGAGTAAAATAACTGGACAGTGATGTAATGATATTAAAAGTTGATTGATTGTATCTGGGTGTACATAAAGAGTGCTTGGCAAAGCTAATTTATTAACTTGCCCTGTTTGAACAGAGACATTTGAAAGTATTTTAACAGGTGGTGTAAAATGTGTAGTTCATAGAAGAACTGAGTAGTTTCTATCAACATTCTTTTTGAAAGCTACATAAAAAAAAAAAAGTTTGTTAAAGTTTTCCTTTTCAGTATGTCATCACTGGTGTAAGAAATCACTGTTAAAGTGATAATGTTAATCCTGGTATACATCACAGGTTCCAAAAACACAACATAAAGGAAACAATGCATTCTTTATTCTGAAATGCGCTTTTACACCTTAAACTTTTAACAACAATTTAAAATGAAGGTATTGAACCTGCAGATTATGTGGAGTAGTGGTTAGGGCTCTGGACTCTTGAGGGTCATGGGTTCATGGGGGACTCTGGTGCTGTACCCTTGAGCAAGGTACTTTACCTAGATTGCTCCAGTAAAAACTCAACTGTATAAATGGGTAATTGTATGTAAAAATAATGTGTAAAAAATAAAAAATAATTGTATGTAAAAATTATTACCAATTGTAAGTCACCCTGGATAAGGGCATCTGCTGAGAAATAAATAATAATTATGAATACATACTTCTTTTACAAATGTGGCAATTCGTCTGCAAACTGTAATTAAGAAATATGTGTTGTTTGTAGCTTACGTTCAGCAGGAGAATGTCATCGTGTCCCCCTGTCCCCCCACACCACACCACTCAAGTGCTTTCTTAAGTGTCTGTGGGGAACATGCAGTTTTCTCCTTATTTACCTATCCATGTATCTTACCTTTCATTAGTCAACATAACCCATTGGACTCACCCTCCAACATTGCAGCTAAACCCCTTGGTTGAATCCCTTTTCCATACAAAAGCCGCGTGGGGGTCTCTATTGCCTTTTCTATTTCTCAGGCCAAGTTTAAATCATACATCATGAATCCAATACATTCATTCACATGCACTTCAGTTTACCTGAATATCTGAAATCACAAACTTGTTTCAGGATCACAGTGGAAATCTCTTTGCAAGATAGATCCTTCACTACAATTGGCTGCAGCTCATTGACATTAGTAACTTTTGCAGGGAGTGACCTCCCTGGATTGGATGGGCATGGAGACTGAAGTGCTACCTCATGATGACTTCACCAGGGCAGGCTTTCATATTTCAATTGCAGATGAGTTTTCACCAGTAAAGGCTTTAGAATATAAACTGGCTGGCTGTTGGCCAATACATTTATTTTTCAGGTAAGAAAAACTATTAACATTTACTGTTGATATTAATAGCAAACTAATTTGGAGGATAGGGATATAGTGGAAGTGGGAGTACGTACATCACACTTTGGAGTTTTGCATAACCATAACCATAACTATTAAACACTCAATAGTGTTAAACTTAGAAATACTATTTTAAAAAAAAACAACAACAATACACTCAATGACAAACAATTCGACTAGAATTCTTTCTCAATGTCTTCGTAGACATTAAGAAAGACTAATGGTCGAAATGTTTGTCATTGAATTTATTCAGTAACATATGACTGGGTGCCAGTTGTGAAGAATTGTGCTGGTAAGACTTTTTTATGCTATATTCACAATTCAAAATACAGTATTCTATTCAACCCTGAAAACATCAACACAGCAGCAGGGAAATGATATTAGCACTGTTACTCATAAAGCAAGAGACAACAGACAAGTAGAAACTACTGCCCACTGCTGGTTAAACCAGTGTACTGTGCATGCTGATTCAAAAGGCTATTTTCTATTTTCTTAAAGGGACATATTTTAATTAAGGATTAATTGTAGCTTGCCCAATTGTAATAATGACATTAATAAGCACAGGTTATTGAGTGTATCGTTCACAATATGTATATGGAGGTGTCTGTCTGTCCAACAGCCTGGCTGTATGAACCCTTTATCGAATTGTTAAGAACATTCTTTAGTATAAATTACAGACAGAATCAGAATAGGGGGTGAGTTTGGGGAGGATTTTCCACAAAATGTAACCCCCCCCCCAAACTTTTAAGTTACAAAATGACAAATAAACAACCTAACTTAAACTGCCTTATTTAAACATTCATATTTTCTGTCTGTCACTCACATATTTAAATATATCTAGAGAATTGCTTTTCCAATAATGAGGAACATTGCTAAGAACAAAGTTTAGCACGGTTTACTTAGTGTATTAGAATGCTATGTATGACTCAACCTTACATTTTTACATGTCCGCATACAGTGATCTACTTTTTCATATTAAAGTTGTTAGAATTTGAATTCTGTCACAGACATGCTTGTTTATATCAAGATGGCATCAGTTCCTTATATCCTCTTTAACAGCAGGACGGCACTGTTCTAAATACTCAGCTTTTTAATTTGTTAACTTCAAATACTATGTCTAGCTGCTTATTAACACCACTAAATCCAATGAAATCAAAGGTCTGCAATAGATAGATCAGGTTTGAGGACAACAGTACTACAGTCTGTTGCTGTTAACATCTGAGCTTTTACAGAGAAAAAAAATTGATTTGTATCGATGGTTCAAAGGCAATTCCATTGAGTGGTTTGCATTGCTTCAGGATGTAATGTGTTGATTTAAAGATGTCAAACTGAGTATTTAAGATGCGGCTGTGACACAGCAGAAACTAAACAGCAATTGCAATAGCAAATATTGCATTTAAATAAATCATTTTGAAATTACATTCACAAATAACTCCCCTTTACAGAAATAAAGATTACATGCCTTGTTAATGTAAGGTTCTAACAGCCCAGCTCTTAGATGGACTTGTGCAGGTATTGGACCACTGATATAAAAAAATAAAAAAATGAAAAACATTAGTTACATTAGCTATCAGTGTTCAGACTGTTAATGTAGTTTGTACCCATCATTGCCTTATTTATTAAGTCCAATGCTTAAAAATGTTTTTCTGCAACCTAGAATTTCAATGGTTTGTTTGAAGATGAACTTTTTGGTCCAGGCTATTGTTTTCTCGGCATAGATGTAAGACTGAAATCATTTCTCTCTAGGCTGGGAACCATCAGAGTTAACAGTCAGTCCCATAACTTCTGCTAGAGTGGAAGTGAGTCTATGCCTGGGAGATGCCAGAGAGAACCCACAGTGCCATGTGACAGGGGAATACATGAGTTACAAAAAATGAATCTTGATGGATGTAGGTTGTGTGTTTGATTTTGAAGCATACAAATTACAATATTGGAGGTTTATTTTTCTCAGAAATAAATGGGGACAAATACTCCCTTCAAAATGGGGCCCTGATAAAAGCTTGTTGTTCTATAGCTGGATGTTTTATTTAATAGATGATAATAATTTGATGTTTAAAAAAGAAATTGGAAACCTAAGGCTTTTCAGGGATGATTTGTAACTTGCAAACACTAGACAATAGCTGAGGGGAAATCTGCTACAGACTTAGTACAGTTGCCCTGTGGACGGGGACTCTCTGTGGGGTAAGCTGCACCCAGGTAAATTATTTCTCACTGTCAACAGTTTTTCCTACTCCCCCCTTGTAGGTTTAAGGAAACGACTAGCCAGCCAGCATGTAATTGTTTAGAAAATGGTCTTCAAGCACAGATTTGTGCCCATCTTCATCAGGCTTTAATTTGCCTTGGTCTAGGTAAACACCAGAAACAAGATATGATACGGCTTCTCCCCTGTCTTTCTGAAAGCACCAAGTTAGCTTGGGAATTGAAGAAACAGCAGGTCTGAGGTAAGCGATAAAGAGGAAACAGGAGCTTTCCAAAGATGCCTGTCATGGATGATGGATGAGGGAGAGGTTTACAGCTATATCCCCTTTTCTCACATGTTGCAATTTTGACCCAGGAGTGCTAACTCCATAAAGCCTTAAATCATCTTTCTTACTTTTTTTTCTTTAATGTTCTGTCTGATCTAATAAAATATAGCGGTGTCTTTTGCATCTCATCAATGGTAAAGTACCAGACCTATATTTCCAGCTAAACACTAGAGCTTAAATACTTGCAGATGTAAATGTCCACATGCGTAGCTTGTGTTTAATTACTGGCATGTGTATTCTGATCTGTAATATCGGTAAATACTGTGACATTACTACCACCATGTGGGGAGTTTTGGTGCTGAACAATAGATTACTGTACTGTTTTATTATCTGCTGCTAAAAGGTCAATGTTCTGCTTATGAGTGCTGTGACTAGTGTATACTTGTTTATTTGTACGTCAACTTATTATTAATTAGCTCTGTATTAAAATCAATGTTATTAACCAGCTGCATGGAATTCTGCTGGAAGTATGCAGACCATGCCAAAACAAAGGCTCTAGGTTGAGCTTAGTTGATATAGGCGTACAGTATCTGGCTGCATTTAACCTTCCACACTATTAGCATTATAAACATTATCACTGAGTTGAGAAGAAATTTTGTTCCTTGCTTGTTTGGTTGGTTTTGATTTACTTTGTTTTGATAATATGTACAGTTTTCAAGATCCTGTGTTTTAAACTGCTCGTCCTGGTATATATTTTTTTTCTTTAGGAAGCACCTACCACTTCTTCTTTTCTCATTTGTTCTAACATTTTACAGGAACAGCCGCATGCTCCAATGGACTCTTTTATTGCAGTAACCTTGGCTTGCGACCACATTACATCCCAACCCCATGAGTTAGTGATGGAATCTGTGGTGAGAATATACTTTATTTTCTGCTGTAGTGTTCTTTTTGCCATAACAGTATCGTAATTGGATGTTGCTGATTTCCATTTGTACACTAATTTGTTAGAAAACTGTACAGCTCTTTTTAAATTGGCAGGTTTCTGTCTACTTGTTGATTGCAACATTTTCAATCAACTCTACAAGAGGAAAAGTTGTTTAAAAGTTGCTTGTATGTTGTCTTGTGATTAATTGGCTTAAAATACAGGTTGAGGGCCACTAACAAAAAAAGAAAAAGAAAAAAAAGAGAAAAGTCGTTTTTTAAGCTCCTATCACATTACCTCAGCAGTACCTGTAACAGAGCATTACAACACAAATTGCCAATTTGAATACAGTCTTACTACCTCATGGTTTCCCAACGAGGAACCTTAATCACTGTTCAAAAGTATCCATCTTGGGACACATGACTTTACTTGTTGCTGTACTGCAAACCACAATCACAATTTGTCCATGTGGATTGATACTTGTGTAGAATAATATTCTACACGAACATATCAACTTATGTTTGTGGCCACACATTTTTTTTTTAGTAGAACCCTGTTATAAAGGCCTGTAAGTGTTAGTCAGTTTATGCAAAGAGATTTGTCAGTACGCATTTGCATAAAGTACCACATTATGTAATGTAACCTAAGGAATACTGTAACCAGCTGCAGGTGTCATTTTTGTTTTCTGAATTCATTTCAGATGTCTTGCATGTAACAAAGGCCATGCATCCATTAAGTAGTAGGGAAAAAAATGATTATGTTTGAACCCTTTCCTGTTATATATGTTACACTCAGTCAGGATTCGGTCAATCACCGATAAAAAAATAACCATTTCGCGATTTGAGCATTTACAAATTATCAAAGAGCGAAATGAAAGGTTATTTTGGTCTTTGAGCAAATTATTTTGCTCGAGTTGCAAAATGGAAAATACAAAACAAACAAAGAACGAAACAGAAAAGAACAGACAGCTTCTTTGGTAAAGTGATATAATCAAATTGCGAAATGTGCTTTGAGCAAATACACAGTTCCCAAACAGACGTTAGACAAAAAATTAAATAAAAATAATTTTAAAAAATCATACATGTGCATCATTTATGTAAATCTCATCCAGGGTGCTTAGAAATTAGCTGCTGTTCTGTTTATTCAACAGCTCCTATCTCATAAAGTCTGTGTATTTTCAGTTACGGAAACTCCTCTGGAAAAATATAATGATAACCTTCACTTTGACATGGGACTTAATAGAACAACCATATTGTCTTCATTTTACTTTTTGGTTGCCATTTAATCTTTTATTTGTACTGGGTTCAGACCCTTAATTGGTATATATCCATATCCAGAACAAAGTGCCCTAATAATGACTCGGTAGGTTATTCTGGAGAATCAACTGATTTCCACCTTTCCTGTAATTATTAGGTAGTAATTACTGGGTAATGATCATGTATCTCTGCAGAACAACATTAACACCTTTCAGACACCCATTAAGTGCCACCCCTGGCTGCTCATGATGTTAACAGTGTTATCACAGGCATTTCTAATTTTGTGCCCAACCCCTGTATAGCGACAGATTTGAGTTGTTTTTTATAATTGTTACAATGGTTATGATAATGGCTTCTTGATTGCAGACTGCTGTGACTCCTTAGATGAATAGTAGAATGCACTGCTTAAACACATGCAGGTAAATTACCCTAAAATTACAGGTTTGAAACTTGGTCCTAGATTTAAAAGTAACACAAAAACAGGGGAGACTTTAAGAGATGTATTACGTGGCTTCATTTATTCTCCTAATTTAGTGTCATGCTGACAAATGAGTGATTTTTCTGCAAAGCTCTTAATGACAGTGATCCATTCATGCTGTTTTCTACCATGGAGGAAATCTTTAGTATAAATACAGTGCCCATGTACATTCTCTGTTTTAAGATGTGCAGCATAACAGGGAATTCCTGAAATCCTTTAAGAACATATGCATCAGGATTTACTCTTTGTTGAACTGTACAAAATACATGTTTGAAATACTAATGTTTTCCACTAGGGGTAGCTTTTGAACCAGGTATACTAGAATTACATTGTAATTGTTCCCAATTTGCAATACTCCTCTATAATTAAATGCATACAGTGGATATCTTGTATTTAGGTTATTATTCTCATTGGAGTAATAGTGTTATGCATTATTATTATGCATGTTTTTAAATTCCATTGTAGCAGACCATTTTTGCAAAATATTTTTTCATCAATTTCTCACTATGCACCAGACCTGAGGGCAATTACAATTGTAATTGTGTAATTCATAATTATTCGCAATTACAATGCACTTGTAACTGTAGTTGAACCTTGGCACACCTGCATAATCATAATTACCATATAATTGATCAATTACAGTTCAATTACACACCTTTCCAAGCTTAATCATTCCCAGTCCCATGTTGTGTTTTACATTGAGCAAACATTGTTTGCGTATTTTCAACTACTTTTAGTGAACCCCCCCCATTTGTTTGAAAAAACATGATATAGTGTATTTCTGTATTTGTACCTGTGATTACTGTTTGGTAGAATAAACAGAGTAAACATGTTAATGTGTGAACCTATTTATGTTACTTTTTAGTGTAATGGTAATTCTAAATACCATTATGTGGCAGGGCAGAAGCCCTACACATGGGAAATATGTAGTTTTATTGTATATTTTTGTATTATTTGTTGTAAATTGATTTAATTAATTGTTTAACTGATGTTGCACTCTGCCGTGGACGATTACCTGTCTGCGTGGAGCAGCAGCTGAAAGCAATGAGCTGTTCCAGCAGGCAGGTGGGCGTGTCTCGGCAGAGCGTTAGTATAAAAACATAGAGGTCACTGTGATCGGGGCTGCTGCAAGGCCTGCCGTTTTCACGGCACCTTTGATTTACAGTTCGTTGTATTGTGTTTTATTTTGAGTGTTTGTACAGTCATGTATCGTCCTCTGTGCGCTACCATCGCTGGTAGCGTCACATGACATTATTGTTTACTTTTTTGTTTGTGTTTATTGATTAAATCCGATGCCTGTGTCGGCATATCAACGTCAATCTCTACCTCAGTCTCTTCTGTGTTCTCCTCGGCCGCCTGAGGCAAGTATACCAGGACTTTACTACAACTTGGTGTCAGAAAGGGATTGCTGTATCCTGCGCAATGGAAAATCGACCCGACAGAGAGACATTGAGGAGCAAACCCTGAATTTTTTGGGGGGGAGCAGGAGCAAGCCAACGACCACCAGCTTCAACCCGAGAGTCAGAGAGGTGGAGCTTCGTGTCCGAAGGACTGGGAGGGAGGAGTGTCCAGCCCGAATGCCCGAGCGGCAGGAGCCCGGTCCAATGAGGGAGGTGCGTCCTACCGAGCGTCGGAAGAGAGAGGAGGAGCTCCGGCCCCCAGAGCCTGAGGAGGCGGGCCAACCACTTGAGGAGTTTCTGCCTTCAGTCCAGCCGTTGCTGCTGAAGCCGTCACTCACGTTCTCTGACGTCATGGGACTAACACGCAGGAGTGTTGCTGCCTTTGGTCCAGCCGTAGCTGCCGGAGCCATCACTCGTGCTGTGATTTCACGAACAAGCAGTGTTTGAAAGACTTGACCACCGCAGGGGCTGCCCTCTGCAGAGGAGCCCCGAGAAGGGACACGGGGTTTAGGGGGTCACCATGGGGTTAGACGGGCACCCCGGGATTAAAAGCCCAGAGAGAAAATAATGGTGACGGTGGGGGTAAATGTAATAATTTTGATAATTAATAGTTGTGATTAATGATAATGTTTAGAAATATAATTATAGTGACGCTGATGGATTTGATGCTTGAGTGGAAGCTAACGTTGGAACCTGGCGTGTGTTGATTGTTGTTGCTGGCTCCAATGTTCCCTCCCACCCACCCTTGTGATTTGTTTGTGTTTTTAAAAAAGAAAAGAAAAAAAAAAAAAATGTCGAATGGACCCCTACGGGTTCCATTCTGAGCGGGAGGATATGTGGCAGGGCAGAAGCCCTACACATGGGAAATATGTAGTTTTATTGTATATTTTTGTATTATTTGTTGTAAATTGATTTAATTAATTGTTTAACTGATGTTGCACTCTGCCGTGGACGATTACCTGTCTGCGTGGAGCAGCAGCTGAAAGCAATGAGCTGTTCCAGCAGGCAGGTGGGCGTGTCTCAGCAGAGCGTTAGTATAAAAACATAGAGGTCACTGTGATCGGGGCTGCTGCAAGGCCTGCCGTTTTCACGGCACCTTTTGATTTAGAGTTTGTTGTATTGTGTTTTATTTTGAGTGTTTGTACAGTCATGTATCGTCCTCTGTGCGCTACCATCGCTGGTAGCGTCACATGACATTATTGTTTACTTTTTTTTGTTTATGTGCATTGATTAAATCCCGTGCGCCTGTGTCGGCGTATCAACGTCAATCTCTACCTCAGTCTCTTCTGTGTTCTCCTCGGCCGCCTGAGGCAAATATATCAGGACTTTACCACACATTACCAGTGCACTCTCTATTTCATGTTCTTTTACATTTGCAAACACTTACCGTCTCAACAAAACATTGTATCAGTAATACTATTGCTATACAAATTTCCTGTGTTTAGAACCATCCTTTTTTGTTTCTTCTTTTTTCTGCTGGCTCTCTGAGATGGGTTCTAAATGAAATGCAACCTCCCGCAAAGAGACAGATTGCCTGCAATTTCATGTACAGAATAGTAATGACAGATTGTATCTTTTAGAAATCTGGGTCAGAAAGAAAGAGCTGTAGTAGAAAATAAGATAAGAAGTATGAATGAAGGGCTTCGCTTGAAGCAGGAGCTAATCGAGGAAGGAATTAACATGTGGCAGGAGAAACAGGTACATGTAGATGATTTCACTTTTTAACCCTTTGCATCATATGATGGTAATCATTATTTCCCACCTACGTTTGACATTATGACTCACCGTACTTTTAGATGTTGAATGAGGATATTCATTCAAAACGTGGACCCCCTGTGCACTGATCATGTCTATCTATATGCCTACATGTCTGCCTTTCACATCCAGCCCACAAATGTGATATTTTAAGATACAAATCTTAAAATGATCTATTCCCATACAGGGCTCTGTTCCAGTCTGTAATGATGTCCTTTCCATGTATTGGCAAAATCTCTAAATGAAAGTCATCTGTATCTTGTTTATTTTAAGCTTCACAGATAGGCAATGTCCTTAGGTATGTTGTGGGTTTTATGTTTGCATTCATTAAAGTTTCCCTTTATATCTACATTGCCTTCCTTGGCTAATTTAAGACATTGCCCAGAGTATTTTGGGAGTTATGTTTTCCCTACAATACAAAATTGGACTTAGGGGTGGATTTGCTCAACCTGCCAGGATTTTTCATTGAGAATTGTACAGTTTAAGGAAGCATCCTGGGTTGCATCAACCACTTATTTTTAGGGGTAATCCCAGAGTGACCACCATGGATCCAATCCAATGTGATTCCCCAGTGCTGGAAAATGCTCAAAGATCCATCTGTGGCTTGTCCCAGAGGGATATAGGTTAATCAAATCAGCTACCTGTTTTTAACATTTATTTTGATTGTGCTAGTGATTAAGTTATTGAGTTGTCTTAAAGGTTTTTAAATCAGATTTCCTCTAATTAGCACTAGCGACATTATCACTGCTCCCTCTTTTCTTGTGCTGAAGTATTGTTATTCTTCATTTTGTAATATGCAGATATGATTACTGTTCTTTGAGTTCTTGACAAATAAGGGCTGTGCATTTCATGTTGTTATTATTATTTATTTGCTTATTTTAGCAGACGCCGGGGTTAGGTCGGCTGGGGAGTCCTTGGCTCACCGCACACCAGTGGCTAGGCCGGTAGAGAGTGACTTGAAGACGGGACTCCCGCGGGACCCACGGGATTCCAGCGGTACGGAGTGAAGCTCACATTAACGGGTGGACAGGAAGAGTGTTTGTTTGCTCTTTAAGGTCCTAAAAGAGCCTATGACATGGAACTTGACTGTTACCATAAACATACACAATAATATTAACAGGTCTCACTAGAACATATAATCACATTCATTTTACTAAATAATGTTTAACCGTGCTACAATGAATCAAGTAATACCCAGAAATACACAGAGGGCGATCTCCATTTCCTGATGTGGGGCCAGGAGACTGTGACCTCAGGTTCCTTGCATCTGCCAGTATGGATGACAGTGACAGTGAAAGTGAGAGTAGCCTAATTTGATCAGTTTCAGACACCTCTAATGAATGTGAATTATGTAGTGGTGGATCTGATGTAGAGAGAGAAAACAGGGATTGTCTCCCGTATCAATTCGAGCCATATGCCTCCGAAATCAGAAGGTTCAAACTTGGAGAGAGACCAACGCGGACGGAACAGTGGGACAGCAGATGACCGCGGAGAATCAGCGTCTTGGCAACACGGAATGGTTAATAAAAACCCTTACGTTTAACATAGATTGATACTTAAAATATTTCATTTTACCCACAATTGTATAGTTATGTCAGTCCTTTAGTTAACAATATTGATACATGAATTATTGATACTAGCAGAATAACCGAACGCTGTGGATTGCTACTGGCATGTACTTAACATAACTCTGTCTATATACATATGTATATTAAGGATGTGCAAATCATAATGCAGAGATGTCAAAGGCTACGATTTGGCCGTAGCAGCTACTATTTTTTGGAGGTACTGCTTCGGCACTACGTTGAAGGGGTATGTATAATACTACGATTTTTAATATATAAATACATGATGGATACTCCCTGAACGTTTATGAAATGTTATTTCAATACCATGTTTATTTATGGTTCGTAATATGGTATTTCACTGACAGTTTATTGTGGCATTGACATACTAAAATCTCTGAGCCAGGTTGCTTAGTATCGATTTAGAAACTGAAACTGGCGCGCAAAACTCTAATCAGTTTTTTTTTTATATTACCTAATTTATATATTACTATCATATATATTACTATTATTGTAATTATATTATAAGCACATTGTGCTTATAAAGACCTTGTGCTTGAACTGTATTTTTTTCTGAAAAAAACTAAAAAAAACTAAAAACAAATTACTACTAGTAGTGTACTGGCAGTGTTTAAACCCAATAAAAACCCTATAAACCCTAATTTTATACATGAATACGAAAATATCTGTACCTCCAAATAATAGTTGATCTCTGTTTATCACGGGATGGGATGGGATGTGATGGGATTATTTTTGACAGGACAAGATGGGACAGGAATTTTAAAAAAAAGTTATGGGACGGGAAGAATTTGGACAGGACAGGATTGATAATGATTACTCTTTCATGGGATGGGATGGGAGTAGAACATTTTTGACAGGACAGGATGGGACAGGACTGAAATTTAATTCCTGTGTCACTCTTTACTGGCTGGGTGCCTGCAGGCCGGCCTGTATCCAGCGCTCTAAGTTCTGAATATGGCTGCATGGTGAAAAAAAGCGGACGGCTGATGGCACTTGTTTCGGAGGACGCGAGTTCTCGTCTTCGTCGCTCCCGAGTTACTGCGGGGGTTGCAGCGGTGAGCCAGGTTGAATAATACTTGGGCATTCCAAAAATTGAGAGAAATATTGGAAAATGAGTAAAAAAAATTGTCATGGAGTGGTTCTGTTGGAGAGGGAAGTCTTCTGTTTCACTGACAGCAGGTAGATTGTAGTGTTGGACTCTAGTCAGCATGCAGTACACAACCCTCAATCTTTGCTGTTTGATCCATCTGGGCTTTAATGATAAACAGGGTTCCCTCCAAGCTTTTTAAATACTGAGAAACTTGCCGTTTTGACTGAGAAAGGGTAAATTATCAGTGAGAAACCTTCGGCAACACATTAACCCATTTAATATATTATTTTTGTTGCATTATATATATATATATATATATATATATATATATATATATATATATATATATATATATATATATATATATATATATATATATATATATATATGTAAATGTATAATTTTTATGAAGCTTATATTTACCTTTATGAAGCCTGTCTGAGATCTTATCATAAATGCAGCCGTCAGTAGACTACATGCTTAACTGATGGCCTGCATATAATTGCTTTATAATACCGTATAAAACACTGGCGTCTGCACTGTCTTCAATTGTAACCATCTTTAGGGCTACTGATTTTCCATTTTTGGGAATAGCAAATAGTTTTTTCCAGGTTTTTTCCCCACTTTTTAACAATTAACATTAATTAAACATGGCATTTGAACATAAATATAATGTTTATAGTTAAAACAAGTAAATGAATAAATATCACCACAATTATTTATTTATTTTTATAAAGCCAAGAGCTTGTTGCTGTAATAGTAAGTAACGTACCTGAAGACACTTCAAGACCTGTCATAATGTTTATAGACATCACTTGGCTCATTGCTGGCATTAAAATAAAGCAGGAAAACCTAAGAATTATATTGCAACAGTTCAGAAAACAAATATCCAGCACGGTTGTGAGAATCATTTACAGTCTTTCACTGTAGTTCAGTCTACAAATGAAGGTGTTTTGAAAATACCTGTTTATCTTATTGCTGGCATTAGTTTAACAATAAAAAATATGACAGTTTAGTAAAAGTCCAGCAATGTCATGTGAGAGTAATCCCACAGTACTTTTACAAATTAAGTTTAGTGTTTTACTGGCATTACAATAACCAGGATAAAATATGAAACACAGATAAAGAAGGTGTAGTGATGACTTACTTGTTGCTCTACACAGGTTCAGTGCTGTGTATCACCTGATTGTAATTTAAATACCGCCCCTTTTAATGTAAACGCATAATTAATCCTCCCAATTGTTTGTTTGCTAATTCTGTCTTGTTATTTGCTAAATTTAACAAGGGGTGTGTCTCCAGACAGAAACATCTTTATGAAACAAACGATGTGTAGTGTAGTGTAGTGACTACATCCTTTGGCTTTACACAGTAAAGTGATCAATTTCCTTTAAGGAATGTATAGCTTTAGAAAAATAGCTCTGAGCTTGTTTCTTCATCGTCAGATATTATAATTTTATTAAGAAACTGACATTGTTTAATATTGCTAATTATAGCACTTTCAGCCGACTTCTTTAAGAGGCTTCTTGTTAGTCCGAACGGACATTTAATCCAAACTAATCTTAGCAAGAAATGAAATACCAGCCAAGTAGATGAAAGGCTTTGTGAGAGGGTGTGTGGGTGCTTCGCTGAAAACACGGGAGTCAGAGGTTGTCTTTGAGATGCCACCCAGGTGCACAAGATTTATTTTCTTACGTTTTCTTATGTTTTCTTTTCTTTTGGATTCCCCAGGGATACTACCACCAATGGTATCCCCCTGAGGAATTGTCAGCGATGAAACAATAATCCATAAGGCAAATGGGAAATCAAAACAGAAAACAAAACACAGTAAATAAAACTACAAATTAAAATGCTGCTTTTCTGCAGTGGGCTTGCAACCTCCGCTAACCTGCGAGGTACAAGCTCCTTCTAACGTTCTCCTATTCCTATTACTTTGGTGGGTGCCCTGATCCCCTTAAGGTAAACTATTTTACATTCCCCAGGACTGTAAGTCACCAGCTTGGGGTCCATCGAAATTACTTCCTGGCTGTTGGCTTCAGCCGTCTTTGCTTCCGATTCTGTCTCCACTGCCTACTGCTGCTGTGTCAAAAAAAGGCAACCTCCTCTCTTTCTTTATTTCTCGCTCTCTGTATTTTCGGTCCAGGGGGTATTCCTCTCCACCGGCCAAAGGACTAGCCAAAGGAATAGGAGAGCGTTATTTTTATGGGATCGACCATCCCTCCAAGACTCGTCCCTCAGCCAATCAAAGAGGGCTGAGCAACACTTCCTTGCTCAACTGTCTTTGTCAACATCATGATTGACAGGTGGATCCAAACAGGGCTTCCGACCCCCGTCCGCCCGCAGCAGGATCCCGCATGCGCCTGATAGCCAGCACAGATCTCTCCCTGTTACAGGCTTTACATCTGTTTTTTTCCAAATCATTGAACCACCCAGTTCCTTTTTTATTTAATAACTAATGTAATTTAAGGGAAGCCAAGCACTGGATGACACTCAATGGAATGCACAAAGGTAAACAGTAGGAAGAAAGAAGCCGTTTGGTTGAGCTTGCCTTTGTTTAATTAAAATGGCCATCTGGTCACTTTGACTGAAGGAGGAATGAAATTAAATTTGAAAAAAAATGGAATGTGTGTGATTCACTCTTCCAGTTATGATTTATTGAACAGCTAATTTTAGAGTTGTTTTTTTTTTATTTTGCCTTTCTATAGGGCTATGGATAAATAACGAAAAGCATTTCTTTCACGGATGAAGCCAGTGTGACTAACACTAAGTGGGTTCAATTAATCATTTTAACTACTACTGAATGCACACTGGATAAACAGAATATGTATCAAACGATAAGCCTCAGAAAGGTAGTCATCCTTGGTGAAGCTGCACTTGTTATAGCATCTCTCATTACATTACAGCAAATACTTTCCTGAAAGGGGTGGAGGGATAAAAAAAAAAATATTTAAGAGTAATCTACGCTGCTTTGTCATTTTCTGCTACAGTGATGCAGCTTGACACCATAAGTTTAAGGTGGTTGTCATTTCTGTGCCCTATGTTTATTTAGCCTTTATTCTGTAACTGCTATTGCCTCTCCTCCTCTCACTGTTCTGAGGCTTGAAAAGGCAGTATTAGTGAAAGCCAACCATTTTGAATACATGCATGCCATTTACCACAAAAAATATTTTTTACCACAAAAAATCTGACCAAATACAATGTGAAAAATGTGCAAAAATGCAGAAAATCAGACAGGGGGCAAATACTTTTTCACGGCACTGTATATATGTTAATCTCACATATCACACAGAGCTCTTTTTCATTTGCCATTTTTTTTAAACTGTCCCGCAAATTCTGGTGAGGTGGTAAATAGGTATTTTTGTCATTTGTATCGAATACGAATATCTGATTTTTGTATCTGAATACATGTAAAAAAATATTTTTTCGAATATTCAGATATTTGTCCCCGCACTAATAAATATGCCTAATCTTACTGTTTGGTTGTCAAAGCTGTTTCAGCAGATGACCTGTCCATCCTCCACTACATCCCTTTCATCCCCAGTGGGGTAGACAGGGATATAGTGGAGGCAGTGGTCATACATACAGACGAATGTCACTCTTCACTTTTTTTCATATGCGGGAAAAATGAAAAACCGTGTATCCAATTCTGCTGAAACTTGGTATTAACACTACTAGATTCTTTGAATATATGGGGGTGCCAGTCTGTGCGTACATTTGCCCATCTGTATGTAATACTTACTGAATAAATACATGTACCACTTATCCAATTTTCATTAAGATACTCATAGCCATTTTTTATTCTATACTGTTCTGTACATACTATTGAAATATGTCATGGTCAAGAACTGTTTCATCATGCTGATAGTTCTAGTTATGAATTTACAGCCGCAGCGGGGATGTGTGTAACTGACATACTTGTTTTATCTGAGTATCCAACTAGGGGTTATGCAAATGATGAATACACTGGAAACCGATTACCGGCCACTTCATTACAACATATTTGTTGATCCAACTAATGGAGTTTCTTTTTTGTTGTACTTAACCAACAATTCAGCTGTAATGGGGGACACTGGTGGGAATCTAACTTAAATCTTACTTAAATGTAGGGGTAATTGTTGCCCTGGTTACAAATGTTATAGCAAGAGAAGATCTTTAAATAGAAAATGTTTCAATTACATTTTTGTTTTATTTTAACTGTCCAGATCCAACTGGAAGAATTGAAAAAGGCATCACAGAACCTTGAAGAGAAACTTGAAGAGAGAAAAATAAGCTCAAGCTCAGACACGCACAAAGATCAATTAATGCAGGACAGCAAACCAGGTGCACATGGTGAATACTTTTTATCTAATTAATTTCATTCTGACTTGAAAGGAGATTCACCTTTTATGAAAAAGTCATTCACTATAAAGCTACTTCTTTTATTTCGCAACGCCGGTAGGTATTTGTTCCCATGGCTTCACCTTCCCCCTTGTGAATTCTTTCAAAAGGTCAGAAGTCTTCTATTTTTTTTCTAGAAAGACTAGAGCTCATTATCTTCAGTACGGGCTAACCTTTCCTGTGTTATTTTAATGACATGTTAATGGCATGTGATTAAGAACTTCTGAACAGATAACAACCTTTGGGAAATAGCATTCACATAAATGCCTTACTGATTTTCAGATAGAAAAAAATGGCAGCATTTTTATATCCTGATCACACGTGAATGTTTTGTTTCTCAACTCCATTGACTGCATGTTCAGTCCTGAGTATATGAAAAATGATCATTTACAGTATCTAAAGAAAGCCCATCGAGAAACTGAATTGAGTATCGCGGCTCTGGTATCCATTCTTGTCTTGCTGGAGATATGGGAAAATAATAGTCACCAGCCTCTGATCAGCAGATAGTTGACTAGTTTGTGGTAACTTATCATTAATAGTTTAGCTATTTTTCCAACATAATTTTTCCATGTGACCCTGTTACATAAAAACAGATATATCTGTGAACTTACTAGTTTACGATCTCATCTCAGCCTGACAAGTGGAGCAAAGGAGCTTCTGTTAAAAACAAATCAACACACTAATGTTCTTTCGGATTGAGCCACTGCCTTGACACATCTAACTCCAAATGGCTTTGTAACTGGAAGAGCAGAATGTCACTTCCTTCACCCTCTTCCTAAGCTCTGCTGCAAATCGGCTGTAGGAGCATGACAGCACGTCACTGTTGCAGTAATTCAGCAAAAGCCTATTTTGATGGGCTATTCAGATTCAATACAGATTTTAAATTCAGCAAAATAACCTTAAAATCAAAGTGTGTAACTGTATTTCATGAACAGCTGTACCTATTTGTTTATAAACTGTTGATTATCAAGTGGCATAAACTGGAAGTGTTTTTTTTTTTAACAATTATATTATGTATTTCAGTAATAATATAAAGGATTTTTATTGCTTTTTTTTATGTTCAAAACAAAATTCACTGCTGCTCAGTTTCTTTGCTAAGAGGATTTGGACCGTGCCAAAGACAGCAGAGACCACATTAAAAAAGACTACAAGAAGATGTTTCTCACACATACTTTTGAACGTGTATCTTGAGAACCAATGACTAGAAATTGGTATGGGAAATGTAATAGTCCTTTGGGAAGACAATATTGTTTCATAGAAAAAAAAAGGTTTGCAATGTGTTTGAAATGTATCCATGAATTATGTAATGTGTGTACATTTTCAATATTTAGATTTTCTTCCTGATTGGTGGATGAAAGTTCTTAAGTTTCTTATTTTAGATGAATCATGTAGCCTACAGTTGTACATCAGGTGCAAACTCCCACAGTCCTAACTGATACTGTTATTTAGCCTGAAGTAAAAAAAAAAAAAAAAACCTAAAACATAAACTAAAAAATAAGTATTGATAAGAAAATGTAAGCTGTTTCTTAAAATCTAATGCCACATCTGTTTGGCTGTGAAGTCATCAGCCTTTTGTTCATTTCAGCTGAACAGATTTCTGTAGGGGTTGTCATTAAATATCTCCTAAAATATTTTACTCATGCCTACCTTTAAACTTGTTTGAAACTAAGTCCAAAAGGCAAATAGCAAGTATTATTATCTAGATAAGTTGGTCCATATGGGCAGATAGCAAACCTGTTGGGTTTGTTTGTGGGTGTCAGAGATGTTGACATCTGCACAATGTGAATAGCACCTTGCGTTGTTGCTGTAAATATTTAGGTTTACACACTCACCTGCTCTTTTATGTTTCTAGTAAGTTTAGGCTGAGAATAAAAGATTTAAGGTTTCGCTTTGTATCCTCTGGATGTGCTTGCACTTTTTATCTATTCTAGCTGAGCTTCCTTTTCCTCTGGCAGCAGCTGGTAACAGCTGCAGTCCTCTGTACTCAAGAGTCTTGTACAGTGGCTTCATCTGGAGGCTCAGGTCCCTCTGGGCAGTGGTCAAAGTGTAGTGTCTTTGAGGGCACTATCTGCAGTAGTCACTGGACAGCTTGTCCTTTTGTATCAGGTTAATTTATTTAACCAGAGCTGTCTGGGAACTCTGCATCCAAACACTTATTATTTCAAAAAAATGCTTGGTCCCTGGAGTGAGATCTATTCAGAATCCCTCAGGATGGCACTAGGCAGGGAGATGTCTGATTTGTACTCCTGTGGGAGTGTGGCGGGGTACTCCCTGCCCCTGTGTGTATTTTGTATTTATTGTATTATCATTATTTAAATGTATGTATTTGTATTTGTGCACTGTTGTTTTTAGGTTGGCAGGAAAGGGTTAATTGCCTTCCCTGCCAAATCACTTCACATGTAGAATGTGCCTGAGTCCGATTGAATGATTAACAAGCAATCAAGCTTAGGCACAGCTGCATAAAAGAGGCAGGAACCTCTCAGTCTTGGTTGGGTTTTGTTCATAGGAAGAATGTAAGTGAAATATATCAATAACAAACGTCGCCACCAAGCTATCTGTGGCAGGGAGCCTAAAGGATTTCATGTGCCAGTAAAACATTATTATTATTATTATTATTATTATTATTATTGGAAGATAATTAAAGGAGTACTGTACTACTAAAACGTTTTAAAATCCATTTTTATTTTAATAGCAGTAGCAGCATTATGACTGGTGGCCTTTTTCTTGGGCTGAAGATGTTTTGGTTCTTTGCTTGCTTTTTATACTTTAATTTAGGATATACACATTTCTGAAGTGCAGCACTGTACAAATGAACAGCTTTCTGTTAGGCTACTTACATGGAACACAGCTACAGCATAGGAAGTGATTTAATAACAGCAATATTTCAAATTCAAGTATAATACAAGCTAAGGCTCAAAAGATCTCTACTGAGCAACCAATAAAATATTCTGCTGCACCAAAATCAGGCGCCAGTGTATTATGTCTGCAGGTCACTAATACATAAATATAGGGCTCTATTTAAACAGAAAAACCTCTCCCAGCCTTTAATGAATGCCCTAATTTCTATTTCATAAGTTTAATTTTTCAACACAAGAGGTCAGTATTTCCTCTTATCGTGTACAAAATTAAATGCATTTGGAATCTAGGACCAAAGCCAATGGAAAGAATAAACACAGTATGCACTTATTTACCAAGTAAGGGTTACTAAAAGAGGATGTTATTAATACAGTCACCAGATAACCACATGGTGCAATTGTTTTATTTTAAAATTAATTTACCCCCCCCCACCCCCACCAATCCCTCCCACCCCATTGTCAACCTCTTGTTGTTTCACATTAACTTACAAATAAAACAATTTTACAGGAACACAGCTGCAGCTTAAATTTCCCCTGCTGTACTAAAACAATCTCAGTTTGTATTGTTTTGTGCTATTTTGTTGTTTTAATCATATATTTTATTGGAACTACAATGATACAAATATTCAGAAATCTGAAATATTAACTACTGTACATGCTCAATTTTTCCATCAGAATAAGTACATCAGAATATCCAGTATCTTGCACCCCCACCAATCCCTCCCACCCCATTGTCAACCTCTTGTTGTTTCACATTAACTTACAAATAAAACAATTTTACAGGAACACAGCTGCAGCTTAAATTTCCCCTGCTGTACTAAAACAATCTCAGTTTGTATTGTTTTGTGCTATTTTGTTGTTTTAATCATATATTTTATTGGAACTACAATGATACAAATATTCAGAAATCTGAAATATTAACTACTGTACATGCTCAATTTTTCCATCAGAATAAGTACATCAGAATATCCAGTATCTTGCACCCCCACCAATCCCTCCCACCCCATTGTCAACCTCTTGTTGTTTCACATTAACTTACAAATAAAACAATTTTACAGGAACACAGCTGCAGCTTAAATTTCCCCTGCTGTACTTCCTATCTAGATTTATACAACCTCTAAAATCCAGATCCTGCAATCACATCATCCACTTGAAACCACTTCCAAAATATAAAAGCCTGCCCTCTTTCAGAATACAGCAAGTGTTTTAAGATGTGAAATCCACTTGAGTGCATCAATCATACCATGCATATTGAACTTCTGTATGGTAAGAATGGTATTTAAAATGGCTCTTTTATCCCTGATAAAAATCCATATCCCTTTATACAGTATAATACGCATCGTGTTCAGCATTTGCAGTACTGTACACATGAAAGAAGACATGAAAGCGTAGTTCAGGGTACATAGTAAATAAGTTCCATTTGCATCTGAAGTCTTCAAAGTAAAAATCCTGATATTTGTTTTAATATAACAAGTTGAACCACAGATTTTACATTTACAGACTTAATTTGCACTGTCTTGTCTGTGCTCTGTTGCCATTCCTCCTTCGATACAAGATCTGAGAATCATTGCTTCAACAACTAGCCTAAAGGGCTTGGTGGTCCAGTGGTTAAAGCTTGTTACTAGAGGTTCCCAGTTCAATCCCAGCTCAGCCACCGACTCACTGTGTGTGACCCTGAGCAAGTCACTTGTAACATCTGCAAGGTCACGGAAGTGTACAAATGCACCACAAACCTGCCTTTAATTCCTAAATATCACAAGACGTAGCAAGTATTGAATGTAAAAGTACTAATGTAGCCTGACTACGCCAGTTCAGTGCGATAAGGCACCGAACAAATTACAGAAAATCCTTTAGGTTCTTTTTATTCAGATAACAGATCTAAAAATGTAGGAACAAGGTCACCAAGAAAATCACAGATACATTTTAGCAGACGTTTGTTTATTGTAAACTTCCAATAGCAACACATAGTTTAAAACAATACTGGTATAATAAGACAAGTCCATTAACAGGTAGCAAGATTTCAAGCAGTTAAACAAGATTCACATTAATAAGGCCATGCATTAAAGTGCAAATGCAACAACGCTGCTACCCAGCAATACAGTGGAGATACACATTCAAAAACACGGTAAAACTGTCATAATAAAAACAATACCACGGTTTAAAAGTACAAATACCCACACCACACACACACACACACCATTTCCATGCAGGGGAGGGAACACACACACAGAGAGCGAGAGAGAAACCAGCATCGCAATATAGCCTATTCTGTGCACTTCTTAAACTCCAATCGACAACCAAATAGGCTAAAAACACTTGGGCCGTTCGCGCTCATTATTCAACACTGGCATCAGCCCAATACTTAATGTCGGGATGCTCCATTTACTGGTCCGTTTCCGTCTCTCTCACTCGTTGTTCCCCGCGCCAAACACTGCGTTCCCACTCCTGCACAGACATACAAACCCCAGGATGGCCATCCCGTTTATAAAACCATGTGCTATTTATATTCAGGTGTGCAAATTGATCAATAATTCAATTATTAGGTGCTCAGGGCAAACATAGGGAATCGGGTGGAGAAGCAAACATAACGTGATACAAATCAACACAAAGCGTGCACTAATCAAATAATAAAATACATTTTATAAAAATAGTAACATACAAGTGTAAAATAAATTTGAACAGGGCATTCTTGACCCTGTTACACACTTAACCTCCTTGTGCTCTGTTCTTCGGATGAGATGTAAAAAAAATAAGGTCCTATTGTAAGTGACTCTGCATCAGCAGTTGTTAATGCATAGTTCACCCCCTAGTCTTTGTATAGTCGCTTTGGAAGCTAGTTACAATATTCAAAGCTATTTACAATAACCATTAGCACCAACATCCCACCTACATCTGTACCTTACAATCATACTCTTGTCAGGATAGATGCATCTTCTCCAGCACATTGCACGCATTCAGCTCTCTTTTAATACCCAGGTTATAAAGTGATCTTTGATAACATAGTGGTTTGCCTTCTGATCACACCTTCATGTCACAGTGACCCTGGCATTCAGACCTTCTAACTTCTATTGCAAGACATTCTTCACTCCTCATCATCCTCCTGTTAGCTCTCTGTCACCTCCCCCAGCTCCTTGATGTGATCTGTTGCTGGGTTGTGGCTATCCCCCTGCGGTCATAAACTGCTCCCTGCTCACAGGATGAACTGAGTAGTCCTAGCCAATTTTTAAACTTGTGGCTAGGTCTGCATACTGGACCATGCTACCCTCACAGGCTCCATCCAGAAAATCCCTTCATGAGGATCACAAAACTCTTTTCCTCAGCAGTGTGTCTGAAATCTAAGCAGGACACATGCCTGTCCTTAGCCGATGTAGGGGTGTTTTCAGATTGGAGTTTAAATGTTTGAATGCTAGTCAAGTGTTAAAAGTTTCGAATCTTGCTCAAGCCATGAGGCAGTGTGTGTTTGCACAGAAAGCACTGATGGACGGTGGCATCACATTCCCATGCCCACATCGCAGGTACATATAATTTGCTTACAGTATTCACATTGTCATTTCTGTGTTCACGCTGATCATTTGTTTATTCATTGAAGTACAGTATATTTTAACATGGCTACGGAAGAAAATGGCCAGGTTGTCAGTGTGTTTTTTTATGCAAGCTCTGTGTGAGTATATGACATTCTTTTATTATTTATTATTTGTTTATTTAGCAGACACCTTTATCCAAGGCGACTTACAGAGACTAAGGTGTGTGAACTATGCATCAGCTGCAGAGTCACTTACAATTACGTCTTACCCGAAAGACGGAGCACAAGGAGGTTAAGTGACATGCTCAGGGTCACACAATGAGTCAGTGGCTGAGGTGGGATTTGAAGCAGGGACCTCCTGGTTACAAGCCCTTTTCTTTAACCACTGGACCACACAGCCTCCTAATGTAGACTTGTTCAGGGGTAGAGTTTAAATGTGGCAAGGTTCAAAATAACTTTTTTGAGGAAACCTAAATAATTGTTAATTAGTTATTAATTTGGGGTTGAGTGGGAGTTTGCATTAAATCAGTTTAATTATCAGAACAATAAATGCAGTACATTAAAAAATAAAATAAATGTACATTATATTGTTTACAATTGTATATATTAAACAAAAACATTTACCCATCTTTACTATGAAATCTATCAAATGAACATTGCTTGAAATGTAATTGTTCTCCATGTCTTGACATTTTGTTTTATCTGAAGACTATATTAGGAGAAAATGTTATTTGTAGCAACTGGAAGAGCTATGAGATTAGTTGGTTCCTTTACTTTAGTGAACATTGACAGAAAAAGATGGCATTGTAAAGTGTTCCTGATTTTTTTTGTTTTCTTTTCAATCATTTTTTTAACCTATTTGTATCTGACATGACTATATAATCATTTAACACAAGCTCTTTAATGAGCTATTTTTTTAAATGTTCTGCTGTATATTTAGATTAACCTTTAAACACAGCCACAGGTTTGCCTCTGGGGCATTTAAATTGAGTTAACCTTTAAATGGGAAACCCTAATATGCCTTACGAAATTCAAAGGATTTACTGTGTTGTGATTTTCCATTTTAAAGGTGCTCTATCTTAATTTAACCCGATAAAATGTAAGCTTTTGTTTAGTTTTTTATGGCAATTATAATTTGCACTTCAGTATTGAATGATTCTTGCAGACTTGATATTGTTTCTCTATTATGACAGAAATTCAGTATCGGCAAAGTCAGTTAAAACTACTACTTATTTTTTAGACAGTTTTGTGTATTGTATATAATTATTGTTGTTTCAGGTATGATATTTATCCAATTGTTATTGTTATTGTAAATTAATATTTCAGATTCAAATTGCACTGTATCTTTATATTAATGTCCAGGTTTGCTTAATTTTGGTATACTGTACATGTAGTTCACTTTCTCATGTAGAAGATGATTGTAGCTAATTAGCAATAATAAGTGGGTAAATTAATTTCAGAATGAGCAGAACAGGGAGTATAGCAATTCATCTTAATTAAAATGTTACCAGACCACGACTTATTTTTTTATTGTAAAGTATTTGTGTACTGGATGGCTGTTCAATTATTGAAGTTAAATGCTGATACACAACAATGATAAAATTAATTACGAGTACTCTTTTCAGCAGCAAGCCAAACTCCCTGTAGCTCAATCAATAAATTATAATTAATATAATAATTATTGTCGTTAAAGCCTTTTTTTGAAAATGCACTTGGTTTGGAGTTAAGAATCTTATATCTTTTACCAGACATGTTTAATTTAGCATTATTCATATTATATGATACTAATGGTCACTTTGCTGAATCAAGAGGGGAAACTGCATAAAACACATATGAATAGTATCTACTATAGTTCAACAAATAACCTTTTTTTAAATAAAATAACAATTGGACAAAAATCTTTTTTTTAAGGTTATAGCAATTCTTAACCAAGACTGGTGTTTACTCCAGGATGCTTGAGGAATAGCCTGGAGTGCATTAGAGGGGATGGACTTCCATGAGCACACAGTCCCGGACGTGTTGATGTCATCACAGTCTGCCCCTGGCTATCATCAAGCACTTGTATTAAAAAAAAAGTGTTGCTGTATTGCTACAGATCAATATATATATATATATATATATATATATATATATATATATATATATATATATATATATATATATATATATATATATATATATATATATATATATATATATATATATATATATATATATATATATATATATATATATATATATAGGATATATAGTGCCTTGCATAAGTATTCCCCCCCCCCTGGACTTTTCCACATTTGGTAGTGTTACAACCTGGAATTAAAATGGATTTAATTGGGATTTTTACCATTTGATTTACACAACATACTTAACACTTTGAAGGTGCAAAATATTTTTTATTGTAAAACAAAAGTTAATTAAACAAAAAAAGACATTTGTTGGTTGCATAAGTATTCACCCCCCTTAGTCAATACTTGGTAGAAGCACCTTTGGCAGCAATTACAGCTGTGAGTCTTTTTGGGTAAGTCTCTACCAGCTTTGCACATCTGGATCCTGCAATTTTTGCCCATTCTTCTTGGCAAAATTACTCAAGCTCTGTCAAGTTGGATGGGGACCGTTGGTGAACAGCAATTTTCAAGTCTTGCCACAGATTCTCAATCGGATTGAGGTCTGGGCTTTGACTGGGCCATTCTAAGACATTCAGGTTCTTGTTTTTAAACCACTCCAGTGTAGCTTTGGCTGTGTGTTTAGGGTCATTGTCCTGCTGGAAGGTGAACCTCCGCCCCAGTCCCAGGTCTCTTGCAGACTGAAACAGGTTTTCCTCTAGAATTTCCCTGTATTTGGCTCCATCCATCCTGCCCTCAATCCTGACCAGTTTCCCAGTCCCTGCCGATGAAAAGCATCCCCATAACATGATGCTGCCACCACCATGCTTCACTGTGGGGATGGTGTTCTCAGGGTGATCAGCAGTGTTGGCTTTGCGCCACACATAGAGTTTTGCGCTAAGGCCAAAAAGTTCAATTTTGGTCTCATCAGACAAGAGAACCTTTTTCCACATGTTTGCTGTGTCTCCCACATGCCTTTTGGCAAAATCCAAACGGGATTTGATATGGGTTTTTTTCAGCAATGGCTTTCTTCTCGCCACTCTTCCATAAAGCACAGCTTTGTGGAGCGTCCGGGTTATAGTTGTCCCATGGACGGTTTCTCTCATCTCAGCTGTGGATCTCTCCAGCTCCTTCAGAGTTACCATTGGCCTCTTGGTTGCTTCTCTGACTAATTACCTGGTCACTGAATTTTGGTGGACGGCCTTCTCTAGGCAGTCGCAGTTGTGCCATATTCTTTCGATTTTTTAATAATGGATTTAACGATGCTCCGGGGGATGTTCAAAGTTTGGGATATTTTTTTATAACCCAACCCTGATTGGTGCTTCTCCAGAACTTTATCCCGGACTTGTTTTGATAGCTCCTTGGTCTTCATGATGCTATTTGTTTGGATATACTCTCTAACAAACTCTGGGGCCTTCCAGAAACAGGTGTATTTAATCTGAGATCATGTGACACTTTAATTGCACATAGGTGGACTCCATTCAACTAATTATGTGACTTCTGAAGGCAATTGGTTGCACCAGAGCTTATTTAGGGGTGTCACAACAAAGGGGGTGAATACGTATGCAATCAAGACTTTTCAGTTTTTTATTTGTAAATAATTTTTAAAAATATGTAGATTTTTTTCCCACTTCGACATTATGGACTATTTTGTGTAGATCAGTGACAAAAAATCCTAATTAAATCCATTTTAATTCCAGGTTGTAACACTACAAAATGTGGAAAAGTCCAAGGGTGGTGAATACTTATGCAAGGCACTGTATATATATAATTGTAGCACTGTAAAAATCACCATCCTAATAAAGATTACATTTGGGTGCAGTGCCACATAAGAATACTGTTATTGTTAGCTTAGATGCCTTTGGCTTGGTAGTAGGCTCAACTTTTGGACATGTCATCTTAAAAGCAAGGCAAGTTAAAAATAAAATGACTGGACCAGGCTGCCCTGGGGGAAAGATCTTAGTTGCTTAGGAAAAGTGTGCATCTGGAATAAAAGTTACTGCTTGGTTCCACACGCTTGAGATGAGGAAGCCAACAGCAATGCTATAAGCCCACTAAGAGCTAGCATGGAAAATCCTAACGATTCCCCTAAAGTAAGAGGTAGGGAAAAAGACAGGGGAGTACAAAACATAGCCATCTTTTTTGGATTAATGAATACGGGGTGAAGCCTCCACTCTCAGGCGCTAGGAACACCCCTTGAGAGGATGTCCGACGCCCAGTTTGTCACCCCGGGCAGATGTACTGCCCACAGTGAGAGGAGGTCCTCATGAACCCAGAGCAAAAGCTTGCGGGCCACGCGATGGAGACTGGGCAACCTGAGGCCGCCCAAGGTGGTTGATGTAAGCCACCACTGTTGTGTTGTCTGTACGGACAAGCACATATCTCCCTCTGACCTCTTGCAAAAGATTCTGCAAGACCAGGTAAACTGCCTGCAGCTCCAAAACATTGCTGTGGAGACCCTGCCAAGGGGGGTTCCACACACTTTGCGCCCCCCCTGCCATTCCACACAACACCTCTGCTGTCCAACAGAGTGGACAACATGGACCTGGAGTTCAAGCACACTCCTAGATAGGAGGCTGTCTGAGAAGGTGTGAGCTGGCCTTTCACATGATTCACCGTAAGGCCCAACCGTTGAAGGTGGCTGGTGACAAGTTATGTGTGGGCACAAATTAGCCAGTCATCCAGATAACTGAGCACTCTGATGCCTTTGAGTCTCAGTGGAGCCAGGATAGCTTCCATGCACTTCGAGAAGGCTGGGGAGCTAGGGAGAGGCCAAATGGCAAGACATGGAATTTGTACGCTGTTCCCTGAAAAGTGAACCGCAGGTACTTCCTGCGCGCTGGTTTTATGGGGATGTGGAAATAGGCGTCATTGAGGTCCACCAACGTGAACCAGTTGCATGGCCTGATTGACTGCAAAAGCTGTTGCATCGTCAACATTTTGAACCTCCTTCGGCTCAGAGTATCGGTCTGAGGCCACCATCCCGCTTGGATACTAGGAAGTACCTGGAGTAGAACCCTTCCTTCAACTGGAGGGGGTCTATCATGCAAATAGCCTGTTTTTGCATCACAGCAGCTACCTCTTGAGACCACCGCGGCATCCTGTGGGTCCGTGACAGAATGGCAGTGAATAGCCGGTCTGAACGGTAGTAAGCACCCAGATATCCGTGGTGCACTGACACAAATACTCCAGATGGTTCCCTGAAAAGGGGCCCTGGGCCAGTGGAATCAAACTCCTCGGCCTGCTGCTCAGCTTGTGGTTTCGCCTAAGGCTTCTGTCTCTGCGCCGGGCGGAGAAACATGTTAAAGCCTCCGCAGTGAGCAGCCGCAGGCAGGTTCTAAACATCACCTCTGGCAGCAGATGCAGCCGGCTGTGCCGGTCTTTGAGGCAGCTGGGGCCTAGGGCACCAGTTTGCCGTTGGTTTGCGCACTGGAGGTGGTTGCTTGGGAAGCAGGCGAAACCTGCTCCTTCATGGATTCCCGCATGCGTCCACCATCTCGTCCACAGCATCTCGTCCACCGCGGGACCAAATGTATGCCCTGATGTAATAGGGGAATCCAACAGCGGTACTTTTTATGTGCAACTAACAGCGCAACCAGCTTCCTGCCTGCAGCCTGTACGTTGAGTTTTGACACACAGAGCAGGTTCTTATTAACCAGGCGCAGCTCATCCAGCTGTTTTGGTGAAGGCCGTGACTGTCAGAAAGAGACCTCAGCAAATAGGACTGGTAGTCTACCAGAATACTATTATAATTGCCTAAATGTGTGAAAAGGGTCCAAGCCCAGCTTCTCCGTATCATGCACCCTGAATAGCGTGTCCATCGACCGGGAAACAGCAGGAGTTGTAGCCGGATGATCCCAGGTTAACTGTATTTAAAAAAAAAAAAATCTGGGTGCACTGGGGCAGGGGGGAGGTGGTAGGCTCATCATCAAAGATGGACTGCCTTGTTTCACCTTCTGTGGGACAGAGCACTTGCAAGATTGCAGTGGCCCTCTTGATCAGCGGTAGAAACCGCAGGGGACTTGCTGTCGGACTCCACATCATCAGATAAGAACACCAGGTACTGTTGCCCACCTCATCAAAGGCAGCAATGCAGTATGTCCTCCTGTAGGCCAATCTTCTCCCATAGCCCCCTGGGGCCCCAAAGGGACAGGCGGGGAAGGTGGTATGAGAACCATTCTTTGGTGGGAAACAGCTGCCCAGAGCTTTTCCATCTGCTCCAAGTTCCCCGATCGCTTGGAATGGTGACTCTTCTTCTTCAGGGGAGAAGAAGAAGCAGAGGAACGGTCTCATTTGGCACAGAGCCATGGGGTGAGGACACAGCCACCTTTCTAACAGAGGGTGATGGGGAACAGCGCTGTGCAGGAGTAAGGGATGCAGAGCACTCTGTAGAGCTGCGGGAGAGACGTTTTTCAAGTGTGTACTTAGAGAAAGGTGCACAAAACTTGGCCCCAGGCAGGGAGAGCATCTGCCGTACTTGTCCTCAATAGGCAGACTGGCCTTGCATGTCTCGCAGGAATAAAACCCAGACAAGATGCAAGAAGTAAGCAATGTAGTGTACAGTGTACAGATGTACAGGTGCTGCCTCAATTTACTTATAGATAGCAACCGGTCAGTTCGGTACCGGTTAAGTGACTTTAACACCGGGTCGGTACGGTATGGTACCTGGTTGGAACTGGGTCGGTTCGGTACTAGTGGTGGTGACTTTAGCACCGGGTCGGTACAAGAACGGCACTGGGAAGGAACGAGCTCTAGTGCACAAAATACACATAATTGTGTAAAAACACAATAAATGTGAAATATATAGCAGAAAAAGTACTTATCTGAAACCAGGCTCTCCTGTCAGGTCAGTTCTTGAAAGAAAAACAGCTCTGAGATCAGTGAGCGCAGTACATTTATGCCCTTGGGGGCGGGCCATGACTGCATCACAGGCTCTACGAGCAGCTTTGATATATCTTATTCAGGCTTTGGGTCTTTAAGAGGTAAACACCCATACAGTAGTGGTTACAATTCATACTTTAAAGGGAATTTCAACAGAACTTTCCAGGCCCACAATCTTGTCTTCTGGCTTAATGCTGCTGCCTTCACACCTACGTGATGTTTATATTTCCAGATGAAATATTTTTTTCAAATTCAGTTCACAGCTGTATTTTATCATTCTCTAGGTCAAGTTTGATTGTGGGCATCCCCTTCATAGGCTACTCACTTTTCCACATAACAGTTTTACTTCATGTTTACAAATCATAATACCAGAGATGCCTGGTAGTTAAATAGATTACCTGGCTACTTGTCTATTTGTAACATCTCCCTTTAGATCGAAGATAACCTGTTTATAATAAAGTTAATTTGCATACTCAAGATAGTTGTAGTTTTGCTAACAATATAATTATACCTTTTTATTTACATCACATGCTTTTATATGATGCCAGACAGAGAAATTAATCAGTAATTCCAAAACATGACCTTTTTAAATGACTGTTAAAAATGTTGCTGCATGGCTAAGAAAATGTAGAGATTTATATAAGGAAAGCATATCCCTGAATTAAGAAGGTTCATTTAGGTTTCAAGATTATTATTAAAACCCAATACTTGCGCGTGAAAACTAAAGGAAACTGTACATATCCCTGCAATCGTAGACCAGCTATACTAATTTTGTTTTTGATTGATCTATGCAGTCAATCATGGACCTTTGTCATAAAGTGTATTTCTACATGCTGTGGATTTGAAAATATTTTCTTATAACTGATATTTGCTAAAGAGATGTTAAAAGCATATACATTACTTCTCATACTGTTCCACTGTAAATTAGTGATACATGTTGAAATGAATTGTTGTGACCGGTAGCCCATCGAGTTATTATGAAATTCAATACTTAATTTACTTCATTTATTTTACAACAAAACCAGACCTCATTTTAAACATTTACCAAATATTTTATTATTTGCAAAGCACACGTTTTTATTTATTTATTTTTATCTGTAATCAACTTCTTGTTTTAAATAGGCAAACAAACTAAGATAAATATTTTCATGTATAGTAATGCAACTTTAGATGCATAAATTCTTCAACAAAAACTCAAATTTTAAAATATTACTGCAAAACACATCTGCGTAGTAGATGCAAGTACAGTTAAATACTGCCTCAGATGAACTAACTTACAGTAAAAGCACCACAAGATTTCTCACACTTCTACAGTCACCCCTAACTGTATGATGCATCACCTGCTTTTCTATAGTGTTTAATTGACCAGCAAGCCAAAAATATATATATTTTTAAATATAGCAGTGGATGTTCTTATTTGTATCTCACTTAAGCCCCTTTCACACTGGCATGCTCTACCCGGTTCAAAACCTACCCGGGTCAGGACCCGGTGTCATACGGGTCTGATACGCGATTTTGATAAAGCAGGGTTGACCTGGGTGACAGACGCAATTGCACAATACGCGTATCAAAGCCCCGGAAGCAGCTTGTTACAGACGCTTCCATCCAAGCTTCTCTGGATTAAACCATCGGCTCAAATGTTGATTAGAGCAAATGTTTCTTCATCCCTGCTGCAATCTGGCTCATGGTGTGTCTCATGCAACAAAAATATGGCTAAACAGAATAAACAGAAACGTTCCTTGCGGAAGTGAAACCTTCATACAGACGTGGCCGTTTGTTATTGCGTCGGCTCACGAACGTCCGTCAAGCATTTCTGTCTCGCTCAACCCGAGTCAAAGCGTGTTGAACCACATCCTGAGGTGGGTCACTGAGACCCGGGTTAACCCAGGTACGACCCAGATACGTGGTTTCACACTACACAGGATTGTGACCCAGGTAGGAGTGCCAGTGTGAAAGGGGCTTTAATTGCTGACAATACAAATTACTTTTATAGTCCCGGTTTGTAACAGTCATTTATTTTTTTCATATTTATTTACTATCAAAGCTACCAAGAGTCATGAAGACAAATATGATGCTCCAGCAGGTGTGTTTGAAGAATTAAACAGCAATACGGATGGCAGGTAAATGGTTTTATTCTTTATTGTCAGTTTTTGGTTTATAAAGTGTATTTCGTTTGTTTGTTTTAACAGTAACATATCTATTTGTTGTAATACTAGTGTATGGTTTATTTAATGTAATATCTTAGATAGGGCATTCTTTTTTAAATACACAGTACAACAAACACACTTAGAGCTACTTGGTATGAGTATGGGATAGCAGTTCTTAACTGATGTGTTCTTACTTTTTAGAATCACTTTGTATATCATTTTCTGTTTCAGCGATTATATCCTGGTGGCATAAAACTCTGAAGAGGTCTATAGAGCTGTCAAACATGTCTTCTCTCCAAGTTCTGCTGTTACACCAGAGCTACTGTATATTGACACCACAGGGGTGCTTTACAATTCTGGGTTATTACCAAAACAGAAAATGATATACAAAGTTAATCTAAACAAGAAGTATGCATTATTATCTTTCATACCCATCATGACAAAATGCTCTTTTGATTACTGAACCCGTTACCTAATAGCCCTTGTTATTTATTGTACTTTTATTTATTTATTTAGTTTTTTGTTTAAGTTTTAGTACACAAACAAATATCTTTTTGCTTTAACTTCCAAATTCTGTGCATATTTTGGGATCAGTAAATCAAAATATAATCACATACAGGATTTTAAAGGGCTGGATGTAGCAGCTAAAAATAGTTTACAACCCAGCAGTTGCATAAAAAAAACTATTCCAAATGAACATGGTTCTTCCTAGATTCTTCATAGCAGCCACCTTCTAAATTAGATTTCTCTGTATTCTGTGCTGTCAAAGGGATTTCTAGTGTTAATAACTACAGGAGAATATATTGAAGAATTCCATGAATGATGGACCTGATATGTTTACCAGCATCTACTGGATTCTAGTTTACAGATTTAGGTAATGTTATGTAAGGCCCAATGAATCATTTTGTTGATCCCCAAAGTAGAGCACAGATTTGCTGATTAGGCAAAGTGTGCCAATGACTGGTAGTTTGTTAAAAAGTGTTTTGCTGTTTTAGGGTATTTTCTGTCGAAACTGTTTCTACTGTATATTTGTATGACTCCAAGAACAGTGATTCTGTAAGTCTACCTTAATATTACTGTTTGGTTAAAAAGGTGCTTTCTTGTAGTCTGCATCCCCCCACCCACCCCCACGATATGAAATAGAAACAAAAGGAGATTTGACCCCATTTATACTAATAAGTCTTTATCTAATTAAAGTATAACAACTGATATATATTTTCTGTAATATTAAACGCAACAAAAAAAAAGATACAGTAATTCAATCAATGGATATGCAAAAAAAAAATTCATAGGTATGTTTAATTTATTAACTGTGTATTATTGTTGTACAGTTGTTTTTGATTTGTGGATAATTTCAAAAAAATAAAAATCACCTTCATTTTTCAAGATTTGCAGCAGGTAATATAATATACAGTTGCTAAATGTTTATTATGAAACAAACGTGCGTTTAAATTATTAGTAATTACACACATTTTTGTATAAAAGCTGAACATTAATATCAGCAAAGAACAACTAAGTTACACGTTTTTTAATGATAAAATAACTGTAGCCAACTTTTTCACTAAAGTAAATCAGGCTTATGTGATTGTAAAATGCCACTTTTTTACATGTTTACTACTGTTTAATCTAAGTTAAAAAAAAAAAAAAAAAGATACACGTGGGAATTGAACTTGAACTTGTGCATGGCCCGCAGCAACATTAACCTCATTTTTAATTCTAAATCCAACATTATTTAATTTTTAATAACAGTCGGACACTCTCTCTTCCTTACCTTTTCTTTTAATAATGGTCTGATACTCTCTTCCTTCAGATATTTTTGCGAGTAATAAATAAAAATGACATGCCTATATTTAAGTATTAATATTTCGTTCAGTCGTCTCTCCTGACTGCCTGCCAAGTTCTGATTCACATAACATAGTTTTTTGTTACTTTGCTAACGTTAGCCACGGTGCAGATCTTGGGTTAAACCAATATGTTTGTGTAGGGAGAGTGTATTGTGTTTGTTTATAAATATGGCCCATACTGAATACTTTTCCACTTTTATATTGTATTTTAAACATTTTAAAGACAAACCAATACCAAACACAACAAGGTGTAATGCATATATAATGAACGAAAAAGTGGAGGGCCAAAAATATATAGTTTGACCCCCCCACATTCAAAGTGTGTGTGGGTGGGGGTGGGGGGACGTGCTTCTTCTGCCCCATGGGTTAGGCACCTAGGGACAAAAAAGTAATAAATCTAAGATTTAAAAGTCAAACATACATTTCATCTTTATATGGCCTATATTTTGTTTGTGATGTATCCTTGCTTATATCAAATATGTATGGTTGACCTTGTTTTTATGACTTGGACCTTTTTTTACGAGTTGCGTCGTTTCCTTTTATTCCTACTGTTTTTGTACAGTTTTGGTCAGATAATGTACTGTTTGCAATTTTTGTTTCAGTACTTGCGCAAAACAAAATCCAGCACTAGAACCCCAATGAGCCTTTACCCTGTAAGCAATCAATAACATTCAATCTAACCTGGCACATTCAGGGAGCCTTCTGGAAACGTAATGTGCTATAAAGCATGTGGGCAATTTGAAGCACTCTGCTGCAGTAGCATTTCTTATGATGCATTATTAAGGTTTTTTTTTTTTCCTGCCCTAAATTTAAAACAAGCAGAGCATGCAGTCTAATAGTTATCCACCAATAAATATAATTTGTACATTCTTGGTATATGTCAGAATCACTACTGAAAAAAACAAACAAACAAACAAAAAAACTGCAAACTACTACTTGTATCTTACCACGAATCAGTAGATTGTACTGCTCTGAATGCTTTTGACAGCATGGCACAATTAAGGGCTTCTGAACATCAGCATTTCTGCCTGGAACAAATCTTTAACACTTCCCATGACATTTTAAACTACTGCTGGCTTTCAGTAATCCAGGGGTCCTCTTAGCCTGCTGAGTCTTTTGGATGACACATAGATGGCACACAATTTAAATATTTATTGTTGTCTGGTGCTGTTAGCAGTAGATAAAACTTAAGAAAGAAACTGATTTTCTGGATGGAGATTCATGTGTGATAGCGAGGATAAAGGTGCAAAACAGGCCCATGTTCATGGAGCGGCTTAAATATACAGTCATATATAAATGTAAAATCGGTAAACAGATTACCGGTAAATGTGTAGATTTACCGTCTCACTGGTCAATTTACTAAATAACCAGTATATGTGTAGCTTTACCAGCTCAACGGTCAATGTATATAATAACTAAGGAGATGGTAGTTAATGCTACAGCATTTGAGGTGAATTCGGAAATAAAGTAACGTCAGGGAGCTTAATGGCAAAACAAACAAAAAAAAGGTTTCTGTAAGATCTGTTACGTGCAAATTAACTAATGTATTAATTATTTTTCTTAAACTCCAGCCTTAGGATTATTTTTTGTATTATTTGTTTCATCTTTCCAAACTTCACTGCATCCATTCTTGCATTATTATTATTATTATTATTATTATTATTATTATTATTATTATTATTATGTATTCAGCAGAGACCATGTATTAATGTTTTATCCTATATACAGACATGATTAGAGACAGATTTCTAGTTGAACATTCCCGATTTTATTATAAATCAAAATTTACTATAGTGCAAACATTAGGTATGGTAATAATCTCTTCAGCAAAACTCATGCCTCTACTAAAGTGTGATTTAGTATTATTAAGTTGAACTCATTTAGAAATAAGCATAACCCAAGTGCACGCATGTTTTGCATTTCAGTGAGAATCATACAGTATCCTACGCCATTTTGTATTGTGAATTGTTGTTGCCAGACAGTGATTGTGGATGTAAGTAAAAGAGATTGTTTACTACCATCTCCTTAGCTATTTTATACATTGACCGCTGAGCTTGTAAATCTACACATACAGTATACTGGTTATTTTATACATTGACTGATGAGCTGGTAAATCTACAAATTTACCAATTAATCCATAGATTTACCAATTTTACACATGAACCGTAACACACACACACACACACACACACACACACACACACACACACACACACACACATATATATAGGTTATGATCAAGGTCATGTGTTATTAGGATTTTCTATTTGGATTTTCATGTAGTGTAATGTCCTTGTTTACGCCTTTTGCTATCTGATTACTATAAAATTGTATTAAAGGGGCAGCAATTTCTACATCTCATTAAGGAGTTTAGTTTCATGGTAAGTGAACAAGCCAAAAATATAGTACTGATCTTATTGACAATTTTTTTTTTTTGGAGGCCGTATTAGATGACTATTGTATTGATAAAGAATAACTAAATATGTAGTTCCTGCGATTATGTCTGCTTCATATTTTACATTTTACGTTAAAACCTTGCTCCCATTGACAGGAATATTAAGTATATTTCAATATTAAAGTCACTGTCTGCAGTCCCACGTGTATCAAACCTGGTAAATTTCCAACTTTTTTGTTAAATGCTAAATGTGTTTATAAATGTTGTCATGTTTTGTGTCATTTTATTGAGTACATATGAGTGAATTAAATTTACCAAAATCACAACATTACCACAAAGTACCCCTATAATTACCACAAAGTACCCCTATAATTACCACAAAGTACTGCAAATTACCACAAAGTACTGCAAATTACCACAAAGTACTGCAAATTACCACAAAGTACCACAAAATTACCACAAAGTACCCCTATAATTACCACAAAGTACCTCCATAGTTACCATAAAGTCCTTAAGTAACCTAAACAAAGATACATTTTACTCTTAGAAAATCATGCATGCAAAATAAATAAGTCACAAAGCATATATATAATTTGAAGGTATATACTTTATTGACTTACAGTAAAATACTTTACAAAAACAAAACTTAAAAAAAGCAAAAAAAAACACATTTATCTATTTTTAGTTATTTATTTCTTAGCAGACGCCCTTATCCAGTGCGACTTACAATTATTGCAAGATATCACATTAGTTTTACAAACAACTTTACTGGATCAAATAAATAAATAGACCACCCACTAATGGTAAGTTTTTATTATTTTTTTATTTTATTTATTTTTTTAATTTAATTTATTTTCTTATCTGCTTAATACAGTTTCCCCAATAAATCCTTTGGTCTACTGTACATCAAATATATATTTTTAATTTCTCTTCTTCGAAAAGTAAGGTTGTCTTATTTGAGGCTTCCTTAAATTTAGACCAATAGCTACAAAAACCTTATAACAGTGAGCAAGACATGACAAGAAAGTACAAAGACAGAAAATACCAGGGTATCACACATGAATACAATTGCTGAGATAAATATATTTTATATTCAGCCATTTGTTGTATTTTATGTTTTTTTATATTATAATAATATACTTTTCTCACATATTATTTGCTATGCAAAATAATAATAATATAGTTACCCAACGCCTTTATCCAGCAGCAGTTATTGATCACTCTCTACTGTCTGTAACACAGTCGATTAGAAATGTGCGGTACTTTGGGTAATTTTGGTAACCTTGTGGTAACTATGAGTGTAGTTTGTGGTAATTTGCAGTACTTTGTGGTAATTTGCAGTATTTTGTGGGAATTTGTGGTACTTTGTGGCAATTTGCGGTACTTTGTGGTAATTATAGGGGTATTTAGTGGTACTTTGTGGTAATTTGTGGTACTTTGTGGTAATTAGTAGGACTGACTCAAAGGGTTTCGTTGTACTTAGAATTTATTTTAGGCTTCTATTCTACAAATGCTTCATCAGTAATGTCAGGTAATATGTTATATTTTTTCTTGGTCTTCATTTTGTTGTTACTCAGTACAATTTACATAATTCCAGATTAAATAATTTACAGTGGAAATGTAATTCACGTTTCAAAGAAAGTGAAATGCCAAGTTTTGTATTTGTGTCTGTTCATATTTTTATTTATTTATTTATTTTTCTTCAGGTAAACAATTACATTCTCCTACGACATTACTATCAACTGCCAAAGAAAAGAGTAATATATGTTTTAAAGGAAAAACTACACTGGCAAGGAAAGAAAATAGCAGATCTAGAGTCAGAAAGGGATTTCCTAAGGACACAACTGGATGCCTGTAAGTAATTATTTATCTATTTTTCTTTCAGGAGAAAAAAAGTAAAATTAAATATAGTTGGAGGACGTTGAGTATAGAGTACCATCGTATTGAAAAAAACAGTTACAGTTGTTGGGGGTTTCAGTATAACTAATCCATTGGATACTCCCCAATTTGATCACACCTTATTTTAAGGGTCAATTACAAGGCATGTATTAAATTTGAATTATGGGCTGATGGGATTGCCATGATTTAATATTGCAAACTATTAGGTATTTGTGTTTTAAAGTTTGTGCTCTGGGACCACTAAAAAGCTGGGTGTGTTTTGTGTTTGTTTGTTTGTTTATTGTAAACAAATATAAATAATATAATAAATATTTAGTATTTTTAAGCATTTTATTCTAAGGTTAATTTCCTTATTTCAGCAAAACCTTAAAAGAAACATGCTTTGGTGAAAATATCATCTGACTCCAGTAATTCTAGTGATTTGGATGAGACATCATCATTTACCTCATCATCCACTGCTTCTTCATCAACCTCTTCATCCTCATCTGCTTCTACCAGCTGAAAACAGAAAAAGAAGTCCAAAAAAGCTAAATCAAAGAAACACCAGAAGATTCGCCAGCGAGGTTATAACACGGTAGTAGCTTTGTGTGTACTTGTGTGTTTATGTACGTAATGTTATAGCATGTTTGTGTACTCTTAAGATTATTTTGACAATTAAATATTGTCCAGCAAGTGTGGCCAATGTCCTTAACCTAAAGCTTCAGTCTTAACCCTAATGTACTTGAAAACATTCGTGATTACCTTTGACATATGTTAACGTTAACCAGATAATGAATTTTAAGAGTAGCTAAAATATGGTCTTTATCTGCTCTATATGTACAGAAACATATTTATAGAAACAAAAATTGCAATTGATTTGGAATTGAACTATTTACAGTTTTAACTGTTCAAAGTAAATTAGATTTAGTACATGTCATGATTAGGCTACATAGTTCAAAATAGTTTTTTTTTTTTTCAGTATGTGGTTAATAAGGGAAAGTTAACATTTTTAACACGACAGCATTGTAACAGGACAGTAATTCTGTTTTTAAGTTTAGCCTATAATTTGAGATACAGAAGTGTTCTAATGTTCTTTTTTTCTCTTCAGTTCAGAGCCCCAATGAAGTCATTCGCAGATACAAGAAGATCTTGTATACATACAAGAAAGCAAAACCCATGACAAAAGCCTTCTGTCCGCACAAGCTGGATAGAAACACTGAGGCGACAACAGCCAGAGCTGGCCATTCTAGCTCCAAAGTACAAAGAATTGGCTGATTTACATTCTGGAAAAGAAAAGCTGTTAGATTTTTCGAAGCGTTGTCTTGAAGCAATGGCTGTAGAAACAAAAGAAAGGGTACATAAAATGAAAGCTGACAGAAAATTGCTCCCATTAGGGAAAGAAGACAGGATTTTCATGTAGTTTAAAATTAGGGATCAAAATATACCATTTATTTGTGACCACCCTTTGATGATGCTGTAATAGTAGACAACACAAAACTGTTGAGGAGCCAGCAATAATGCTCTTTGCTGAAGAAAGTGATTTGGGTTGAGCCTCTTTCAAGCCACTAAAAACAAATTAGTCATAAATAATAGTACAATACACCCTTGTTAAACTGGAGATGTGTAGGGATGTTGTGCCTGGTTAGGTTTATTTAAAACAATGTTGAAAAACATACAGCTTCTGTTTGGTGTCCAACGTTATTTTCAGTACTTTTGGCCTTTCATATCCTTGTACATCATGTTACATTAGATTACCATGTACTTGATTAAGGCTCTGACTAAAATCAGTTCCTTCTGTAAACAGTGTACTTGTAGGCTCATAATTACAACTCCATATTGTTTATTTCTGACTATGAGGTGCAATGTCATAAAAATTGACCAAAAAAGTCTGGAAACACTTATCTGTTAATCCCCAATTAACATTCAACATGCATTCAACATTCGATACCTTCTGCATACCTGCTTTTACTTATGTACAAATAATTCTGTACCATCACAGCGTAATCAATTTGAGCTTTTCTGTACAAAGTTATTCTTTGCCTAGCTACAATAGGTTATACAGTAGGCTTTGTACAGTATAGTTACCCAAGTTATTATTACCTGTGCATTTCTTGTAATTGGTGTTTGCGCGAGATCCACGTTGTGAAACACGTGAACAGCATTTCAATGTACAGAAACGCGTTGATCGCTGATATATGCCACCTGGTGTAAATGCCAAATCCATACTTTGTTGTATTCACAGTTTCATTAGTGTAGCCTAAGGGCTGCAGACTGATCTAATCAATGATGGATAAAAAAAATAATAATAATAAAGAATAGGCTACTGCTATACTGTATAAGCGAAATGCTTTTTATATATACTGTACAGCCATGACAGTGTCTAGGTAGGATTGTTTATACCTTTTTATTTATTTATTTTTGCAATCCTGCCTTTCAAATGGCATTATAGAGTATTTAATACATACATTTCATAAAAGTCAGGAACTGACAACTGCGTATCTCAATCCCTGCTCATTCCTTTATAGTCAGTGACCCCTATGTCGTCATTTCGTTAAGACGTGCCTTATCATCTGTGATAAGGCACGTCTTAATATGCTAATGATTTCCATAGCATGCGTCTTAGTAAATACCAACTTATTTATAGTTTTAAGATGCGTGTTACGGGATTGTGTTAACACGTGTCTTATGGCTGCTTTTAAGAACCTTTAGTCAATGAAGCCCTGAAGCTCTTGCAAGTATTGCATAACACTTATTTTGAAAAATCTTGCAAAGTAAACAAACTGTTACCTATTCCATTCAGCGATCGCTGTTGTAAACATACCAGGAATCCTTGCTGCAATGTGTTTCCTAAATGTAGCATTTACACTATTTGATGAGCTGCTCTTCTCAAGAAGCTTGGGGCACTGAAAAAAGAAAATACATCTATTTTGCTTCCACTTCAGCAGTCTAGAATATAAAACCAATGTAAAAACCTTTTTAATGATCAAACAAATATTTCTGCCTGCAAGTGAAGCCATAACTGAACAATAGCACCCAAACATCAATATACAATTTCCCTTTTTACTATGTAAGCCAGGTCCATAACAACACAAAAGCTATATCAAATGGATGAGTGTGCATTTGTCAAAGATGGTACCGCTACTTCTGACCAGTTACAAAAAGTAAAACTATTTAAAAAACAAAACAAAAACTTTACTTAGAAATGAGATATCGTGCTATTGGATTATGTTCTGAGCATTTTGGCTTGTGTCACCACTCATGTTTTTGCTCACTCAAATGCATAGGATACCATGGGAAATGCATGGGACAACTGCACAATTACCATGCATATTTACCATGGGAATTTTACAAGGGAGAGGTTGATCAAATTGTCCCCTTTTCTTCTTAAGCTAAAACTAAATTCCAAACAATTGATTGCCACTTGTGTAGTATAGAACAACATTCAACCAAAATGTTAAAAAGGCTAATCAAGGCCACCTTTTAAACTAAGTTTGGCAAAAAAAAAAAAAAAACAAGATTCCCTGAAAATACTTACACGAGTTAATACCTTTGATTTAGAAAGGTTAACCAATCAATTAGTTTCATTTTAACATGATCTAAAAAAATAATATAAAGCCAATCAGACAGCACCAAATAAATGCTTGTATATCATATCTAGTCTAACCATGCTTCCTACCTCTAAACCATTAAACACACTAAGGCCCAAATTTATAAAGGGGAAAAACCGACCACAAAAAGCCACGTAATGTCCGTGTGCAGTACGGCCGCACTCCGCGTCAAAATAACGACATATATTATAAGACTAATTAGGTAAAGCAGGCGATTCCGCAATCAACCAATTTAAATACCCCTCACTGCAATTAGCGGTGGAGAATTACACACCTCTCACAGTAAATAGCGGGTTTGGGTCAACCTTGCATGTGTAGGCTACACATTCCAAAAGAAAATGAATGGCACATAAAGACCTCAGCCTGGTACTAGCCATGGTGATGAGGATGCTCGGAAGCGAAAACTGAAATTTACCAATATGGAATTGGAGATTTTGGTAGAAGCAGTACTTGTAACGCATGAAGATGTGTTACAAGCTCGAAATACATCACCAGGGCAAATGAATAAAATATGGAATGTGTGGTGGCTTCTTAATAAACAAATATACCATGTCAGAGTTTGTAGTCTAGGTTGCTTATACATTACGACGCATCATCCAGTTACTGTGCTTCGCATATTAGTTCAACTTCTTATTTTGTATAGAATAATTCCAGGAATATAGACTTTTCAAACTTCAGAAACAATAAGTTTGATTTATTTACATCCATGGCAGTCAAACGGGTGGATAATCCTTCCATTGTACAGCAACAGTAACTCCATACATCTTCATACGAACAGTCTTCAGTTTAACTACGACTTATATCTTCTTAAAGTCTTATGCAGTTACAACTCTCCTATTTCTTATCTTTGTCTATATTTCTTACTCTATGTCTGAATTTAAAGCATATCTGTATGGTATGGTCAAAAAACTGTACTTGCTCTATTGTTATTATTATTTATTTCATAGCAGACACCCTTATACAGTTGGGTTTTTACTGGAGCAATCTATGTAAAGTACTTTGCTCAAGGGTACAGCAGCAGTGTCCCCCACCTGGGAGTGAACCCACGACCCTCCGGTCAAGAGTCCAGAGCCCTAACCACTACTCCACACTGCTGCTCTAGCTACAAACTAACTGCGTCATCTGTCCTTCTGTCCTTTTTTTTTACCGTTTTCTTTCCAACTCGAATTTAACAATACTGCTTGAACCAGTATTGTTAAATATCAGAATGCCATATTACAAAAAATACATTCTGTTGACATTACTAAAATAACAGTGGAGGATGAGCCCTCATTGTATAGGAGACTTTTTCTTTTGTGCGCCTTTGGAATATCGTTCTATCTTTTCTTAATCTCCTCCACCGTTCTTTTAATAATGCCTACACTCTAGAAGGAAAGGCTCTCGTTAGAACCTTGCTTTGTCACTGTGGGGAGATCTTTTCAGGTGCTTCTAAGAACCTTTTTTACATGGATTCTATATTCTGTACTGCAGACTTTCTGTTTTGTCATGTAAGTTATGAAACGTATTGAAAATTGGAGTTTGAAAAACAATATGGTACTGGTATTATAAACCGTAATTTACAAACTGACTTGATCAGAAGGGTTAAAAAATTAGCTCTTTGCAAAATGTTATTAAATGTTTCTTTGTCCTTGAAAACGATGTCTCCTTCTTGCTGCAGACAAGTCTTCCACATCACCTTGCCTTTTATATAGCCTACTGTCTGACTGCGGCAAATTACCGCCTGCTTTTCAGAGTTCTTAAAATAATCAAGCAAATACGAGGCCCGCAATTACCGGCAGCTTTAATAAATTAGACTCAATATTTAATAGACCTCATTTGCAAAATCCCCTCCCAATTTTAGCAGGTTTCGTTCAGAAATGCCCCTGAATTACATATGCATATACAGAATTACATATGTATCAAGGGCTAAAGCGCACAGAGACATTGCTCCCGCAAATCACGTCTTAATTGCGTGCTTATGCCATTGCGTGTGTTCTATAAATCCCATCCAAGAATTCAGAACCCTCAGCACCCTTTTTTTATGGTTGTAAAACATGCTCAATCCTTTTAGAAATCTGGGCCTAAATGTTTTGAGCATCTTCTCACAACAGATACGCTGAGAGGTTAAGTATAAGAGTCATAAGCAACCACAATTTGAGAGCATTTAGTAGACCCATTTTGTATTTTAAACTAAAGGCTTGGGGCTTCTGGGGGCTGCAAGGGATCAGGAAGCTTGATGGTGTTACTTTGTGCATAGCTATAGCATGGCTTGTTATTCACCTCAGTGTGAAAACTTGACTTGAAGTACACAATGAGATGCTTGACAGCCCAATTGCTTATCAGACTAACCTCAAGTGTCGTCTGTTATTTTAGCTTCTGGATAAAAGATCTGACACACAGACCAGCTGTCTATGTGGTGTCAGTACTTTTTAAACACAGCATAAATAAATAATTGTTTAACACAACAAGAGAAATCAGTTTAAGATAACCTTTTCACGTGTAAAATTGTAGGACAATCTGTAAAAATCATTCCAGTTTACATGCTCAATATAAATCGAGGGTGTATGCAGAAAATCTCGCTGACAACAAATTTTCTTCTGGGTTCCTCGCAACCATCTGTTTCCATTTTCTTGACATTTAGCTTAATGTTAGAGGTCTCCTTAGAGAGAACTGTATACAAACATGCATTACTTTAATTAGTTCCTTTGAGATTTTAAACATTTACAGCTTGAACCATTTAGGCTTTTCAATAAAGAAGCAGGTGTTGGCTTAGGAGCACAAGTTTCTGTTATTATATATACGTATTATTCAGGGTTGGCTGATTTAAATCAAGTCGATTTAAATCATGATTTAAATCACTTGATTTTTTAATATAATTTCTCAAGAAAAATACATGAAAAGTATGTTTTAAAAAAAAAACTTTTATTAACACAAACATCTTAAACTCTTACTGTCTATAAACTAAAACTCTTAGGGCTGTATTCTGATCACAGCACAAAAACGATGCATGCCCCAGATTCTGTGGCACATAAATGGAGCGAAGACGTAAAAATCAAAGGAAATCAAAGAAAGAAAAGTAAAAGAAAAGCTGTCTAACAAGGATGAGCAATACTTAAAGATAATATCCTTAAGGAATAGAAAGAAGACAAGCGTTGAAATTGACAACAAAACTGGCAGAAGGCACAGGTGTCGTTGTCCATCCATCAACAGTCCAAAGCACCTTTGACCATTGTTCCATAGACCAATTTCTGTGCTCTTGCGCATATTTTAGCCTTTTAGTCTTGTTCCCCTTTCTTAACAGAGGTATTCTTACTGCAACACATCCTTTAAGTCCTGATTTCAAGAGTGGCCTTCGTACAGTTGATTTGATGGACAACTACACCTTCTGCCAGTTCTGTTGTCAATTCAACGATTGTCTTCTTTCATACCTTAAGGATATTATTAATTTTATATTAATTCTTCATGTTACCAGCAACCCTTTCGGCGTGTGTTTCCAAATGCTGGCTGAGTGTATATATTCTCTCCGTATGTAACAGCGACTTAGTTATTCCCTTTATAGTGGAGATGCTTGGACTGTATGTTTTTCTGACTTTCATTTTTAGGTATACCTTAAATTTGGCATGCTACTAACCAACAGATGAGCTGGTGCAAAGTTTAAGTAATTGATCACATCACTAAGGGGAAAGATTAGCAACCCAGTTAGTTCCATGGAGAAATTTACCAATGTACGCAGAAGCTGTGTTCAAGAAACATCCAGGTGTCAGCATCAGATTTAGAACTGTGCAGAATAACTGGTGTTAATGCACTGTGGTGTGGCAACAGTGAAAATATGTCAGTCTAAGATTGTCAAGAACATTGTCTCCATTTGGAAGTGGAAGAACTGCAGTAGCAGCGGACTGACCACTAGATGTCATCAGGATCACAAACAGAATGGTAGCAAAACACATGAGTTTAATTATGTAATTGGATCATTTGAAATTGACTGTTATTCAATTAAGTACTAACCATAAAATAGGTCAATTTTGGGTGTCAGAGGAGAGGATGAGGAGGAGGAACATACTGCACCTTGTAAAATGTGAACACGTACTAAAATGTCTTCAGAGGGGAACACATTTTATTTAGCTAGCTTAGTTTAGGATTTAGGACAACTATGTAGACTGAGTACAACAACAAAGCAAAACTTATTATTAAACTAGCTTCCCTTAAAGCAGACTTCACATTTATTTGAAGCTAACATTTGTTTTTGTTCATTCAAAGCCTAATTGGACTATTTATTTAATAGCCACAAATACATTCACTTTTCGGAAATTCTCTTATCAACAATAAGCTGCAACCCCACTGTCTGTCCCATCAGCATCACAGCCTCACTCCTTAAACAGTCCCTTTGTTGCTCCTAAACCCCAGCTCAATAAAATATATCAGTTTGCTGCTGTCGTATTTTAGTGCTCTGCATGTTTTTGCTTGTCTGATTATTGCATTATTTCCTGTGGTTCAAAACTTTCTATAATACATTAGATACATTCAAGCAGTTAGACTAATATTATAATTACATGAAACCATGAATCCCATTACCCACCACCCAGAATATTCCAACCTGCTTCATTTACAGTTTACAATCTGCAATTCATGGATTACTTTTGAGTGGGTCATGGCATTGATTACTACCTGGTACTGTCTTGGCATTGAGTACTTTTTCTCCATGTCCAGTTCATGATGATCAAACCAAAATTTTGCTGCTCAACCATCCTTATTTCTAACACTTTGACCATACTTTACTTCAGTGATCTTAGTTTAACACACATTGATTGAGCTACATGGAATATAGTGAGATACATTTAATAATATTGTAGCTGCTTAATGTCAAATCATTGTCAATGTAGTGCTTACAAATGATTTACTGTGACACCCGATTGGCTGAGCTATTAAACAGACTTCTGCAGCTGCTCCCCAGGCAAAGAAACATAAACATCTTTAATAGCTGCAATTTCAAATTATTAAACTACACATCAGCCACCAAAAACAAACAGATGATAACAACTTAGTGGCTGCATCTTCTTTTGCTGGTCTCTTTAAGATATAGCCAATACCTTTTACCAACACATATCAAGCTGATATCCAACTGTAACAGGGTGAAGTATTACGTGTGTGGGTCATCACTGAACAATACTGAGGCAGACACAGAGCATTGGGTCTCGACATGCCGCACAGGCACGCAGATTTAATTAACACTGACACTGCTGACAATAGAGTACCAACAATGGTAACCCTAGTGTCACATTTAATAAAAAAAAGAAAACAAAACAAAGTTAAAAATAAAAGTTTGCCACACAAATGGTGAGCGCTAGTCCCGCTCCAGAACCTACTACTATACGCAAACCCTGTCTATACACTGTTTGGGATCAACCTCCCCTAATCTAACCTACTTATGGGCTCCCGGAGTCCCGGCATCCTCACAGCGACTCCTTCCTCTTCAACCGCCTCGGCTGGGCAATGCCTTCACAAGCACCATCTTGCAGTTAAAGGGTTTCGTAGTAGTTAATCCTGTTGAGTGGACGCTCTCGTCCTTGATGTCAACAAAGTGCTTTTTCTCAGTGCCCGTCTGTGTAGCAATGGCCATGCAGTAGCCTCGAGCTGTGGTGCAGGTGGTTTCTGAGCTCCGCACAGCCTCCCTGGGCACACCACCCAGCCAATCCGGACCTCCCGATGAGCTCAGTGCCGGGCAAGCCTAACTGCTCAATTGGTTGCCCAGCAACGCATCTCCTGTTCCGTGTCCCAGCTGCACACATTTGTGCAGAAACCAGCGACAGGGCTCTCCCTGTCACACCAACCCATGATAAGTCATATTAACTGATATAAAGACATTTATTACAAGAAGTTATTTGATCAAGCTACACTCCCCAAGTGTTAATAAATCCAATAAGAGGTAAGAAATTGATTTAAAAGCATTGCTTAGTTGTTAAAAAAAGAAAAAAAGTCGAGCAATTGTCAGTTGCAAAGATTACTGAAGCTGAATGGATACTACTTCACGAAGAGGTCAATGAGCTGGTATAGACTGAGCTGTCCTTTCTCCCCTGAGAGTAACCCCCTTCAGGGCATGCTTCAGGCACTTTGGATGGACATTGTGTGTAAGCTGGGCATCACGGAAACCTGCCGAACCTATGCAGCGAAAATAACAAATAAAGAGGACTCTAAGTTTCCACTGCTGTCAATCAGACATTTTTCACAAACAATATGCTCCTTGTTGAAAATATTATGAAAAAATGAGAAAGAAATGCTAATCTGTGACTGAAAGAGCTCCCAGTAATTACTAGATCCTCGTTTGCCCTACTGCTTCCATTTGGATTTCTTCCAGGCAGATTTAAACATTTGAATGCCATTTTACCACAGCATAAGTTGATAGTTATTTGTAAACAGCCAAAGCGTAATGTCTGCACTTTATAATGTAAAGATATAATCACTGCCAAAATTCCTTAGTGGCATCACACAGAGTGACTTTGGGAATTGACGAAAATGCTAATCAGATTGTGATTGCATATGCATGATGCCATCCCTTCATTTTTTGTCAACATTTTCCCATTTTTTGCAATGAATAAGGATCATCTGAAAACTGATGAATATACTGTAGCTACCTCATTCAATGATTGCCAACTATGTACGTTTGCAGAACAATTTCCCTCTGGTGTCTTGAAAAAAAGAATATGCTATGTAGTATACATACATGTTACATCAAAGTATTTTATATTTGTATAAAGCTCACTGTATTTTTAATATTAGTTAATCAAAGGTAAAATATATACATTTTAATTAAGTGGGACCCTCTTTTTTATTTAAATTGTATGTTTGCAGTGACAATGACTAAATAATATATATATATTTTTTTTGATCAAATCTTTTATTTGGGGAACAAACACAATAGAAGAATACAACAAGAAATTCCCCCAGTTTTTCCATTTTTATCCTTCCCCCCCTCCCCCTGGGTGGCAACCTAACTCCTAAATCACCCCATAAAGGACCTCAGAGACCTAGTTCAGTTAATAGTAGCTGGGTACAGATTAATTACAGATCTGATGGAATCTGCAGCCACTTTCCAGGCCTGCACAGTCCCCTCCCTGGCTCCATAGACCTGGGTGATAGAAAGTTCCAAATAAATGATGTCAAGAAAAGAGGATCCAGTGGTGCCATGAAAGGGGGTGCGGAGGCTGCCAGCGAACAGCCATCATCTTTACCAAATAATATTACAAATAACATTACTAAGAATATATTATCACTCAACAGTATGTCTCATCACCCCCAGGTTTTAGACTAATAATGCTCAGTTGCCCATTGTTATTGTGTTATTTATTGGGATCTTTACATTTTTCTATTTATAATCATTACTTAAAGTATGTAGAACTAACAAAATGTAGTGTGCAAGGTATATTTGTATTTGGACTAGTTTAATTTGTAATCATATAATATTTATTTGAATTCAAAACCATGACATGAAATAATCACACTGGACACCGCTTCTAGTGAATACAAAGAAACAGTTTTATTGGAAATAAAACTAAATAAAGGAAAAATTAAAGGTACAACAACTAAACTAAAGTAATACAGAAAGGAAGAATTAACTAAATTAAACAGTACAGAAAGGAAAATATAAACAACGACACCCCACTCCTAATAGCTGATTTAACGATCCAGAGCAATCTATGGCAGATTCCTTTAAAGGTTACAACCACATTCCTGACAGTGACTTAAGACAAAGGTTAGTCTTAACAGCAGTATCGTTAGGAACACAAATATTTTGTTTTGTTAATGTCTGATAATCAAAGCATTGTTAAATCAGTCTCATATAGATGTTTTAGTTCAGAAGGCAGTTCTCACTCTTATGAGATAAAGACGCTCTTTGTATCCAGACAACCTTACGAGAATTATCTAATATCAAGACAGCTAATTTGGATTCTAGCTTTATTAAACGCAGAATGATAATTGCCTTGTAAATTTGTATGAATCAAATACAACACAACAGTTACTACAGAGTTCATTAACTCAAAGCATGAATTGAAAGCAATAATACTTTTCTTACATTCTACCTCAAACAAAATATTAATTTTACTTTAAGGTCTGCTTATTCTTGAGTTCATAAGAGGATAAAAACACTACGTGCTGAATAATTAACAGATTTTCGCTGCCTCTTCCAGCTGGTCCATATGTCATCCAAAACAGGTGCTCAAAGGCTCTCCTGCAGGCATGGAAAAGTCCGGCTTCTGGGGTCTGTTTATTTGCGTTGTGTCTCCACACCAGGGGACGAATTAAATGTTTTGCAAAAACAAGAGTCATTAACTATTTAGGTTTCCACTGAAACAGCAAATCCTCCAGTAATATGTGCACGTTTCATCCGAGTATGTCTGGGATATTCCACCGCAGACTCTGGCACTGCTCGCTTAATAAAATATTAATAGAATATGTTTCAGTCTCTGTTGACTTCAAATAATATGTCCAACTATCTTCCTCCAATCAATCAGGGCTAAGATTTGATTTCAAGTACTTTAAGGATTTTAGACGTCTTACGCGGCGGACTCCCACACTAAGGCAAACATTGGGGTTGTTATCCCGTATCAGAGTTTCCAAAAAACGGTATCTCTGTTCAAGCCGATCGCAGGCTGCGGGTCCTCAAGTTGTCAAAATTCAGAGCCGCCTTCTGTGTGTCAGGGAGCCCTGATTGAAAGTCGCACTCGTCCTTTTCTGCTCCTCTCTTCACCCAGGTGATTGGATAGTTTGTTTATTTGAGGCTGTGCCTGAGTCCACGTGGAGTGTTTTCCAATTGGCTGTTCTCGTTCCGAGACAGCCCAGTGTTCTCAATTGGTCCGCTGTTTTGCCCCTGTCGGCTGTATTTATGAGGTGGACTGTTTTCTGTCTGAGGTGTCAAAACATTCAAAACCATCTGGTTTGTACCCTCTTGAAAGACATCCTTGACGCCTTGAAGATAAACCCTTTGTCCAGTATTTAGTTTATGACTCTTTTTAAAAGCATTCTTTGTCAGTGGGGGAGTTTGTGACAAGAAACCAAGCAGGTACAGAGAATGGCTTAGGAACTCCCCTCTGTATATTCCAATTCTGTTGATTTCATAAACAGAATGATATTATGACCCAACTTGACGATACAAAAATAATATTAGTAAAGCTTACCTAATATGAATTACTATCATCAGTGTTGATTTCAAAGATGCACTGTGGAGGATTGACCTCGGGACAGTCTGGTGTGGGTGCAAAGTACTCCGAGACAGGAGCCCGAGGTCGGTGCAATGTACTCGAGACAGGAGCCCGAGGTCGGTGCAATGTACTCCGAGACAGGAGCCGGGTACAGTGCAAAGTACTCGAGACAGGAGCCCGGGTCGGTACAATGTACTCCGAGACAGGAGCCCGGGGTCCGGTGCAAAGTACTCCGAGACAGGAGCCCGGGGTCCAGTGCAAAGTACTCCGAGACAGGAGCCCGGGGTCCAGTGCAAAGTACTCCGAGACAGGAGTCAAGATCCGGTGCAAAGTACTCCAAGACAGAGTCCGAGGTCCAGTGAAAAGTACTCCGAGACAGGAGCCCGGGGTCCGGTGCAAAGTACACCAAGACAGAGTCCGAGGTCCAGTGCAAAGTACTCCGAGACAGGAGCCCGGGGTCCGGTGCAAAGTACTTTGAGACAGGAGTCCGAGGTCTGGTGCAAAGTACTCCGAGACAGGAGTCCGAGGTCCAGTGCAAAGTACTCCGAGATAGGAGTCCGAGGTCCAGTGCAAAGTACTCCGAGACAGGAGTCAAGGTCCGGTGCAAAGTACTCCGAGACAGGAGTCAAGGTCCGTGCAAAGTACTCGAGACAGGAGTCAAGGTCCGTGCAATGTACTCCAAGACAAAGTCCGAGGTCGGTGCAAAGTACTCCAAGACAGAGTCCGAGGTCCAGTGCAAAGTACTCGAGACAAGAGCCCGGGGTCCAGTGCAAAGTACTCTGAGACAGAAGTCCGAGGTCTGGTGCAAAGTACTCCGAGACAGGAGTCCGAGGTCCAGTGCAAAGTACTCGAGACAGGAGTCAAGGTCCAGTGCAAAGTACCCGAGACAGGAGTCAGGGCCAGTGCAAAGTACTCCGAGACAGGAGTCATAGTCCGGTGCAAAGTACTCCAAGACAGAGTCCGAGGTCCGGTGCAAAGTACTCCAAGACAGAGTCCGAGGTCCAGTGCAAAGTACTCGAGACAGAGCCCGGGGTCCAGTGCAAAGTACTCTGAGACAGAAGTCCGAGGTCTGGTGCAAAGTACTCCGAGACAGGAGTCAAGGTCCGGTGCAAAGTACCCCGAGACAGGAGTCAAGGGCCGGTGCAAAGTACTCCGAGACAGGAGTCATAGTCCGGTGCAAAGCACTCCAAGACAGGAGTCCGAGGTCCGATGCAAAGTACTCCAGGACAGGAGTCCGAGGTCCGTGCAAAGTACTCGAGACAGGAGCCCGGGTCCGTGCAAAGTACTCGAGACAGGAGCCCGGGGTCCGTGCAAAGTACTCGAGACTGGAGGCGGAGATCCGGTGCAAAGTACTCTGAGACAGGAGCCCGAGGTCCGTGCAAAGTACTCGAGACAGGAGTTATAGTCTGGTGCAAAGTACTCTGAGACAGGAGCCCGAGGTCGGTGCAAAGTACTCCGAGACAGGAGTCAAGGTCTGGTGCAAAGTACTCTGAGACAGGAGCCCGAGGTCTGATGCAAAGTACTCCGACAGGAGCCCGAGGTCTGGTGCAAAGTACTCCGAGACAGGAGTCATAGTCTGGTGCAAAGTACTCCGAGACAGGAGCCCGAGGTCCGGTGCAAAGTACTCCAGGACAGGAGTCCGAGGTCCGGTGCAAAGTACTCCGAGACAGGAGCCCGGGGTCCGGTGCAAAGTACTCCGAGACAGGAGTCAAGGTCCGGTGCAAAGTACCCCGAGACAGGAGTCAAGGGCCGGTGCAAAGTACTCCGAGACAGGAGCCCGAGGTCCGGTGCAAAGTACTCCGAGACAGGAGTCATAGTCTGGTGCAAAGTACTCCGAGACAGGAGTCAAGGTCTGGTGCAAAGTACTCCGAGACAGGAGTCAAGGTCTGGTGCAAAGTACTCCGAGACAGGAGTCAAGGTCCGGTGCAAAGTACTCCGAGACAGGAGTTATAGTCTGGTGCAAAGTACTCTGAGACAGGAGCCCGAGGTCCGTGCAAAGTACTCGAGACAGGAGTCAAGGTCCGGTGCAAAGTACTCTGAGACAGGAGCCCGAGGTCTGATGCAAAGTACTCCGAGACAGGAGCCCGAGGTCCGGTGCAAAGTACTCCGAGACAGGAGTCATAGTCTGGTGCAAAGTACTCCGAGACAGGAGCCCGAGGTCCGGTGCAAAGTACTCCGAGACAGGAGTCATAGTCTGGTGCAAAGTACTCCGAGACAGGAGTCATAGTCCGGTGCAAAGTACTCCAAGACAGGAGTCCGAGGTCCGGTGCAAAGTACTCCAAGACAGAGTCCGAGGTCCAGTGCAAAGTACTCCGAGACAAGAGCCCGGGGTCCAGTGCAAAGTACTCTGAGACAGAAGTCCGAGGTCTGGTGCAAAGTACTCCGAGACAGGAGTCCGAGGTCCAGTGCAAAGTACTCCGAGACAGGAGTCAAGGTCCAGTGCAAAGTACCCCGAGACAGGAGTCAAGGGCCAGTGCAAAGTACTCCGAGACAGGAGTCATAGTCCGGTGCAAAGTACTCCAAGACAGAGTCCGAGGTCCGGTGCAAAGTACTCCAAGACAGAGTCCGAGGTCCAGTGCAAAGTACTCCGAGACAAGAGCCCGGGGTCCAGTGCAAAGTACTCTGAGACAGAAGTCCGAGGTCTGGTGCAAAGTACTCCGAGACAGGAGTCAAGGTCCGGTGCAAAGTACCCCGAGACAGGAGTCAAGGTCCGGTGCAAAGTACTCCGAGACAGGAGTCATAGTCCGGTGCAAAGCACTCCAAGACAGGAGTCCGAGGTCCGATGCAAAGTACTCCAGGACAGGAGTCCGAGGTCCGGTGCAAAGTACTCCGAGACAGGAGCCCGGGGTCCGGTGCAAAGTACTCCGAGACAGGAGGCGGAGATCCGGTGCAAAGTACTCTGAGACAGGAGCCCGAGGTCCGGTGCAAAGTACTCCGAGACAGGAGTTATAGTCTGGTGCAAAGTACTCTGAGACAGGAGCCCGAGGTCCGGTGCAAAGTACTCCGATACAGGAGTCAAGGTCCGGTGCAAAGTACTCTGAGATAGGAGCCCGAGGTCTGATGCAAAGTACTCCGACAGGAGCCCGAGGTCCGGTGCAAAGTACTCCGAGACAGGAGTCATAGTCTGGTGCAAAGTACTCCGAGACAGGAGCCCGAGGTCCGGTGCAAAGTACTCCGAGACAGGAGTCATAGTCTGGTGCAAAGTACTCCGAGACAGGAGTCATAGTCCGGTGCAAAGTACTCCAAGACAGGAGTCCGAGGTCCGGTGCAAAGTACTCCAGGACAGGAGTCCGAGGTCCGGTGCAAAGTACTCCGAGACAGGAGCCCGGGGTCCGGTGCAAAGTACTCGAGACAGGAGTCAAGGTCCGTGCAAAGTACCCCGAGACAGGAGTCAAGGGCCGTGCAAAGTACTCCGAGACAGGAGTCATAGTCCGGGTGCAAAGTACTCCAAGACAGGAGTCCGAGGTCCGGTGCAAAGTACTCCAGGACAGGAGTCCGAGGTCCGGTGCAAAGTACTCCGAGACAGGAGCCCGGGGTCCGGTGCAAAGTACTCCGAGACAGGAGCCCGAGGTCCGGTGCAAAGTACTCCGAGACTGGAGGCGGAGATCCGGTGCAAAGTACTCTGAGACAGGAGCCCGAGGTCCGGTGCAAAGTACTCTGAGACAGGAGTCATAGTCTGGTGCAAAGTACTCCGAGACAGGAGTCAAGGTCTGGTGCAAAGTACTCCGAGACAGGAGTCAAGGTCTGGTGCAAAGTACTCCGAGACAGGAGTTATAGTCTGGTGCAAAGTACTCTGAGACAGGAGCCCGAGGTCCGGTGCAAAGTACTCCGATACAGGAGTCAAGGTCCGGTGCAAAGTACTCTGAGATAGGAGCCCGAGGTCTGATGCAAAGTACTCCGAGACAGGAGCCCGAGGTCCGATGCAAAGTACTCCGAGACAGGAGTCATAGTCTGGTGCAAAGTACTCCGAGACAGGAGCCCGAGGTCCGGTGCAAAGTACTCCGAGACAGGAGTCATAGTCTGGTGCAAAGTACTCCGAGACAGGAGTCATAGTCCGGTGCAAAGTACTCCAAGACAGGAGTCCGAGGTCCGGTGCAAAGTACTCCAGGACAGGAGTCCGAGGTCCGGTGCAAAGTACTCGAGACAGGAGCCCGGGTCCGTGCAAAGTACTCCGAGACTGGAGGCGAGATCCGTGCAAAGTACTCTGAGACAGGAGCCCGAGTTCTGGTGCAAAGTACTCCGAGACAGGAGTCAACGTCTGGTGCAAAGTACTCCGAGACTGGAGGCGGAGATCCGGTGCAAAGTACTCTGAGACAGGAGCCCGAGGTCCGGTGCAAAGTACTCCGAGACAGGAGTCATAGTCTGGTGCAAAGTATTCCGAGACAGGAGTCAAGGTCTGGTGCAAAGTACTCCGAGACAGGAGTCAAGGTCTGGTGCAAAGTACTCCGAGACAGGAGTAAAGGTCCGGTGCAAAGTACTCCGAGACAGGAGTTATAGTCTGGTGCAAAGTACTCCGAGACAGGAGCCCGAGGTCCGGTGCAAAGTACTCCGATACAGGAGTAAAGGTCCGGTGCAAAGTACTCTGAGATAGGAGCCCGAGGTCTGATGCAAAGTACTCCGAGACAGGAGCCCGAGGTCCGTGCAAAGTACTCGAGACAGTAGTCATAGTCTGGTGCAAAGTACTCCGAGACAGGAGCCCGAGGTCCGGTGCAAAGTACTCCGAGACAGGAGTCATAGTCCGGTGCAAAGTACTCCAAGACAGGAGTCCGAGGTCCGGTGCAAAGTACTCCAGGACAGGAGTCCGAGGTCCGGTGCAAAGTATTCTGAGACAGGAGCCCGGGGTCCGGTGCAAAGTACTCCGAGACTGGAGGCGGAGATCCGGAGCAAAGTACTCTGAGACAGGAGCCCGAGGTCCGGTGCAAAGTACTCCGAGACAGGAGTCATAGTCTGGTGCAAAGTACTCCGAGACAGGAGTCAAGGTCTGGTGCAAAGTACTCCGAGACAGGAGTCAAGGTCCGGTGCAAAGTACTCCGAGACAGGAGTTATAGTCTGGTGCAAAGTACTCCGAGACAGGAGCCCGAGGTCCGGTGCAAAGTACTCCGATACAGGAGTCAAGGTCCGGTGCAAAGTACTCTGAGATAGGAGCCCGAGGTCTGATGCAAAGTACTCCGACAGGAGCCCGAGGTCCGGTGCAAAGTACTCCGAGACAGGAGTCATAGTCTGGTGCAAAGTACTCCGAGACAGGAGTCATAGTCCGGTGCAAAGTACTCCAAGACAGGAGTCCGAGGTCCGGTGTAAAGTACTCCAGGACAGGAGTCCGAGGTCCGGTACAAAGTACTCTGAGACAGGAGCCCGGGTCCGTGCAAAGTACTCGAGACAGGAGCCCGGGTCCGTGCAAAGTACTCCGAGACTGGAGGCGGAGATCCGGTGCAAAGTACTCTGAGACAGGAGCCCGAGGTCCGGTGCAAAGTACTCCAAGACAGGAGTCATAGTCTGGTGCAAAGTACTCCGAGACAGGAGTCAAGGTCTGGTGCAAAGTACTCCGAGACAGGAGTCAAGGTCCGGTGCAAAGTACTCCGAGACAGGAGTTATAGTCTGGTGCAAAGTACTCCGAGACAGGAGCCCGAGGTCCGGTGCAAAGTACTCCGATACAGGAGTCAAGGTCCGGTGCAAAGTACTCTGAGATAGGAGCCCGAGGTCTGATGCAAAGTACTCCGAGACAGGAGCCCGAGGTCCGGTGCAAAGTACTCCGAGACAGGAGTTATAGTCTGGTGCAAAGTACTCCGAGACAGGAGCCCTAGGTCCGGTGCAAAGTACTCCGAGACAGGAGTCATAGTCTGGTGCAAAGTACTCCGAGACAGGAGTCATAGTCCTGTGCAAAGTACTCTGAGATAGGAGCCTGAGGTCCGGTGCAAAGTAACCAATGGCTGCTTTTCCATTTCCGCTGTTTAATAAAAAAAGTTTTCTTTGAAAACTACAGTGCGAATGGAAGTTCAGGGCAGTAGAAATTAGATTATATTTAAATATAATACATTTGTATTATATTTTCTACATCAAAGTGATGTAGGTTTTATTTTAATCTACAAATAAAATCTACAGTAGAGGTCAGTTGTCATATAATGTACGTATCCAGAGTTCAGCTAGGCTACAGTTGCATTGATCCTTTCTTGGTACATTAATCCGTCATGTATCCGCCCGTCACATATATGTCCTAACCATTTAGCCCCATGATCAAGCTCTTCAGCAAAGTCACCCACGTATACAGCATTAATGCAAAATGGCTACAGGAAAGCGAAAGCGAGTTGTGCTTACAATTGAAAAAAAAGTTGGAAATACTTTCAATTCGACAAAAGGGAATTAACAGTGATAGAATAGAACACAACTTTGGAATTGATGACTGATATTAAAAAGTTTGCCTCACAGATTACAAAGTTTGCATCGGGTTCTGACAGTTTCTTTGGACTGGCTGGAACAGCAACCCAAAGCCGGTCTGACTCAACTTTTTTACTCCAACACAGTAATGTAAGTACTGCACATTTAATTTATATTGTAACTTCAGTTTTCTACTTTTCTGGGGGGTGGGGGGGTTATATTGTTTGAGCAAATGGACACTACTTGCAGTTTATTTTTTTCTCCATAAAAACTATACATTTTGCTACTGTATAAATTACCCGACATCACTGTGAGTGTATACAGCACTAATACCCTGTATCTTTCTAAATAAGGGATTTAGGGGAGCTCCCTAATAAAATCTGAATCTCAAAACAATAATTGTGTACATATAGTAATTGTTACAGCTGTATATAATGGTATTTAAAACAGGATTAATTTAGCCAACTTTTTACAAATCTACCCTTACTCTGGTCCCACTGCAGTCAGATACGCAACAAACTATTGTAGTACATTACACTGGGTGCAAATAAGTGTATATCATTTTAGGAATACAACAAACATTTTGAAATGTTACAAATTGTTAAAACAAGTGAATAAATCTCATTCATAACCACAAGTGTAAAAATGACAAAAACTATTTTCAAATATTGAATTATGTAGGTAGTCTTACAATACTTACTTACTAATATACCATCTGGTGTATTGGGTCTCTGAAAATTATTAAATGTACTGTAAGTCATGACAGGAGCCAGGCAAAATTTGCACATAGGTTCCAGATGTTATAGGATGCATCACAAATCACCTGCATGTTTAGTGAATGAAACACCTTCCTGTTCACATATGTATATGCATGGTGCTGCATGGATTTGAGTGCATTACTCTGGGAAATCAAGCAATATCATAAAACTCCCTTTTAATATTTTGCAGCTGCTCCTGATTAAGTGGGATACTGATATAACCATTAACTCTCTTTATGAAGTCACCCGTGACCCTGTGAAATAACCTATAGACATAGAAGGACAATGCTGCCAAGCCAACACCTTCACATGCTGAGGCACACACGGCCCCTTTTCACTGGCAATTCAAGGTCCTCTCGCAGAGTCTGACAGAGGTCGACAAAATGCCCTCTCTCTGTATCGTTGGCGCAATCGAGTTTTTAGATGGTCATCTGGTAAATCTAAGAAATTAACCCCCATCATGTCCACCCTCTCTCTGTATCGTCGGCTATGCAGCTGGGGTGTATCAATCTCAGGCTCGCACTCAAGCTCTAAAATTACATTTGCTGTGACTGCTGCTGCAACTATAAATCTGATACTGCCCCAGTTACATAAGGTGCCCACCAGGGCTCTGTTCTGGGACCACTGTTATTTAGTATATACATGCTTCCACTGATTATTCGACACCCAGATCTACCTACACACTAAACCCAACACTGATGTGGCGAACACTCCTCACTCATTTGTCTGTCTGATATCAAGTACTGGATGCAGCTTAATTTCTTAAAGTTAAATTGTGACAAGACTGAGGTTATGCTAATTGGCTCACAGTAACTGCTGCGCAAGGTCATTGATTTTAGTTTGGTTGTGGAAGGCACTGACATTAGAGCTTCACCTGTCATTTTCGATTCCACCTTATCGTTTGAAGCTCATGCTAGAAATATAACTAAAGTGTCATTCTTTCATCTGCATAACATTGCCTGGTTCAGATCATTTTTGTCCTCATCTTCTGCTGAGAAATGAATTCATGTATTCATCTCTTCAAGATTGGACTACTGCAATGCTCCTTTGACTGGGGTTACTGTTAAAGTACTCAATAGGCTTCAGTATGTGCAGAATACTGCAGCCCGGGTTTTAACCTCTTTTTGTGAGCACATAAAACCTGTACTGTATAAACTGCACTAGCTCCCTGTGAGGAATGGGGTTGACTACAAAATTCTGCTTCTTATCTATAACACCTTAAATGGTGCTGCCCCTGTTTATTTGAGGGATCTATTGCAAGAGTACATTCCAGCATGCAATTTAAGATCCATGGGTGCTGGATGTCTTATACAACCTAGGACTAGGCTCCGTACTATGGGAAACCGAGCTCTATGTAGTGCTGCACCACGACTATGGAACATGCTGCCCAAATATTTTTAAATCTCGCTTAAAGACCCACCTTTTTAAGATAGCTTTTGCTGAATTATTTTAACTTTTGATTTGTTTTATTGAATTGATATTTTATCTGTACCTTTGTATATTGTATGTTTGTATTGTTGTTCTTGTACAGTGCTTTGGGTCTGAGAAAAGCGTTCTATAAATAAAATGTATTATTATTATTATTATTATTATTATTATTATTATTATTATTATTATTATTATTATTATTATATTTGCAAGAAACACTGCTTGTTAAGATATTAACATCATTTTGTAAATCAATATAATTTCGGAAATCACATTAGCACAATTACTTAATAATGAAATAGGCGTAACGGTCGCTTGAAAATGCCAAAATCAATGCTGCATACCAATTTGTAGATTAGCACTGGAGTTATCATTTACAACCCTTTAAAAATCCAACCCAGAGTCTCCTAATGAAACAAATTGCTGTCTATTAGTGAGATATGACTTGAACCATATTAAGACAATACCGGACAAGCCAACCCAACTTCTGAGATGACCAATTAAAGTGGTATGGTCCAAAAACTGCACTTAAATCTAAAAGAACAAAAATAGATACACAGCTAGAGTCTGCTCGTAACAGCAGATCATTCACTACTCTGATGAGCGCAGTCTGTACCGTGCGCAGAATGGAAACCCATTTTCAAGCACTTTGTTACCCTCAAGAAATGAATTCAGCTGGTTTGCTATTACTTATTAGCTAGAAATGGCAGATTTGAAATAGGTCTATAATTGTTTAAAGCAGTAGGTCTAGGTTTGGTTTCTTAAGCAGGGTTTTAACCACAGCCATTTTAAGCAGAGGGAACTACTCCTGATGACAGTGATCTATTTATTATGTCCAAGATAAATCCACTCAAATCATTGAAAACTGCTTTTAGAATGTTGGTTGGAATTGGATCCAAAAATCAGGTGGAAAAATTAATTTGCATTACCAATTTATTGAGATCTTGTACTGTAATCTGAGAGAAAGATTCCATAGCAAAACTAATCTGATTATGCTGCATATTCAAAGGAGAGCCATCTGTGGGAATTTGATTCCAAATGTTAATAATTGTATTTTGAAAGTAATTAAGAATTTCCTCATGTTTAAAAGTTGAGGATTCAAAATGAGGAGGAGCATCAGAGGACCGATTTACCATCTTGTCAATAATGGAAAAAAGTATCCTAGAGTTATTTTTGTTTGTTTAAATAAGGGGGGAAAAATAAGAAGATCTGGCTGCCCTCGGAGCCGTGCTATACTTTAATTGATGTTGCTTCCAGATTTCATAGTGAACATGCAATTTGTTATTTCTCCACCTGCATTTCAGTTTACGACCTTCTCTTTTCATTTGGCATACATCTGGATTTACCCAAGGTGAGATACACTTTAGGGAGATTTTTCTAGTTTTAACTGGGGCCACTTTGTGAAAGACCCTTGACCAGACTGCACCCAGCTACCTCCAGACCCTCATCTCTCCCTACACCCCCACCCGACCTCTGGCCATAGAAGACAGACCGTACCTCCTCTACGCTCCCCTTCCTCCAGAGCCCGCTCCTTCTCCACCCTCGCCCTGCAGTGGTGGAATGACCTTCCTACAGATGTCAGGACTGCCCAGTTCCTGACCACCTTCCAGCACCTCCTCAAGACACACCTCTTCAGACAACACCTGTAAAACTCAACTCTTCCCTTCCGGACAATATAGCACTGTGACAGGATGACATTGTGGTGACATCCGACCAGATGCAGGAACAGAAAAACAAAGGCAAGTACTGCAGTGCAAAAAGACGCTGAGCACTGTTTATTTTTAAATAACAAAAGTCAAAATAAATATTTAAACAAAACAGACTTGCACTCGCCGTCATATAAATACATCAATCGTAAAACAAAGAAATACAAAACAATAACCTGCACAGGGGCGGAGGGGGAGACCCCGTTCTAAAAATAAATAAACAAATACATGTACAGGGCTCCTCGCCAGCATATGCAAAGGGGGCTGCAGACTGCCAGCCTCCTGTCCCGGTCAGTCCTGTCGTGAAGGGAGAGGCAGCTCCTGCTCCTCTCCCTCAGGCGGTGGTGGAGACAGAGGCAGCTCCTGCTACTCTGCTCCTGGCGAAGGCGGCAGGGGCTCCTCCCCTTCTGGCTGCAGCGGGGGAACCAGCAGGCATGCTCCCTCTGCTGGTGGCGGTGATGGAGACTGAGGCAGTTCCTGCTACCCTTCTCCTGCTGTTGGAGGTGGTGGAGGCAGGACCAGCAGGTACTCTCCCTCTGCTGGTGGAGGTGGGAGCGGCACACAGTTCTCCCACAGAGGTGGAGGTGGAACCAGCAGGTATTCTCCCTCTGCTGGTGGGGGTGGTAGCGACAAGCAGTCCTCCCACAGAGGTGGAGGTGGAACCAGCAGGTATTCTCCCTCTGCTGGTGGGGGTGGGAGCGACAAGCAGTCCTCCCACAGAGGTGGAGGTGGAACCAGCAGGTATTCTCCCTCTGCTGGTGGGGGTGGGAGCGACAAGCAGTCCTCCCGTGGCGGCGGAGGTGGAACCAGCAGGTACTCTCCCTCTGCTGGCGGAGATGGGAGCGGCACGTAGTCCTCCCACGAAGGTGGAGGTGGAACCAACAGGTACTCTCCCTCTGCTGGTGGGACTGGGAGCAGCAGGCGCCCCTCTGGTAGGAGGGGGCAGTTGAGTGGGGAATGCCCCCGCTCTCCGCAGATGGGGCACCAGCAGGACGCCTCTACATTGTGGAGGAAGGCCTCCCAGCTGATCTCCTCTGGTGGCTGTGGACGCACGGACTCCCCCCTCTTAGGCTGTGGACGCACGGACTCCCCCCTCTTGGGCTGTGGACACACTAACTCCCCCCTCTTGGGCTGTGGACGTTCGGGCTCCTCCCACTCAGGCGCAGGACGTTCAGGCTCCTCCCACTCAGGCGCAGGACGTTCGGGCTCCTCCCACTTGGGTGTAGGACATCCGGGCTCCTCCCACTCCAGGTCTGTGTCCTAGAAGACCTCCAGGCAGTGGTGCTCCTCATGCCCGTAGCGCATGCAATTGGTGCACCACTCTTCTTCCTCACACACCTTACTTCCTATCTGCCTCCTTCTCCTCTCACCTCTCTCCTGTTGCAGCTTCCTTCCCATCCTCCTTCCTCACTCCACACGTAATAGAAAAAAACAGAAAAAAAACAAAAACATAGACATATCTCTCAGCCTGAGGGTAAGCATAATCTTGAATGTATATCTCACCTATATTGAAGCATGATGCTATAGGATAGGATTGGCACAATAACTTGTTTACAGCTAAGAAAAAAAAAACGTGAAAACACTGTAAATCGGATGTATTTGACATATTAGAACTTTTATTTGGTCTTATGTGTTTTAATATATATGTTTTTACAACATTTATAAATATCAAGAAACGAGTGGATATAAGCAGATACTATTTCAACTAAATTTGTCAAGCATGTTTTTTTTTCCTTAATACTGATACTAATGGAATTAATTATTATTTTATTTATAAATATTTATTTTGAGAAATAATCGAGAGTAGTGTCCATTATTGTTTATAAAGACCCTGAGAATAAACGTGTATTATGACATTGCAATCACTCAGAAACAATGTCTCGTAATCTGTACAAACATTAACATTTTTCAACAAAACTTTCAGGAAGTACTGTAAGGTTCACAGAATAACACATTTTTCTACATGTGTCTCTGAGCAGAATACATAAAATATGAAATATCGTGTTGAAACAAAAAGCGAAATGTTTATATGTTTTCTGAAGAGTGTTCTGAAAAAAGGACACCATTTCCAAGATGCTGTTGTAAAAAATAGTTTTAGTGAATTTTTATGGGAAGAGTCAACTATATATATATATATACAGAGAGAGAGAGAGAGAGAGAGAGAGAGAGAGAGAGAGAGAGAGAGAGAGAGAGAGAACAGCGTAAAAGTGGAGCAAGTGGGAAGCACTTGCGTGTCACTACGCAAGCATATTTATTTTCTAGTCTGTCCTATACACCCTGCTGAAGCACTTTACTAAAGGAGAAATTAAGCAAATTGTTTTTCGACACAAGTATATTTACTTTTCTGTCTGTCTTATAGGATAACTAATTACACCAATAAGAGTGACTTTGTATTGGCTGAAGCACTTTTCTAGTGAAGGGATTAAGCAACTTGCACTTTAGTTATACCGTGCTGACTGTGCAAATATATATTTAATTCTTGGTTTGTCGTATGTACCTAGCTTATAAAACCCTCTAATTGTATTAGTGTCACAAACCGTTGGCTGTGACGTTGGGGGGATGAAGTAATTTGCATTGTAGTGTTAAGCACCTTGACAGATAATGGTTAACTAGGAAACAGCTGTGTATGATTTGTCATGCTGCATCTGAAGTGGTGTAGGGGGGGTATTAATGACTGAGATAAAGACGGTCAGGGTGAGAGACCAGAAAGCAGAGAGTATTTTCGAGGCGACAGCCCATGGAATTACAGAGAAGCGTGTGAGAGAGACGAAATCTAGTAAATGACCGTGTGGAGAGAGATTGACGTGGAAGCTTTATATTCAGAGCAAATACGAACTAACTTGCAGTGAATCATTTGTATGTTTCATTAAGAGTTGTGATTGTTTAAGCAACCGATTGTTTGTGGTTGGGTTTCTAGGTATATTGTGGTACTAGGATATAAGGTTATGGCGGGATCCAGCAGTGGTGGACTATAAGTGTAGTAGCTGCCACTGCGCAGGAAAATACCTGTGACATTTGGCGTAGGAAAATACCTGTGACATTTGGCGTAGTTGGCAGGATGCTGGGTACACTTGGTTCCCAAGACCAACAGTATGCACAGCCCACACACAGGGTCCTTGGGGCCTTCTGCGGTTGGTAGTTCAGGGGAGATGGCGGGAATGGAGGCTGCATGGCCTAACCCATGATGATGCCCTTATTGTATCTCTTAACACTACGCCATCAGGGGAGGCTTTGTAGTCCCGTGGTTAAAGCAAAGCGCTTGTAACCAGGAGGTCCCCGGTTCAAATCCCACCTCAGCCACTGACTCATTGTGTGACCCTGAGCAAGTCACTTAACCTCCTTGTGCTCCGTCTTTCGGGTGAGACGTAATTGTAAGTGACTCTGCAGCTAATGCATAGTTCACACACCCTAGTCTCTGTAAGTCGCCTTGGATAAAGGCGTCTGCTAAATAAACAAATAATAATCATAACGCCAAAATCCAGATACCAATGTGGTCCCTACATTGAAAAAGGTTGGGAACCACTGCTTTATAGTATTAATGCTGTTAGTTTGCAAAGACACCAGACTGCCTGAAATGTCTTTGTAAGCTATTATTCAACATAGACCTGTGATCACTCTATTTAAACATTAATAAACCGAAGGAGTAAATATATACTCCAATTTGTGAAACTTTGAATACCTGAATCTGTGTGATTGTTCTTGATTAACTGTTGTCTGGGTATGTGAACATCTGTAAGCCAGTACGCGAACAACGCACTGTTGGAGTTTATACAATCGATTTGTCCTCCTGTTTGCCCCCCCCCCCCCTTATTCTATTACAGAATTAAAGAACTGCTCGAACAGGACAAAACCTAGAGCTTCTGTTGTTTGTCTTGATGGCTCTTTTCATGTCTGCGTAGGAGAATTGCTCTCCTCAGCATGGGGCATACTATCATTCCAAATGCAGCCCTAATGAAAGTAATTTTTTGAAAATAACATTTTGATCTGCTGTACAGTATGTGGGTGTGCAAGTGACAGATAGCAGTATTCTATAATACATCATTCTGCACATGCCCAGTGACTGTGCAGGTAGGAGGAAGGGCTTCATAAGTCAAGTTAAGTGCAAATTCCAATGGAAACCTGAAAATCTAATAAAACTCATAAAACATTCAAGCACCAGGTGTTATGTGGGCTGCTGAGTATTTTATAAATGTGTGAGGTGTTCTCGTGTCCTGCCTTCCCTGTAGGTACATTTAACTCCCCTTTTTTTGATGGCTGGGGTTTATTTTTTGTATATATATTTTTTTTTCTGGAAAGCTGCGTCTACATCTCAATATAGTGAATAATAATAATAATAATTATTATTATTATTATTATTATTATTATTATTATTATTATTATTATTATTATGTTTTTCACTTTTATTTTGTCATTTTGTGCTGGCTGATTAAGATATTGGGTAGGGTAGGCAACCTGCACAGAAAATGTATTTGTCACCAGAAACCTGAGATAGAATTGCAGCCTTTTTATGCACAGATGGGAGTATATTATTATTATTATTATTATTATTATTATTTGTTAGCCCTTGCCCCTGTGGTTCACAAAGTAATAGCACTATTGTGTTTAGTGCTGGGTGAGTCATGTGAGAGAAAGTTTTCTGCTTCAATTTTAGATGTGCGTTTTTCATCTTGGCCGATGGCCCTCAGGGAGTGCAGCTAACTGAATCAATCAATCTAACTATATACACAGATACTTTAAATGAACCAGCTGTAGTAGAACTTATTTGCAATATTTCGGAAGATCATTATGTTTTATGGATGTTCCATAGTCCCTTTATTAAATAAATGGCCAACTCATGAAAAACAACTCGCATCACTCCCACAAGCCAAACTATGTCAATTTCACCTGTTTTAATGGGCAAATCAAAACCTTACAGGGCATCAGAGATAGTATGATGATATATATTCTGCATGGCTAATGTTTCGCACTTAGGTGGATATTCATTCTGACATATTGTTTTTTTTGTTGTTGTTGTTAGAGCCCTATTGATTTTCAATAATACATAATACAGTATTGGTGTTTTTTTCCTTATTGTGTACCAGTTTATTTGCAGAGCCAAAATCCAGCATTTTCCAGTCTTCTTGTGTCAGCTGGCTTCTACATGAAATCCAATGCCATCTATTCTGCATACAGTACAGGGGGGTTTTACATGGATTTACATAGATTTATATTATATTATACATTATAGCTAAGTTATGCAGCTGGCCGCTTCAGGCTACTGTTACTTCATTTTTAAACTTACTACACTCCATATACAGCTGTCAATCCCAACAGAGTACATGTACAGTCAGCTGTCAATCCCAACAGAGTACATGTACAGTCAGCTGTCAATCCCAACAGAGTACAGGAGGCTGTGTGGTCCAGTGGTTAAAGAAAGGGGTTTATAACCAGGAGGTCCCCGGTTCAAATCCCACCTCACCCACTGACTCATTGTGTGACCCTGAGCAAGTCACTTAACCTCCTTGTGCTCCGTCTTTCGGGTGAGATGTAATTGTAAGTGACTTTGCAGCTGATGCATAGTTCACACACCCTAGTCTCTGTAAGTCGCCTTGGATAAAGGTGTCTGCTAAACAAACAAATAATAATAATAAAAATAAAGTACATGTACAGTCAGCTGTCAATCCCAACAGAGTACATGTACAGTCAGCTGTCAATCCCAACAGAGTACATGTACAGTCAGCTGTCACACTCATTTACTTAGAACGTTTTCAGAATCAGACTGAACAACAAAATCATGAGGGCATTCCCAAGATTATCTCATTATGAAAAGTTTGTGCTCAATGTATTCAAGCCGAAGAAAATTTAAATGTTCTGTGTTAATGAATACAATTCATTTGGGCCTAGGTTTAATCTCAGCATTCTTTTCCATATTCCTATTATTTGTGTGGTTGGTGTTATTGAAACAGACATATTGAAAGTAGAACAGCATTCTAAAACTACTTTTTTTTTTTTTAATTAAACCATTTTAGAAACATTGCCTTTGGGACAATGAAAACAACTGCACATGTAAAGAGTTATTTAATCCTAATTGGTGTTTGTTGAAGTGTTGACAATATAACTAACAGCTTTTCTATTTTGAAATGGTGTAATTCTCAACCACTGCGGGAGAAAATACCATTTCATTTACAGCTCCTAGATGGTAAGTCTGTCTGATTTTATTAGCACTGTACTTTAGAGAACAAACTCCTCCCATACCAACACACACATGGTTCCTTGGTGTGAGTTTATACTTTTAATACAACAAGGAAGAACAGATAAACAACGAAAGTCATTATTGAGTTTTGTGGACACATGCAGCATAACTGACAGCAGGTTACCTTACAATACTTAGTATTCTAATCATAGCTAGATGTAGGGGCACTGTTAGATTACTGTGGGCATTAATGTTTCTTTTTAATTATATCTTTTTTATTAAATTAGAATGACAGTACTTAAAGGTCTTAAGACAGGCCTGGCTTCACCAAGACTCAAACAAGCAATCAAGAAGCATAATAGTGGTCAAGTTAAGCGATGAAGGCTCTACCATGTGATAGTTGACCACGACTGGAGTTATGCGTCCTGAGCCGAAAGTGATGGAGCTAAAGAAACTCAAAGTCAATGTGAATGGGCAGTGTAATGGCTATACAAATAGCAGACAAAGGTAAAAGAAGGCAGTTTAAGCACTCTTGTGCATATTTATTTACAAGCAAAAACACAAATAAATGTTAATCAAACAAAGAGTACTGTGTCTTTAAATATGGTAGAACTAGCCACACGACAGCCCAGGCAGAGCAAGGTTATAAACAAGTGTTATTCTTGTAAGCAGGCACAGCTGGAGATGCTGGGCTAGCAGGTAATAGTCTCAGGTTGTTCTGGAGGTAGTTACCTACTTTCAGTCTGAGAAATAAAAGGAGAATTGTAGTCCTTGGTTTGGTTGTTTTGCTGTGCTCCTTGCCCTGGGTTTGTTTCCCACAAGTGGTGAGACTGCTCCTTATATACACCTGTGGCTGGGCTTAATTGATTGTTAATTAATGAATTAAGTCTCAGCCACAGTCTGCACATGCATTTGGCAGGGATAGTATTAACCCTATCCCTGCCAAACTGGAAGAACAGCACTATAGCAGGGCTTGCACCCTGTCACAGTCAACTACCCCATGGTAGAGCCTTCATCGAGAGGGCACTATTGCTATTAGAAAACTAAAAATAAAATAAATACATAAAATTATTTTATAGGAATAGGTTTCACACTTTCCTGTGAGTTCAATGAGCATATCAATTAACACTGTGGGTAGTTTGTTTCTGGGTTTGAAACATTTACAGTTTTTTTTTTTTCAACAATGTGATAAATGAATACACACAATGTAAAGACCAGTGTTATCAGAGTACCGAAACAAATCATCCCGCTAAACTTTCTTTAATGTGATCTTTCTGGTGATTAATACGATAAAGCATTACTATATACTTATTTTAAGCCAGACTTTATCCACTGAATATTGTACATTTAATATAATATCATCATTAAATTGAACTTTAGTTTTCTTTCTAAAAACAAAAAGCACAGTATATCAACACAATTACCCTATATGACCAGATAACCATTGTATACACAGTGGTGGTTTGCATTCCAACCAAATGATGAAGTTGTTAGCATATGTGTGGGTTTGATTCCAGCAAGTGTTGACTCAATATACATGTAAGGCTAACCTTAGCACTGTAAGATAGCTTGGCAGCCTGTTTGAAATTGAAGTAAATCCTACTTTGCTAGCAGAAAGATCACCATGGAGACCAGAGATAGTTACTTGGCCCCTTGCTCCTCCATATTGGAAATGCTACTGTAAAAACCCTAGAAAACTGTGGGATTAGATGTATATCAAGAGATAAATCATCACAATAAACGTATTTTAAGGCAAACCTTATCTACTAAATAGTGTAAATATCATGAATTGTTATTTACTATAATAATACAAATCTGAATTGTATTGTTTCTTATCGACATTATTATTTTTTGCAGCTACTGTAGGGGCTAGGTTGATCAATATTGCTCTTTGTAGCAAGTTTGGTTGGGACATTGTCATGCTGGTTATACTACTGTGTTCAGTGCAGAACCCAGCCGTCATTGGGAAAATGAATATTAAATAATTACTGTAGATATCAGAGCTTGCAACATCAAAGAGGTGCAACAGATTTCTTAAAGTATCACATTGGAACATGAAGCTTGGGCAAAAGTGCTAACAAATTTAAATGAAACATTTATGAGACATTTCTGCCATGATCTGGCTTTCATAAAAAAAATGCTTCATTATTTAAATGAAACATGTAGGAGACATTTCTGCCATAATCTGGCTTTCATAAAAAATGCTTCATTATTTAAGAGCAAAAAAGGATGACATATCACCTTGGGACTGGTGAAAAGTGAAAAAAAAAGAAAAGACGGGTTACATTGTGGAATGCTGACCACAAATTTCAGGAATAATTGAATGTTGTCTTCCTCCTGTTCTGCCTATTTGCTGAAATAGATGATTAAACTGTTGAAATGTGTCCAATATATAAAAGGAAAAGGGTTTAATTTGCAGACTCCTAAATGATGTGTTCATGAACTCAGGCCCCCTTGATATCTATATTATAGCTTTATTTAATGTGCTGCTCAAACCATTATACTGGGGCCATTTTATTAGCAGAAAGAGCAGACTGCTCGTGGGAATATTCCCTTCCATGGCAACCTGGCTTGACTACAGCCCTTTAATATACTGAGTGTTTTACATGGGCACGACTGCGTGAGCTTGAATTGGGAAACAAAATGATGGACAAATGAAGTAAAGGGTAGATTTGTTTTATTTTTTTATTGCACAGTAATTTATCTGAATGTCTAATGAGGCCTGCAAGAAAGATTATATGTAGCAGGAGGAGCCTTGTTACACATCTTCACCCCTGGGGTCTCAAAACCCTATCAATGAGTAAAACTTTTGAAAATATTGCCAAGTTAACACATTGAAGTGTTAGTGTCACAGGTGGCTATCACTGTAGTGTGTAGGGTGTTTTTTTTTTTTCTTTTGCACTTTATTGATAATTGTTCTTTTTGTCACATTATTAACTTTGTATATGTTTGCTGTGAGATTATTATAATTGTTTGCAGTGTTTACCCACTTGTTGTGGAGATTAGATTTTGTATTATTATTTAATTGTGTTTTCATTAGTTGTCATTTTCTTTTATGCACAGGGAATGGATTGTGATTAGTCCCTATTGCTCCAAGGACCTACAATCAGCCACAGGTGCATTCAGAGACACCCATTGTAGGGTTGCCACCTGGCCCTATAATTCCGGAACACTGTGGGGCAGGACAGGTTTTTAAGTTGCCCTTAAAATGAAAGAAATAAACATGTGAATCGAGCATAATTCATACCGCTTCTTAATTATCCGAATCATTGGAATAATACAAATCTTACAAAATAAAAAAAGCATCTTGAATAAACATGTGTGTAGGTTTATTCAAGATAATTTTGTATTTTGTAAAATTAGTATTTCAGTTCTCAATATTTAAAAGTTTCTATTTATACCCTGTTAATTAGTAATATATATTTAGATTTTTCTTCTGTTCACTCACTTTGCATTTAGTTAATTGATAAATATAATCTATTAACATGTCTATTTTTGAAAGCATTCTTACTTTACAACATTTTTTCACACCTGCCTAAACTTTTGCACAGTACTGTACCTGTTAAAGAGGAAAGACTGAGTTTGCTACCATGGGACAGATAGAGATGAGGATTTGATTTTATGTTTTTTAGGGTTTTAGTGAGGTTTTGGGACTTTTAGTGTTTCCATGTCAATCTGTGAGATTTGTCTGTTATATGTACCTGTGTTAATAAAGCTTGTTGAAATTTACTTACCTGTTGTGTTTCCTGTACACTCATTGAGGAAGGTCCGGATTGTCACTTCAAAGTCCAAAATTACCTGTAGGGGAGAACAAAAGGATATATATAAATTGACCAGTGTTAACGATAACCCCTGACATTAGCTGGTCAATTTCCTATCCTATATTTTTGTGGGCAGCTCCCTTTTAATATAGACCATTTTATAATTGACACAAATATGTAGAAATTGAGAGATGAATCAATCCTCCTCACACGCTGTAACAAATTGAACTCTTCCAGTTAAATTGAAGAAATGTCTGCATTTTTATTTCTTTTACAACAGGTATATCTAGATACTGCAATTGGGGTAAAGCGACCCAAAGCAGTAAAAATCTTGATACATTTATTTCATGTGCAGAGAGGACAGAAGTACCTGTAGTTTAATTAGGTCCTATTTTTTGCTGTTCTGACCAAGTTTAGTTTTACCTGTGAGATCTGTTTTATTATATCATTGGCTTACTGTATTAGGGGAGTAAGCTATCTGCCAATATTTTAATTTTGTAATTTGCTGAGTTTCTGTATTAAAACAGTATAAAAGCATTATCTTGGTGGTGCAAGTAACAAGTGTTCGTCAACATTTTGAAAATTATATAAATATAATGGTGTGAATGTGGCAACTTTTTTTTTTTTTAAGTAGAATGGGAAAGCAACGGGTCTTACGTTTTTCTATGCTGTCAATAATCAAACAAATTGGAACTTTTGGAAAATGCAAAAAAGTGTACTTGGTCTGGCTTGATGAGATATTGCTGAAGCTGTTTCCTTTCAGGGTAAAAAGGTCTATTTGGCAGTGTCATTTGCATGTTTGGCGTGATTTTTCTATGTATTTTACAATTAAAAGCAGGCTACCATGATTTCTTTATAGACATTTTATTGTTCTTCTAGAAAACAATGCTTGCAAACCTTGCACTGGAGCATGGTTTGAAATTAATCAGAAAGACATTTTACATGTGAAAGAATTGGATATTGAGACCTTAAACAACAATTAATACCAACAGTTTTTTGCTTTTTTTGTAAAAATGCGTTTTAAAATGATTGTATGGAAAATATAATTACATTAAATATAGTACTTGAGGGATACCCACCACACTAACATATCTATTCATTGTAAAGCAAGTTCATTTTACATGGAATCATGTTTGTCACAGACACCACTGCATGTTCTGACACCGTTTTGTTTATGTATTTAAAAAAAAAAAAATCAACATTCAAAACTACTTCTATATAGAAGTTGTTTAATAAACAACTTCTATATAGACTTAGTTTTGAATGTGTGTTTTTTTTTTAGTGTGGTGGGTATCCCTCAAGTACTATATTTACTGTAACTATATTTTCCATACAATCACTTTAAAAGGCATTTTCACCAAAAAAAAAATACATTCAAAACTTATATAGTCTATATAGAAGTTGTTTAATGTAATGGGTAACCCATATATATATATATATATATATATATATATATATATATATATATATATATATATATATATATATATATATATATATATCCAATTGATAAGGGCCATCCCTGAGTCATAATAAATAACATTCAATAAATAACATCATTTTGCATGAGTTTACAGCATTTTTAATATCGAGTTTGATGCATAGCCCCATTGTAATTCCCAGATGTATAGCTTAACATTAAATAAATTCAATACCCAACAGATTTAGATGCAGGCATGTGCTGCAAAAATAGGTGTCGGGGGTCATCTCGCTCTGTTTAACAATACGCCAAGGCTCCAGGGTTTTGCTTTCGTTGATATGTTTTATATATTAAAAAAATGTTATGTGTAATATCTTTGGGTTCTCGGAGGAGATTTTTCATTCTCCCATCTCATTGTTCACAGACCGTACCATTTTCCCAGAAGTAATTCTACTGCTTGCTGTTGTAATGACAGCAATTCAGTTTACCACACACTAAAATATCATATGCAGTTTGTTGAAAATGATATGGGTCCTTTTGATCACAGTGTAGTCCAGTGTAAAAACCTGTACACTGTAGGGCGTATATAGAGGATCAAACAATGGAGCAGTAAGACAATCACGAGAGGGGTGTGTAATGGAGGGGTGGGATCTGTGCTGACTATCTGGCGCATGCGTGGTGCTGCAGGAAGGGGGCAGCAGCCTTGTAGATCCGCCTGTCCGTCATGGCAGTGACACTGAGAGGTGGGGAAGAGGGTGTGTTGGCTTTCCCTCTCGCTCTCTCTCTCTCTCTCTCTCTCTCTCTCTCTCTCTCGGCCCATAAGTACTGCGCTTGGTTATGCATTTGGGTGGCCGGAGAGAGGATACCCAGTGACGCTGGCGGAAGACGTCAGTGTAAACAAAGAGCAGACAAGCACGGCTGAGTGAGACAGCCTGCCTTAAAAGAAACTAAAAAGTAAAAGAAATAATTACGTACTTGAGGGGATGTGCGTAGTTATATGGGGAACTCTGGCCACCCCAGTGTATTAAATAGCTGAGCGCAGGTCAGAAGCCTGTACTGACCAGCTTAGCAGCAGTGGGGGCATTGCATAAGCAGCACTTTTGTTTTGTAGTTTTATTACTGTTTTACTTTCCCTTTTCATTATGTTTTCATTATTATTTTGAGCATCTGTGAGTGCGCCAGCTTTTAACTGTTTACAGTATTGGTATTCGTGTGGTCCTGTGTACCATTGCCGGACAACAGCGCCCTCTGCAGGCCAAAATAAATCAGTGCACCGGAGCGGCTTTTCAACTAAAGTTTTGTCTCTGTGTCAGTGAATTGCCCACCACCCTTCCACAGGGTAGGAAAAGAAAAGTGGGAGCGAGAGAAAGGAAGTAGGGTCTGAAACTAAAACAAGAGAGTAATAAAAAAAGTTAGTAACATTGAAAGAAAGGGGTTAACTAGTTATTGAGCTGGGTTGATGTTCCTAGTTAAATTTATAAATCTAGAGTATAAATCTATAATCTATAAATCTATAAATCTAGAGTAAAAAGCTGCAGAAGATTTTTGAGTACTGTATTAGATCAAATGATGGCGTGTACTAACCCAGTATCAGCCAGAGTAGAGCAGCAGAGATATCGAAACGCTACAGGGAAATTCCCAAATTCATCCAGTAAATAAACATATGTATTAAAACCATTGTGGGGAAGGATACAACAAAAGAGATTTATTGCTGCCTTGAGCCTCGTTGTTACAGCAATACACAGAGGGGACGCCATTTAAGGGAAGGAGGAGCTAGCCCACTGAGTGAAACACCAGTCTGCAGAAGGGTAATCTGAAATGCAGCAAACGTGTTTGTTTTCCGGGAATTGTTACTTTAATAGTTAGAGAGGGTGTTTACCACGTTTCATATTAGGCTTCAGAGCAGCGTTCCCCACTAAAATATTGTGGAGGGCCACAGAAGTAACTCTGTGATCATTGGCGGGCCACATATACATATTATAAAATGGAATACGTTTTTAATTTACCTAAGGTAACAAGTGAACTTGCTTGTAATATTATGAGAACATGGTTTGTTCGATAAGCGGTCGTGTCTTAGTCTGTTATGGTTCACATACATCTCACCCCCGAGTGTGGCCTTCAAGAGGCAGTAAACAGAGCATCTCCTCCCGAAACTCACTATCTGACTGTTTTGGAAAATGTACCCATACAAGTAGCTGTGCAATATTTTGGACATCGGTTCATCCAGTGCTACACTGAAGCAAGGCGCCACGTTCAAGTCAGTTATCAGCTGTTCAAATACATCAGAACCAAGAACTTTGCATGGCCTTGTAGCTGTACTGTTCGATATATCTGCACGAGACTGATCTCAGTATTTTTTCTTTGTTTGGAAAGTTAGCTTAAAGAATTTTAGCAGTGGAGTTAAAACAGCAGTGGAGCTGGTGAAAAGGGAATGAAAAATACACATGTACTAAAAAAAAAGTAATATAATAAAGATGTACAAAACGCAGCGGGATTATACAGAGGCAGCTGGCGGGCCACTCCTTGGGAGTAAAAAGTGGCCCTCGGGACATATAAGGAGGAACGCTTCTTCAGAGGGATAAGCTGTAGGGGCACTTTCCAGCCACACTGCACCCCAGCCACGATCCAGGCCTGCAACAGTAAAGTTATCTTTCTTTTACTACCAGTGCACTCTGACATCCCCTTTTGTTTTAAAATCCCGGTTTTAAATGCCAATGCAGGTAATAGGATCCAGCTGAGAATGTACATACATTTTATGCTAATATAGATGGCAAAATAAGTTTCCTTTTGTCATACAGGTTAGTTATCTATCATAGTACTGTATAATCCTGTTATTTTTTACCAATAGTTAAAAAGGCATTGGTCTGTTGACATTTAAATGACATTGAAAAGGGAAATATTGGCTCCCAAGTGGCGCATCCAGTAAAGGCGCTCCGCGCGGAGTGCAGGATGTGCCCTATAGCCTGGAGATCGCAGGTTCGAATCCAGGCTGTCACAGCCGACCGTGACCGGGAGTTCCTAGGGGGCGCCGCACAATTGGCTGGACGCTGCCCGGGTAGGGAGGGCTAGGTCGGCAGGGGAATCCATAGCTCACCACGCATCAGCGACCCCTGTGGCAGATAGGGCGCCTGTGGTTATGCAGTGGAGCCGCCAGATCTGTGTTGTCCTCCTGCACTATAGCTCTGGTGGCATTGCTGTGGATCTGCAGTGCGAAAAATGACGGCTTGACAGGAGCACGTTTCGGAGGACGCGTGTTCCAGCCTCCGTTTCCCGAGTCAGCGGGGGGTTGCGGCGGTGAGCGGGGATACAGATCATAATTGGGCATGCTAAATTGGGGAGAAAACCAGGGTAAAAAAATTGGCGACGACTAATTTTTTTTTTTAAAAAGGAAATATTTGCATGTGTTCAGTAAACACCACAGGAAAATATTGTTATATTAATATATAAGGTTAAAGATGTGCTAACCATATTCCTTTAGTTATATTCAGCATGTTTGTGTTTTTTTTCTTGCATTGCTACTGCTTAAGCTTATTCTCAGTTCTGTATCTGGTTGAATAGAATTGTGAAACACACTGCTGCTGTTTGAAATGGACTTGGCAAATATCAATAGCTTTTGATACATCCGTGCCCTGCATCTAAAAGCTAGTATCCTTTCACTGTAGGCTATTGCACGGCTTTGTGATGATCTTGCTTGTTAGACATTGAGAGACTTAGTGCTGCTCAGTAAATTATAGTTTTCAATAAAAAAATAAAAAAATAAAATAAAAAACATGTTTTAAATGACATAAAGCTTATACTTCATATCTGGGTGAAGGAATTCAGTCTAAACTGATTCATTATAAGCACATATCTAATTTCATGTCAGGTTTAATATGTAGGGCTGCAGGCGAAGACATTACGAAAAATAGGACAACCAAATCGTGCCAACGTCTAGCCTTTGGAAGATGTGGCAAGATGCAATGCAATAGTTCTTGAGTTTGTACATTGCATTCTGTTCATCAAAATTGTGTTTACTATGCTGACAGTTTTGGTATCCAGCCAAAAGAGTACATTATCACAATCCTTCTTTATTTTAGAAGGATTGCTTTAAAGTGATGGTTCTCAATCAGTGGTCCGCCAGCTCTCTTCAGGTCGTAACTCTGCATCCATATATAGTTTGAGTGTCTAAAATGTTTTCTTTATGAGGGAGTGTTTGTGTATTACGCTCACGTGCACACTCAACACAGCAGCTTGTAAACTGAGGGATAACACACGACAGGGCATGTATTGTGTTGCATTAACATACTGCTGTAGTTGGGTTGGAGGGACGAAGCAAAGCAACACAAAGCACAAGCCTTGGTGTGTTATCCCGCTTATAAAACAATACAATAAAAAATATAGTGGTTTTTAGTTTCCAAAAAAAAAAAAAAAAGTTTTATTATATATCCTTCCACTGTGGAGACTAAATAATCCCTCAAACAAGGTTATATTTGTTGTAAACATTAAACTGGAGGTTTTAAACGTTTCCATTTATTGTAATTAATTCAAAAGAATGAAGTCTCCGTGCTGGTCTCATCGCTTTGTAAACAGAACTCATAACCCTCAATCATGGGGTTTCCATGCGGGTGAATTTACATGTGAAATGGCGATGTGCGGGCACGTCTGGGAGAATTACTCGGGTAAAGGTTTGTGGCCGAAAAAAAAGGCCAGAGAGAGGTATTGGGTAAATCTCATTTACTCGTGTGAATGACGAAACACACAGGAAAATCCACGCCCAGTTTCACATGGAAACCCACATTTCACATGTAAATGTTAATGAGCGTGTTTATCATTAACTATAAATATTGCAAGAGAGCAGGTCAGTTGTTACTGTGGATTTCAAGATGGCAGAAAGTAGTGGCTCATGGGCTGTTTTATGGTTAGGAGTGTTGTTTTTTGCTGTGTCTGTCCTGTCATGTTGTTGTATATCTCTTCTGGGTTTAAAGTCCTGTATAAAACCACTTGCCACGAACTGCGTTATGCCCTTGTTATTGTATTAAAGCAGCTGTTTGTGAATACCCTTGCTGTAAAAACTATGCTAAGTTAAATTCGAAGAGAAGTGTGCTGCTTACTAAATGTCTGTCACTGATTTCTCTTGATTTTGATCACAGCTATGTCTGAAGACAATGTGTGTCCGCCCGCCACTCAGGTTTGCTGGACCGAGGAGGAAACCCGTGCATTAATAAGTATAGTTAGTGACTTGGATGTGTTGAGCCAGCTCGATCACCCGAAACAGTGTACCAACAAGTTGTTGATGCCCTTTCAGAAAGAGGTCCCACAAGCTAGGGACAAATTTAAACTGAAACAGTCCTACCTGCAGGAACAAGCAAGGAGGTGCTGTTCGGGAGAAACGGGACGGTCCTGGTTTCAGTTCTGGGAAGACATGGACTGTTTATTGGGGCAGCACCCACTTGATTGATACCTCCCAGCGCGCTGCATCTGAAGCAGGTAACATCTTTTGTGTGCACATGTGCATTCAGTAACTTGCATTACTGTTAATTAAAAGTAATTGTGCTACTTTTTATTTTATTACTTTCAGACCACTCCACCAGTGCTACACACCAGCGTCAGCAGCCACGACCTTCTCCAGTAGTACACAACTGCAAGCTGAACAGGTGACCGAACACACTGGTTCAGATTCCATGGATGAGGCAACTGAGGAAGGAGAATCGATGGGGGAGGAATCGATGGGTGAGGAATGGGTGAATGAGCCTGCACATTCACAAGCAGATGTGGCAGATGGAGGTGAGTCTCTGTTTTATTTGTATACATTTTTTTTTGTGTCATCAGTTTAACTGAACTCTGTATACATTATATGTCAAATTAACAATCAATATTGTATATTATATTTTTAACCCCCAATTCACCCCCAAAGCGCGTCCAACAAAACCCTTCTGTAGTGGAGTACAGGCGGTTGAGTCTACAGGAGATGAGACGTATGCAACGACAGATGCAACAGCAACAGGTCCTGTTCCAGCAGGCAGAGCGTCGCCGTCAGCGTGACTGGTCAACATGGATGAGACAGCAGCAGCAGCAGCAACATCAGGAAACTGTGGCGATGTTCTGTGAGTTCCTGCAGAGCACTGCTGAAGCTGTGACATCCAACCCACCTATGGTTGACGTTGGCACTGACCCAGCTGTGGCCTCTCCCGACACAAGCCAAGACAGTATTGCCCCCCGTCGGGACCATCTACCCGGCGTCCAGGTTGCCCTCCAAAGAAAGGCCCCCGTACCAGCGGAGGAGGACGTACCCCACAACAGTAAAATACTGTATGTAAATAAAATACTGACAAAATAAAATTTGAAATGAACGTATTGATTGTGTTTTATTTGTTTACATCATTAATATTTAACAAAATGGTAATTACAACAAAACTTAAAATAAAGGAGAGAGTCTCTGACAGCATGATCCTCCTCAGATTGCTGGTGTCGTTGAAACTGGCTGCTGAGGTAACCTTCTCCCTGTCTGTCTCACAGGCGTCAGCCACTGATTCCTGAACACCTCGTTTTGTTCTTGACACAGGTTGTGCAGGATACAGCAGGCAGTGGCAATTTTGGGCACGAACTACTGCTGCACTTCAGCAGACCATTTCAGCAGTATCCGCCACCTCCCTTTCAAGTGCCCAAAAGCCTGTTCAACCACTACCCGTACTCGCCCAAGCATGGTGTTGAGTGCTTCCTCCTCAGCTGTCAGATGTCCGGACGGGTAGGGTTTCATAAGCCAGGGAAGTAGGGGGCACCACCGACTAGATATATCCCCTATATACTGCATTGGGGAATATAAGGGAATATAGATTACTATCGTAAAAAAGATGTGAAATATATGCAAAAGTCAATCTATTGTAGTTTGTGTCATTACTGACATCCCCCAAACATCTTAAAGTATTACTATTGAGCGCTTAATTTGAAACTACAGCATTAAACACAAATGCTGTTAAGTGAGGAATTGTGGCAGGCTGGCTGCAGGGAGGAACTCAGACCAGAAAGAGAAACACACAGACAGACGGTGATGATGAAACTGAGTGCGGTGGTTGCACTCAGCGTTTAATAACAAATAAATAAAAAGGTTTAACAAAACAGAACACGAAACAGGACACGGCACTTGCGCCAAAATAAATAGACGAACAAAAACGGACTATCAATTAAACAAACGGTGGACGGACAGACACACAAACACGGTGAGTAAATAACTAAACAAGTATCGTGCTGGTCCTCCAGCACGCGATAGCAATTGTTTTAAATACTCTCCTTCTCTCTCTCTCTCTCCCGTTCTCCACTCAACGAACACACAACCCCGAGTGAGTGAAAACATGCAGCTTTTATGCAGTTGTACCGAGACTCGATTGCTAGTCAATCATTCAATTGGAATCTCGGTACAACTGCACGTGAATTAATTAAAGTGCAATTCCCGTGACCACACATTATATTATAACCAGCACGTGAAGTGATTTGTGCCCTCCTCGTGCCAAATACAAATCTACATTTTTAAATCACACGTGAACCACAGACCCGTTTATATCCCGTGTACCGATGACTATACACCAACATTTACACACAACACGTAACACAAAATACACACGGGGGGGGCACTTTGCCACATATACCCCCCCTTGTGCAAAGCACACATGGCCTCAATGGCCACCTCCCCCCTCAGTCCCAAAGTCCCGGCTCAGGAACAGTGGCAGCAACGGGCCAAAGGTGGCGGCCACGGTGGGATGTCCTCCTCCCACCCAAACAACTGTAGAGTCCCAGTGGACCACACACAGGCCGGCTCCTCTGGCCAGAAAAATTTTGGGGGTGGTCTCCAGACCTGCCCCCTCTTCTTCATGGCTGGCAGCTGCCCTTCATGGGGCTCCAGCCACAGTATTTCCTGCCGCGAAAGTGCGGCTGGGGAGCTGGTCTCCTGACCTCCCCTTCTTCGTGGCCGGCAGCTCCCTTCATGGGGCTCCAACCACACAATCTCTGGCAGCGAAACTGCTGCGAGGGAGCTGGTCTCCTGACCTCCCCCCTTCTTCATGGCGGCATTTCCCCTCCGTGGGGCTCCGACCCCACGATCTCCGGCAGCGAAACTGCTGCGAGGGGAGCGGGTCTCCTGACCTCCCCTCCTTCGTGGCCGCCAGCTCCCTCCGTGGGGCTCTGGCCACCATGTTTCCTGCCACGGAAATGCGGCTGGGAAGCTGGTCTCCTGACCTCCCCTTTCTTCATGGCCGACAGCTCCCCTTCATGGGGTTCTGGCCACAGTGTAGCGACCCCAGGCGTCGCGGAGCGGCTGGCAACCCCAGGCGATGCGGAGCGGCTGGCAACCCCAGGCGATGCGGAGCGGCTGGCAACCCCAGGCGATGCGGAGCGGCTGGCAACCCCAGGCGTCGCGGAGCGGCTGGCAACCCCAGGCGATGCGGAGCGGCTGGCAACCCCAGGCGATGCGGAGCGGCTGGCAACCCCAGGCGATGCGGAGCGGCTGGCAACCCCAGGCGATGCGGAGCGGCTGGCAACCCCAGGCGATGCGAAGGCAAGCATCCTTGGGCGAGCGGAGGCAGGCATCCTTGGGCGAAGCGAGGCAGGCATCCTTGGGCGGCGAGGCAGGCATCCTTGGGCGAGCGAGGCAGGCATCCTTGGGCGGCGAGGCAGGCATCCTTGGGCTGCGAGGCAGGCATCCTTGGGCGGCGTGGCAGGGAGTCAGGACTAGCTGGGGTGCGGGTTTTGGCCCTCTTCTCGGCCACTGCGGCCGGGCGGTTCTTCCCATGCTTTCCTCAGCAGCCTATGCAAGGGCTGCTGAGGACCGCCAGCATCTAGTCCTGGTCCTTCTGGTGAAGGGAGAGGCAGCTCCTGCTCCTCTCCTCGTGACGGTGGGGAAATGATACTAGCAGGCATTCACCCTCTGCTGGTTGGGAAGTGTTACCAGCAGGCATTCCTCCTCTGCTGGTGGGGTTGGCGGAGGCAGAGACAGCTCCTGCTGCTCTGCTCCTGCCAGTGAAGGTGGCGGAGGCAGAGGCAGCTCCTGCTGCTCTGCTCCTGCCGATGGAGGTGGCGGAGGCAGAGGCAGCTCCTGCTGCTCTGCTCCTGCCAGTGGAGGTGGGAGCGGCGTGTAGTCTCCTGGCGGCGGAGGTGGGAGCAGCGTGTAGTCTACCCTTGTTTCAGGGGACTGGTGCGGCCCTCCCTCTCTTGCCTGGGGACAGGCATTCACCCTCTGCTGGTGGACAGGGACCCAGCAGGCATTCACCCTCTGCTGGTGGACAGGGACCCAGCAGGCATTCACCCTCTGCTGGTGGACAGGGACCCAGCAGGCATTCACCCTCTGCTGGTGGACAGGGACCCAGCAGGCATTCACCCTCTGCTGGTGGACAGGGACCCAGCAGGCATTCACCCTCTGCTGGTGGAGGAGGCAGAGGCAGCTCCTGCTGCTCTGCTCCTGGTGGTGGAGGTGGCGGAGGCAGAGACAGCTCCTGCTGCTCTGCTCCTGGCGGTGGAAGTGGCGGGAGGCAGAGACAGCTCCTGCTGCTCTGCTCCTGCCGATGGAGGTGGCGGGCGGGACCAGCAGGAATTCACCCTCTGCTGGTGGAGGTGGGAGCTGCAAGCAGTCCTCCCATGGCAATGGAGGTGGAACCAGCAGGAATTCACCCTCTGCTGGTGGAGACTGGGGCTGTGGACGCTCTACCTTCCCCTTCTTGGGCCGTGGGCGCACCGACTCCTCCCTCTTGGGCTGTGGGCGCACCGACTCCTCCCTCTTGGGCTGTGGACGCACCGACTCCTCCCTTTTGGGCTGTGGACGCACCGACTCCTCCCATTCAGGCGTAGGACGTTCGGACTCCTCCCACTCAGGCGTAGGACGTTCGGGCTCCTCCCACTCAGGCGTAGGACGTTCGGGCTCCTCCCACTCAGGCGTAGGACGTTCGGGCTCCTCCCACTCAGGCGTAGGATGTTCGGGCTCCTCCCCATAACTGCGGAAGGGACAGACGGCAAAGTAATGCTGCTGGTTACAGAGGCAGCACAACAGTGGTGACCTACAGCTCCTCGGGTGCCTGGCCCTGATGTACGCCTCCTCCTCCCTGTCCCTCGCTTCCCGGTCCTTTTTCCACCTCATCCTGTCTTCCATTTTTTTTGTTGTTGTTGTTGTTGTTGGGGTTTTTTTTTTTTTTTTTTTTTTTTAAACCCCAAATTGCGGTTCCTGCTCTGGCCTGAGTCCTGGAGGCGCTGTAGATCCCACTTCTGACACCACGCGTGTGGCAGGCTGGCTGCAGGGAGGAACTCAGACCAGAAAGAGAAACACACAGACAGACGGTGATGATGAAACTGAGTGCGGTGGTTGCACTCAGCGTTTAATAACAAATAAATAAAAAGGTTTAACAAAACAGAACACGAAACAGGACACGGCACTTGCGCCAAAATAAATAGACGAACAAAAACGGACTATCAATTAAACAAACGGTGGACGGACAGACACACAAACACGGTGAGTAAATAACTAAACAAGTATCGTGCTGGTCCTCCAGCACGCGATATCAATTGTTTTAAATACTCTCCTTCTCTCTCTCTCTCCCGTTCTCCACTCAACGAACACACAACCCGAGTGAGTGAAAACATGCAGCTTTTATGCAGTTGTACTGAGACTCGATTGCTAGTCAATCATTCAATTGGAATCTCGGTACAACTGCACGTGAATTAATTAAAGTGCAATTCCCGTGACCACACATTATATTATAACCAGCACGTGAAGTGATTTGTGCCCTCCTCGTGCCAAATACAAATCTACATTTTTAAATCACACGTGAACCACAGACCCGTTTATATCCCGTGTACCGATGACTATACACCAACATTTACACACAACACGTAACACAAAATACACACGGGGGGGGCACTTTGCCACAGGAATATATGAGGAAAATGTAAAATCTTAACACTGACTTTCATTATACACATAACTGAATAGCCTATTTCCATTAAGAATACATTAATCCCTTAGAAATACTAACCTGCGGAAGTGCGTGTTGACGTGTATGCTATCCTGAAGACTGGAAGATCCTGTTTTGCCACACGAGATGTCTCTAAACCTTTGAAATAAAGGAACAAGACATGTCAAAATGATTTAAATACACTATTTTAACACATTATGGATGTGTGCCTTTATAAGGTACTTTACATGAAAAGTCATACTATATTCCTTACAGAGATGTTGTCAAGACCTATGTAAACACAATATACACTATATATGTATTATAATACTTTCTGTTGAGGTCATCTCTCAGACAGTGCTGTGGTGCTTTGATGGGAATGTGGGTAGCATCAATCATACCCATTACTTGGGGCAACCCGTGCTTTTCACCGACACACAGAGCAATGCTTTTTGCTTCCGTTACATCAGGCATAGCTATATACATGTTGCAGTGCCTCTGAACAAGGGAGTTGCAAACTTGTAAATACAGCGATGAATTGTGGTTTTATGCACCCAAACACATTGCCAACTACCCTGTACTCAGCTGAGGATGCCAGCCTATACAGAGCAATCGCCACTCTTTTTTCCACTGGCACAGGAGACCGTATGTAATTCCTTTTTGGCTGCATATCTTCCTTTACCAGTTCCACTATAATGCTGAATGTTGCCCTGGTGACACGAAAGGACTCTACCCACTGCAGATCTGTGAAAGAGTAATGCAGCACAACCAGCAAGATGGACAAGGATGTGTCCAAACCGTCCTTTCGCTAGCCATTGGCATTAAATAACAAGGCATAAGGATTTGCTGGTAGAGGATGTTTGGAGGTTCAAGCTCCCGAAACAAAGGGAAAACATCCACTGTTCCCAATCAAAACAGCCTTGGGAGCAAACGTGGAAGATGTGTGGCACAGAGCTTTAGAATCCTACGTCTCCGCCGGTTTTCAGCCATGGTATATCTGCAATACCTGTTTTGGGTGTTGGGTACATAAACTGAGCGAATGGAAACCCAAAAAAGCATTTTACACGAGACATTTTTCTTGTTTTTTTTGCATGGGGTTTCCATGCAAAAAAAAAACTTGCATGGAAACCCCATGAATGTTAGCCTTGTTAATGACCAAAATGCCAATCATGTATTTTTGTTGATAATGAAAAGATACAGAAAAGGAGGCAAAGACTAAGTTCACTATCCACGCCTTACTACCACTGATCTGGTGAAGCTAATACAAAAATACATTACTGGTATTTTAAATGCTTGGTCACTAATTGCGGTTTATGTCAGCACTGTTTACGGAGCGATTGAGACCAGCAGGGAAGCTAACGTAACACAATTGAGTACTTTTGACTAGCCAAATTACACACTGAAGCATACATTATCGTAACAGACAATTAGATTTTCAAGATAAACTGTTTTTAAGTCGATTACCATTTCTTTATGTTTCATCAAATCAATAAAAAAAACAGCTGCTGAAGCATTTTTTCTTTTCTTAGATTTCATTTAGTTGTTGACTTGTTAAATCTTTGTGTCTCTTGTTTTGTATTTTTTTTCTTGTAATTCTAGCCACTTGTCCACTGTCATGCCTCCAAAAAGATCAAATGTGATGAAAGGAATGTCACTTATTTTTAAAAACGTTAAAAGACCTCTCACAACAATGTGTATATTTATTACAAGTTTAATAAAAATAAGTTCCGCCGGTCATTGTACAGTACTATATAACTGCACGGTAAAAAATCCTCAACAGCCAATCAGCGCGCAGCATCCAAACATTCCATTTTATAAATAAAGATTATAGCTAGAGATTTGTAGTTCTGACTGTGCTGGTACTTCATGGGTGTATTGTAACTTCACAGATTATTAATTCACACAAATCTTCTTCTGTAATTATCAATTTAAAAATAAAACAATCCAGTTTTTTTTTTCCTGTCCGTAAATTAGTGTTAAGAAAAGTAAACTAGAATCATTCTTAAAACTTTTAAAATAACTTTGCTCACAGAAACAGGCCCACCCATTGCATTAAAACAAAGTCTACGGTTATTCTTAGTATTACAGTGTTTTGTTTTGTTTTGCTTATTTGTTTTTTTAATGTGCTTATTTTTCAGTCAGCTATACTGTTTTTTGGGTGGTCTGCCAAGATCAAAAAAAAAAAAAAAAAAAAAAAAAATCAGGTGGTCCACGATCAAAGAACCACTGCTTTAAAGATTTCAAGAAATTCCTGATACAATTACATCCATTTTGATATGCACTTCTACTTGCAATTCTTGCTGTCATGGGGAATGCTACCTCTAAATTTAGCAGCTAAATAGCATTTTTCCTGGCGCTAAATTAATAAAACATACATAATAAAACCAGTGTTCTATTCAATGTAAGCAGCACACTTCAAAGAAACGTGTTCATGTACTTGCCTGATACTTCTGGTGACACCAGTCAAGAACAGTTATCTGAAATAGATTAAAGAGATCTTAAGCTGTTACAATAAAGAAAATACAAACTTATTCGATAAATATCATACCTGATACTTCCTATACATATTTTTTATTAATGTTATAGGGCTTTTTTGGTGTGCAATGAATGCCCCCTTTAAGGCTGAACAGATTTAAGTTAGATTGTAATAGCTAAATAAATAATAAATTAAACCACACATAGAGATATCCCTGAATTAGTTTCCCTCTCTTTTGTGAAATCTCCGTTTGAATCTTGTGTTTAATTCTGACCTGAAAAGATAAGAAACCTGAATGTGTAATAGCTTATCACACTTTGAGACTTAATTAACTGTTACAAATACAGGCACCACCTTCCATGCATTTTATTATAACCTGGTATAAATATGGATTTTGTATTTCTAAAGTAAAAACAAATAATTACCAGTGGCAAACAAGCATGCTGCTTGACCACAGTTAGTGTCCCTTTGTTAGCTGAAGGCAATTTTAAGTTATAAAAATAAATAAAAAGGAACAGCTGCATTGTATTGTCAGGATGTGAATGGTGGTGCAGGAGAAAGTCAATGTCCACAAAGGCAGTATAATAATAAAATAGTCCAGTTCATTTTAAAAGGCTATCCCCTCTACCATCCATTCTTGAAACTTACTACTGTAAATTGTCAACCTCATCAAGGGAGAACCATTCTGTATTTGTCAACCTTTTCTTTTTTTCTAGTCTTATGTCACTTATTGGCACACATACAACTCTTTTTTTTCACTAGTAAATAGTGACAACTTGACTTTTCAAAAAATGACTTGCCAATATTTTTATTAAATGTAAATATGGCCTGCTAAAACTTATTTTGAATCACTTCGTCAGTACATGACTTAACTGGTGAAATACTGTATTGGCAATGCATTGAGAGGCATGACCTGACTCTCCTTTGATGATGGCCTCATGTCAGAAGCAATGGTTCAGGAGGTGTGGATGTGTAGATTTTTTTTTTTAAATAAGCCCATAATTCATTAGACGTAACAAAAATGAAGGAAACACATTACTTCATTGTGGCTATCGATGGACATGTAGTATGTTAAATTGTTGATATATTACCTCACATCATGACAATATTTTAGTTGCTCTGGAGTTCAGTAATGAAGGCTAGTCAAGATTGTTGAGTTTTTGCTGTGAGTGTTTTGTTTTTTGAATGTCTCAGGAAATAAATCTTTACAATTACTACTTGGTGGCTCTAGACAGGCTGACTGTACCAATTTCCAGGAGACAGTATGGAGGCGACTAAAGAGTAATGACAACATAAAAGTAAGTTCAGCTTTCATCCACATTCATTAACCCAACACCTGGTTCCTGCACAGCCATTCTGTGTTGCAACCATGTATCATTCCTTACAGCTGCAAAGCTTTTTGTCAGTGGAAATACACTGGCGTACGAGACATTTATCAAACCTTGGTGGAAATAATAACTGTAGGAACAGAGGCGGATTAAGACTTCTTGGGGCCCTGGGTCACAAAGAACATTGGGGACCCCCTCCTCCCATTAAAATAGCAGTAAAATGCATGAATAGGCCCGTAGAACGTTTACCTGCTGCATTAATATAAAGCAAATCATATCACAATATAGTACGATAAATGAAACTGCTTGTTTTTGTCACATACAAAAAACTAAATAAAATGCCTATGTCTGCATTCAGAAAAACATGAACGATTACAAAGCCACATTCGTTAGCCCACTGCCCTATACAAAAAACACTGGCCTCCTGACCAAAACTTAAATAACAAATATTGCGCTTAAAAAATGGTTTCTTTTATTTGCAGAACCATAATACCTCTAAACAACGTATATCATTATTAAAGGAGGCAACCACAGCAACCTTCCTTAATGGAATATTTTACCAGAAAACACTCAACCCGCTACAGAATAAAGTTGTTCAAAAGGAAAAAAAAGTGATAAAATAAGATACATGTATATAACATGATATAATACATGACCTGTGAAATGATTTTAAAAAAAATAAACAAAATGTGTAGTTAATTAAAAAATTAACTATAGTTACCTACATTTCAGTTTTACATCAGGATGTGTTTCGTGTGTAAACTAGTGATTAATACAATGTTCTTTAAATACTGGGAAAGCAGCGCTACTGCTTCAGATATTTAATAAATCCCAACTGTTTATATTCACACTAAATAGTTACATCCATGACTCCATGCACTCAAGTCAAATATCTTTTCAAAAATAAAGAAACTTAGCAAGTAACTGGATTGTTTAGCAAATTCACACGGTGCCATTTCAGGCCCAGCATTATGGGCGGTCATTAGGGGGCCTGGCCCGTCCAGTGCCCCCCCTGTTTCAGATTCTAAATTGATTCAGTACCGTCAGCTTCCAGTTCTAGCGGTACATGCCTGCTGGAATGTCTCAGCACCAACTGTGAATCAAATTTAAAATAAATCTGCGCAAGTGCTGGCTTTTTCTTTTTGACTTATTATTTTTAAGCGTAGTTCACTATTGGACAGTAAATACTAAACAAAGACAAAATTAATTTTAATACCCTCCAAAACCAGCCAATCAATACTTTGCATCGACGAAAGCAACCAATCCTGTACCTGCAACTGCCTAGAGCCAATCACAGACTGTCAGCTCGACTGGTGCACAGACACATCTTTCAACAGCAACAAAGAGCTATGCGGACAGTTACTAAATTTTCCTCCATTCATATGTGGATTCAGGAGCGAAAGGTTTTGGCTGAAGGAAGAAACATGGGGAGTTAGGAGGCATTTCAGAGTGGTATTTAATGAGAGATTGTATTGGTAGTTCACACTCCATACACGGACTGTCCAGTAATTGCTCTGTTCATTCATTAGGCAATGTCCACATTATAAATAGGGGTTAAAACCCTAACAAGTTAATAAAACATTTAAATCGATTTACTAAATAAAAATGCATTGTTTTTCTCTTTATATGTATGTCTTCCTTGTTTTTTTTATTTAACCCTCAGAGTACTAGTAGGGCACAGCGAGTGCTCTATGCCACTGGACTACAGCTGTCACCGCAAATAACAGCGCTTGGGATAGCATAGCAAATTACTTAATTTTACACCCAAAAATGTATATATTATATGAAACCTATATATCACAAGAAACGTAAGACATTGAAGTTTTTTGTTCTTTCTGTTATTGATATATTTTTGGACTGAATATAGAAATATGCATTGGCAAAAACACCTTTGTTATACAAACTGTATTTTTATCATCAAACATCAGTTCTTTTCAAAACCAACCATGCACATAAACACTTTCAAAATACGACATATAAATCCCCAGGAATGTTCTTTTTAAAATGTAAAAAACCACAGATGTTTACAAACAACGAATCAAAAGAATATATTCAATTTTGCAAGCAACGCATCTATCTGTACAAACAGATCGGAACCGCACAGCACAGTAAACGTACTTGCCCTCGAAAGCCTTTTCTTTTATATAAAGATTGCTCAACATGTATACCAACACAAATAAGTGTTAATTAAATATAAAAGCATATGCAAAACTACTACGACTACTATTTATTATTATTATTATTATTATTATTATTATTATTATTATTATTATTATTATTATTATACGTAACTTACTTTGAGTTGTGGAGACAAGAGTCCCACTTGCAATGTAGTTAAAAAAGACAATGCAGAATAAACAACAGTTTGAGAAATTGCATCTATCCTGTAATTTAACAGCAATAAAGTAGGTAGCTGCGGCACAAACCTTGCACTTATCCTCCAATTACACTGATATATACAGGAGGTTCCAATGACTTTTATTAAATTGAACTGTTTGATTATTCCTACGCAGTGGCGGATTAACACACAGGCCCATGGGGCCCATGCCCAGGGGCCCCATCCACTGTAACCGGTGATTCTTGATGTAACTATCACTGTCACTTATCTGCTGTATTGAATTGTATTTTGTCACACTTGTACTTGCTTGAACTTGTCATTGTATTTATCTTGCTCTTATTGTATTACCTGTACTGTAACACTTGAAATGTATTTGCTTACAATTGTAAGTCGCCCTGGATAAGGGCGTCTGCTAAGAAATAAATAATAATAATAATAATCAAAATATATACAGTAAATAAATCTAGAATGTATCAATAAATAAATATTCTTTAATCTAATATAATAATGGATGAATACAATATTCATGTGTTTGTACGTATATCAGAATTTTGTTGCTGAAAGACCTCTCCGCTATCAAATCAAATACAGTACTACGTTAATGTAATTGATTTCTATCGCATTTACTGATTTTACATTGATAGTGTTTTTACATTGATATTATCCTAAAAGTATATAAAGCTTGGTACCATGAGTTTATAAAAGGTGTCCCATTCCTCTCAACATATTAATGTATCAATCAACACCAAATAAATAAATACACAGTAACCTAAGGCATAACTTATCTGGATGCTAAATGAAAAGAAGTAGAATTTGCAGAATGCTTCAAGTGGCAGACAAATTCCTGAAACGTGGCTTGATTGAAAGATTGGCTGCTTTAATATTTGCATTAAATACAAGGCTGAAGCATTTGTTTGTTTTTTTATATCATGGACCTGCCTATAGTGAAATATAGCAAATAAACTTAACACTATTATAACAATTTATTTTCAGAAAAAAATAAGGTATATAAATGATGGATATTGCTGAAATGTTTTTTTTTTTTTTTTAGTCACTCGATTATTCATCCTTGACCATGACACGCTTGAGCGACTATGACTGAAGCATTTGCACTTAATCACCTAATTAGTGAGACAGTTGATTGGACACTGGATATGGAGTGATTTCAGCTGTTGAATTGCAAGCAATAAAGAAAATCACAGAAAAAAACCAATATGCCACGTCTGTCAAGAGAGCAGTGCCTTCGTGCAATCGGCATGTTGGAGGCTGGACTAGGGCAGTGTACTGTGGTTTGCGGTCTTGGATGCTCACAGCCAGCAATTTCAGACCTGGACAAACGGGATAACCAGTCACGCTCTGTCAATGACAGGCCACGAACTGGGAGACCAAGAGTCACAACACCTGCCCAAGATCGACAGATCATTTTGCAGCATCTTTGTGATGTCAATTGTTAATCAGCACAATAAAAATTCACTGCACCTGCTACAAACCACAGTTTGTAATTTTTCAATCACATCTAGTGAATTTTATCCAAATATAAGTGATACGTTTCTTTTGATGCTCAGTATATATATATATATATATATATATATATATATATATATATATATATATATATATATATATATATATAGTATATATATATATATATATATATATATATATACTGTATATATATATATATTTTTCTTTTTAGCAGCAGTGGTTTCAGGCCTGTTAATCAGCCAATGGTCACAGCTTCTAATGCCTCTACTACTTGCCAGAAAAAATACCCTTTCCCACTGTGCAGTGGTTTAATTACGTTTCAGCAGACTTTCTTAACTAAGGTAACAAGAAGCACACACAAGCTACAGCTTATGTTCCTGTTTGTATGCACTTCAGAGCTGTGAAATATACATGTCACATTGAGCGTAACATTTCTAAGCCCTTTAACAAGGTGAAGTGTTACGTGTGGCACTAAACAATCCTGAGGCAGACACAGAGCATTGGGTCTTGACATGCCGCACAGGCACGCAGATTTAATTAACACAAGTGCTGACACTAGGGTACCAGCAATGGTAACCCAAGTGTCACATTTAATGAAGAAAACAAAATAAAACAAAGCTAAAAATAAAAGTTTGCCACACAAATGCCTCTTCAAACGGCCTCAGCTGGGCAATGCCTTTGTGAGCACCGTTTTGCAGTTGAAGGGTGTTGTAGTAGTTAATTCTGTGGAGTGGACGCTCTCCTCCTTGATGTCAACAAAGCACAAGCTTTCACTCGGCGCCCGTCTGTATAGCAGTGGCCGTGCAACAGCCTCGAGCTGTAAGCGCAAAGCGCTTTTGAGGCTCCACACAGCCAATCCGGACCTCCCAATCAGCTCAGCACTGGGCAAACCTAACTGCCCCCTTGGGGGATTTTCCAGCTGGATCATACAGCTAGATGTATAATAACCTCTACTTGATTGTATTGTACTGCGCTTCGCATAATGCATTATCAGTGACTTTCCTTAACAATGCAAACTCTTTGTCAAAAATAGACTGTAATTAAGTGTTTAAAATATCATGCATTTTTCTTGCTGAAAAGCAAAGAATTTGTGTGTTAAGAGTTTTTTTTTTCTTCCTATTTTTAAATAGTCTAGTTTGTCTAACTAGTGCATGGCATGTATAAGGGACGGTCCAAGGTACAGCTTTCTCAGTGATTTGTTCCAAACCAGAAACAAGAACTTGACCATCTTCTGCTACAAAGATGAAAATACAGCAGAATTATGTAACTACAGTAGTATTTAATGGGATTACACATGCATCTCTACATTTTGCTGTAGCACACATTTTAATTTAGTTAGAACCCCATGGACTCAATCCTCAAAGCTCTTTACTCCAAGTATTACATTATCACTCAATAATGTCACCAAAAAAATAAGACTTCAGGCATTTCATGTAGGGTCTTACTTGCTTTAGAATTGTATTAAGTGAGCTAATTATGATTTGGAGTAAATACCTTTTAGAATATTTCCCTAAGTTTGACATTTTCTGAAAATGTAGTTATCTGCACATTTTTCTTTTCATTTTTTTTTTTAACTCTGTTAGAAATATTCCACTTATACAGAGAAAATAAGACTATTCCACATTCTGTAAGAACATTACGTTTTAACATTTAGTTTGATCGGCTGTCATGTTGTTTTATTTGTTATAGTGTTCTTCCTTGTTATTTCACGATTCAGTAATTAATAATTCAACATATTAGGTTAATTCACAGTTAGCCTTTGTTGACAGTAAATTATAAATGAATCATACTTTACTGTGTAAAGACCTGTCCTGGCATGGTTTTCGATATATATTAAACGAAGTTTAATGACCATGATACAGAATGTGATAATATTAGCAGGATATACAACTTGAACTGGGGAAAAAAAATCCCATTCAACAAATTAATGATTATTATTCCTCCAGACAGTAGTTTTATATAATGTGATGTCTGTTCTTTATCATTCAGTATCTGTTATTTATTCTACATGAACTAATTTGCTTTAGTTTAAAAAAAGGCATGTCACAAAGTTAATTACCATGGATTATGGAGTTTGGTTTGCAATGATACCTGAGGCAAAGCTCTGACACTTTTAGTTTCCTAATACATGGTAATACCTGATGTGGAGGGCCTTATTGCTTGTATACTTCAATATTTTCTGAAAGTTATGAGGGAGTGGGCAGGTCGAACCACTGGCAAGCTCCTCAGACGCGGACTGTCACCAGCACAGTTCCAGTCCCCACGTCTCCGCTGGGTGACCTAAGGCATTGACTACAGGGCACACCAGCAGCAAACAACCGGGCCCACCCGGCAGGCAGAGGGAACGCAGGACATGGCCAGCCCACACACCAGCGTCAGAGGAGGCGTTTTCAGGGCCAGCGTCCTAAACAGCCACCCCAAACTGCCCCGCCACAGCCTCAGCAGTCCGAGCAGGGCCCCTGAAGGCTGGTGGCCTCAGACACCCTTTTCGGCACAACAGCTGCAGTACTGGCACGCTTGCACCTCAGACTCCTGGGTGCTCGCCACCATGCAAAACGGTTACGTGCTTCAGTTCCGCTTGGGACCTCTTCCCTTTTGAGGTATCACGAATACTTTCGTGACAGACCCTCTCCAAGCCTCGGTACTTCAGAAGGAAGCGGCCGCCTTGCTGTGCAAGCGAGCCATTCATCTCGTAGACCCCACCTCCCACGGAGAGGGGTACTACTCAAGGTATTTTCTGGTACCCAAAAAAGATGCCGGCTTTCGCCCCATCTTGGACCTGAGGCTCCTCAATGGGTTCTTAAAAGAAAGGAGGTTCCAAATGCTGACACACTGCCACATTCTCCAGTCCATCTGGTCGGGTGACTGGTTCACCACCGTAGACTTACGGGATGCATACTTTCACGTTCCCATTCGTCCAGAGCACAGGAAGTATCTCCACTTCTCTTTTCAAAGAAGCGTTTAAGAGTTTGCTGTGCTGCTATTCGGCCTCTCCCTAGCTCCTTGTGCGTTTTCAAAGTGCGTGGACACTATCTTGGCCCCCGTGCGGCTGCAGGGATCTCGACTAGTTGATCTGTTCCCAGTCACAAGAGGGAGCAATGGCCCACATGGCGGTCATGACAGAGCATCTGGCGAGGCTGGGTCTCACCATCACTGATGCAAAGAGTCTGCTTACACCAGTGCAGTGCACGACGGACTTGGGGCTCTGGCTGGACTCCAGTATGATGAGCGCATACCTGTCTGACGACAAAGTTGCAGCTATCCAGGGTTGCCTCTCCCTGTTTCAACAGGGATCGCAGGTCACCCCTCCTATTGTGCTAGAAACTATTGGGTTTGATGGCCGCAGCCATATCGGCCATTCAGCTGGGTCTGCTTCGCATGTGCCTGCTACAAGCATGGCTCAATGCATTCCACCTCAACACCAAACGTGACAGACACCGTCGGCTGACTGTGTCCCATGCATGCTCGGCAGCCATACGCTGGTGGAGGACGACGCGAAGGTGTGCTAATGGGAGTAGTGTTGGACCGCCAAGTGGTGACGACAGATGCCTCCAACTTGGGTTGTGGGGCGGTCTGGGAAGGCAGAGGAGTACGCGGATCCTGGCCTGACCGCTAGACATCCCTGCACATAAACATGTTGGAGTTGCAAGTGGTCTCCCTTGCTCTCCACCACTTCCTCCCGGTGCTGAACGGTACACATGTGTTGATCCGGACGGATAACACGACAGTGGTGGCGTATGTCAACCACCAGGGTGGCCTACAGTCCCCAGGGTTGCATCACATGGCCTTCAGGCTATTAACATGGGCTCAGAGGAACTTGCTGTCCCTATGGGTGACACACATTCCCGGAGTGGTGAACTGGGCAGCGGATCTCCTCTCCAGGAATGGTCTGCTTCCGTTAGAGTGGCGACTCCACCCTCAGATAGTGGAGCGAATTTGGGAATGGTTCGAGAAGGCGCAGGTCGATCTCTTCGCCTCGGCAGAGATGACGAATTGCCCCTTATAGTACTCCCTCCACCGCTTAGGCGGTCCACTTGGCGTAGACGCCGTAGCGCATGAATGGCCCAAAGCGTTTTGTACGCTTTCCCGCCTATACCGCAGCTCCCGGCCTTTCTCGAAAAGGTCCAGTTAGAGAAAGCATCAGTTCTCCTAGTGGTCCCCAAGTGGCCCAGGAGAATCTGGTTTTCGACCCTATGCCAGCTGTTGCACGGACAGCCCTGGGAGATCCTACTGCGCATGGATCTCCTCAGTGAGGCGAAAGGTTCTCTTTGGCACCTGGAACCGGGCAGGTTCTGGCTATGGGTCTGGCCCCTGAAAGGGACCGCTGGTTAGCCCTAGGGCTATCAGATGTGGTTGTGGGCATGTTACAGAGCTCTAGGGCAGACTCCACTAGGTCCTTGTACACCTATAAGTCGAGGTATTTCCTTGGTGTCTGGCTAGAAGCCATGACCCCATATCTTGCCCTATGCCAGTCATCTTACAGTTTCTGCAAGAACTGCTTGATGCTGGTAGGTCACCTTCCACTTTGAAGGTGTATTTAGCAGCTATCTCTGCTTGCCATGCCCTCGTTGATTCGGTGTCTCCAGGTGCGCATTTTTGGCTAACCGATTTTTAAAGGTGCTCGGCGATTACACCCCAGGAGGACTGTTCTCCCGAATGAAGCCTTAACCCTTTGCGGTCCATTTATTCAGTGCATCTCAGGCGCGTCAGGTCCAATTTATTTTCATGCGCAGTTTATTTTAGACGCGCTGTTTAAAAGTATTTCTTTTCACAGTAAAACAGGTTTAAAAGGCACTGCATATCAACAGGACACTCAGTACTGCATCTCCAGCCCCGCCCCACCCCTTATTCGCTGTATTTTTCACATACCTCTTCATAGTCGTGTATACCAATAAGTCATCTCCTGATCACTCATTTTATCACCAAACTCCTCAATAATGTGATCTAAGTCATTATTTTATGACTATAACATCTCAAAAACCTCTGCAAATGTCTGTGATATTCTTTGAGCGCTGGATGCAGAAGCAGCTATCTTGTTTGTTTACGTCTGTGTTATCTCTGTGGTGCCGGGGCTATGTGTATTGCTCAGATCCGCCCCTTTTTTTTTGGCTTCTCTCGGCTCCTATTGGTCTCACTCGGCCATTGAATGGTGCTAGAGTCCCCCCAGATGTTTACAAAAACAGCAATACACGTACATATATTGCACTCTAAAGGTTGATTTAAAAAAGAGTAACTTTCACTCTGACAGCGGTAGTGAAGCGTTATATACAAGTACATTAAATGTAAAACTTATTCAAACAAGTGAAGAACTGTGTTTTATTGGTATGCACATACATATCAGTTTATTGCTTTCACTTTTTTTTAAATGTCAAAAAAAGGAAACACTGTAAACTGAATACAGTACTGTAAACAAGTTTCAATACTATTCTCAAAACGGCAGGCTGTATTCCATAGTGCTTTTGGTGTCACAGGTAAGATTGACAGCGGTAACCAAACAGTTAATTATAACAAAGTACTTTGTTATAATTAACTTGGACCTTTGTGGCCAAATAGAACTATTAATAGCCCTGCACAGGTAATCGTTGATCCCCAGGGGTCCGTAAATACACAATGGACAGTTTAAAATTAATAAAACAAACTTTATTAATTCTCCATGGGGTAAAAATGATTTTTTTTTTTTAAGCACACACGAGGAATACTCCCACACAATAATACCATAAAAATGAACAAAGGAGTTCCCCTCCCGTGGGTAAAAGCACACACAATAAACAGAAAAGAAAAAAAAATACAGTCCACAGTTAGCTGCCAAAAAGGCTGCAAAAGAAAAAGATGGAGAACGTCAAGCTCTACAGTCACCACCACCCAGAATAAATGTCCTCCAGGAGGCGCTGGACCCGTCAGGCGATGTCTCCTACTCCCCTGTCAAACCTAGAGCGGAGATCCCAGGAAACCTGGGAAAGGACACAGACTGACTTTCAGGGACAAGGAATACAGGTAATTAAATCAGAATCGCTGTAGTACAGCCCAGTTGTTTTACTTCCCTTTGGCCTGTCTTTGACTCCTGCGTGTCTCCACCTCTCTCTTACAGCCTAGACGAGTCCACGTCACCACTGCCCCCCTGGATACTGTAACCGGTAAGTACTTCCAAACGTCAGCTGCCCCAGCAGTGCCTTGAAACAATGCACACGGAACAACTCAATGGAGAGTAAGTATTTGTTTGTAAATTTCTCTTCTGTAGCTAACTAACCAGAAACAGACTTTCAAAAGAATGAAAAGAAACTACTCCCCTTCGTGATCTTCCCAGGTTTTGGCCAGCACTCCCAAACTGGCCTCCTCTGGGGCCCGAGCAGCCTCTGCTTAAGGAATGGATTTACTGCGTGCCCAGGCAAGTAACTCGGAAACGTTCAGCCTTCCAACAATAGCCATATCACTGCCTCTCTTCCTCTCCTTCTAGCTAGCATCCCCCTTAGGCCAACCCACCTGATTCAAGTGCAAAGTGAAAGAAAAAAACAAAAAAAAACACTGCAGCAAAACTAGAAAATGCACACAGGCTCACCCCGGCACAAGCCATAATGTAAGCCAAGGGAGAGCACGGTTTAATAAAATAAATAGCCTGCATTAAAACCACACTACTGTAGTCATAAGTCTGTTCTTCCTTCTTACTGATAGCTATACGCAGTACAGAGCCAACATGAGGTGTAATTCAAAAATAGAGTGAGGTACCGTAGCCAATATAAGTGGGAAAAAAGCACAGTCCCAATACAAACAAAACAACACAAAATCCAGTACAGTCCTGAGCTCTTCCTTCAACCCCTTCTGAATCCTTCTTCTTTCCAAAAGTAATTCCAACACAACACCGTTCCACAATAACTCGAAATGCCCTGTCTCACACTTCCAGAAGAAAGACCCACCCCTTCCTGGTTCCCCAGCCTCCATTTTTATACTGCCATTCCTAACCACTCGCCCAATCGCCAGTCTTGCTCTGTGCTCAGCCTTGGTGAATGTGCAGTGGCAGAAACAAATAGTCCAACAAAGAAAAAACAAGTGAGTGTTTCGGTGCAGCAGATTCACTCGTGCAGGAAACACACAGTGAAACAACGTAAACAAGGTTTGTCACCTGTGACATTGGTCCTACGGTTTTATGCTTACATTTGTGTGGCTATTTCCCCCAAAACAACAACGAACATAGTTTATGACGTTTGAAATTAAATACTGGTAATCGATAATACAGTATCACATCTTTCTTAATAGCTTATCTAACTAGGGATCCACCTGTAATTCATAACTTAAGTTTCTTATCAATAAATTCACAGTTACTATTTTAACTGTCTTATCTCTTCATACAACGTACAATGTTTTTTACTGAATTTAAAAAAAAAAAAAATCTGGTATTGTTCAAAATTGAAGATTATATAACATGGCTAGGCAAAGATCTGCATGCAGCTACTAACAATTACTTGGCACGAAACCCGGACCCGGCACAAGCAGATAACTAAGAACTTGAACTTGAAGCATATGTGGAAGCGACTGTAAATGTAAATCAGTACTAGGATAGAAACAAAAATAATATCCCTCTTCCCACAGTATATAATGAGTAAAAGTTAAATAAATTAATATTTTATGGTTTTTTACATTTGCTTTTGTAATTTCTAAATATTGTGTATATAAATCAGTGAACAAACCCAAAATTGAGAGTTATAAAAACTTGTTGGAAACTCTCTATACAGCTCCAAGAGTTTTGCTGTTTTCACCATGTTCCAGCAGCAAAACTAAATCACTTAGAATTACCATGTGTACCAGTACCAAAAGTCTGAAACATTCTTACCTCAAATGTGAAAAAATGAGATATAAGTCATCAAACTAAGGTAAAATTGTCTTTCTCGTTCTTCTTCCTCCTCTTCCGTTTCTTACTTTTTAATAGTGTGTAGCGACTTTTCAAACAGAAAAGCTAAATAACTGGACATCTACCAATCATGTGATTCCACATGTTGGTCCACGTCAAAATAAACCAAGGAACGCAAGCAGTTTGATATCCACACCATTTATTTTAAACAATTTAATTGTGTTTTAAAACAGCACATATCGCAGGAAAAAACTTGCTACATGACGTCCTTGAAGAGCACATGACCTTAGCCTGCTGCGCCACTGTGCAGTTGTTGAAATGGGTTTAGTTTTTAAGCTTACATCCATGTCTGACTAGCTTTCGCTGAAAACCTGAATGTTTTGCTCGATTCTAGAAATTTTCTATTTCCTATTTGAAAATTTCCAGTTTCCTGTTTGTTTGGTAGATACCATAGAATGGAATTATACACAAGAGTGGCATGTAGCTTCCTTGTCTAAATCTCTGATCTCTGATAAATTGTAGTTACTCGTTTAATTAAAAATAAATAAAGGAATAATTTATGAGGTAGAAATAAATCAATAAGTTAATAAATGCATAGAGGAATAAATATATTTAGAAATAAATATTTTCAAATAAATAAATGTAGAAATGTATGTGCTCCTGACCGGAGGGTTGAGAGTTCAATCCCCATCGTGTTGCCGATTGCAGATGAAAAGATGTAATGTGCATTCAGAAACGAATACCATTTAATCGTCCTTATTATAATCGCATACCGTGACCCAAGTAAAAAAAAAAAAATCCCCAGCTATCACCAGCAAAGAAAAAAGCCGACATAAAGTGCTCAGAGAAGTTATCTAATTCAATCGACACCTTCTCATTATTATTGTTTGGTACTGAAAACATACATACATTTAAAACTGCATATGATTCATATCAAATTAGCTTTATTATTATTTATTTCTTAGCAGACGCCCTTATCCAGAGTGACTTACAAGATATCACATTATACAGGTATCACATTATTTTTTACATACAATTACCCATTTATACAGTTGGGTTTTTACTGGAGCAATCTAGGTAAAGTACCTTGCTCAAGGGTACAGCAACAGTGTCCCCAACCTGGGATTGAACCCACAACCCTCCGGTCAAGAGTCCAGAGCCCTAACCACTACTCCACACTGCTGCCCGGGGGGCTTATTTGTATCCTAATAGGGAGCTCAAAGCAACCCACGAACACATATTAGTGATTCGGCGGGGCTGATGGACCACCCTGTACTAGTGTATGAACTATCCTTAAGAGCACAGAAAATATAAACCGTGTTCACAGTGCTGTATGGTGCATAACCGTAGAACTGTATAAGAACAATAACCGCATACAGATGGACACACACATATGGATGACGTTACATATATCATAATTAATAAAGTGCCACGTCAATCACATTGAAACTGGAAAATGAATGATTACCATGCCCAGGCATGATGGAAAATACTGTAAAGTGACTGCATCTGTATTTGTCACCTTTTTTTATAACTCTTTTGTCCAAAATCCATGGCCAAACAGATATTTAAGAAAAATAAAACCGTGCTTAGTTCTTCTCAGTGCTGTAAAGGAGCGGGCCGGAAATGTCCGCTCCAGCAACTACCCCGCTCCGCTCCCCCGCTCCATATACAATTGGCTCGCTCTGCTCCGCTCACACTCTATGGGTGTTCCTGCGCGTGAGACTGACAGCTGAGAACTCAGTCAGAACTGAGGTGCGAGCAGGGGGGCGTGGCCACTGGACAGTGTTCTGTGTGTGTGTGTGTGTCTTGTGATTGGTTGTTTATGTTCTGTTAATGTTCGTTGTTAGGCACATTGGACCTGCGTGGCGGTGCTAGTAGCCTTCATCCTAGCCCGCAAAAGGACGGTCACAGAATTGTTCCCATAAAGCGCACCGTCGGGTCCGTGATTTTTCATGCGAAAAGCACCTGAGAGTGGAAATAACTGTATGGGGGCTCTTGTTGACTGATGGACAATAACAATGTATCGGTTCATGTTTATCTGTTCAATCTATCTGTTCAACTCCACCAAACGGGCATTTTCCCACTTTATTTGCCACTACATCACTGTTTTTACTTGTTTACAATAACAAATAGTAGATTAAACAGCAAAAATGAGCTGATTTACTTTAAAATTATTGATGCCAGCAGCTTTGCTCGCCTTAAAAAATTCCCAGCTCGCTGCGCTCGTCTTAAATAATTCCCACCTCGCTTCACTCACCTTAAAAAAAAAATTCCCGGGTTGCTGAGTTCACCAGCTACTCACTACTATTCTCTCCTAGCAGAACTTTTCATCTCTGATTCCATTACAGCACACCATGCCGGTGCGGCGTACTGCTGTTTCACTTTTCTATAAGGCACATGAGACGCACTGTTCTCACTGATTTTATTAATCGCTATTTAAATAATTGCAAAAGAGAAGTTATAAATATATTTATTTCACACCTCCACCTGCTGTTTTAATTGCATTCAGATCATTCCAGACACCACCTGATATGTGAGAGCAACAAACTCAGCAATGCATTATCCACCATTGGTTAAAAAAATAAATGAAACGGACATATTTGTTATATTCGCCTTGGATAAAGGTGTCTGCTAAATAAACAAATAATAATAAATTATAATATAAGGTAGGCTATGTTAGGTGGATGACAGAGTCCTAATATTGTGAAGGAGGTTCTTTTGATCAAAAATAAATGAATAAATAATAGTAATAGTTGCCTACTTATTTTGAATATTAACTTTTAAACATTTAGCCGTGATGTTTTGAGAATAGGCCTATACAGTGTATATCTTAGTGGTAATATATTTGTTTTAATTAGTCATGGCCCCAAAGGAATCGGTATACTCTCATTTAGCCCAGAGAAAAATATTCTTGATAACACAGTAACCTGCAATGCCTGGATTGTTTTGTTGGATTTGCTATGAAAACAAAAGTTGTTTATCACACTAGGCTATGTTGTGGGAAAGTTTGCAAGAAAGTGGAACTTATTTTCATTCATTCTTCACTAAGCTGGGAGCTTCTTTGGATTGAAGTGAAGTACAATTTATGAATTATATTGAAACTGTGGAGATTCTGGGGAGACTTCAGGGATTTTCTGGATTCTACCAATTTTATGTCAAGCAGCAACATACAGTAAGTTCAAATATTTCTCACTACTTACTGTGTTTGATTTTATTCTGATATTGCTAGGTTATATATTTAAAACAAGACAATTTTACCAGCAAAGCATTTTGTTAGTATTGCATTTATTATAAGTCTGCATTATTAATGTATTTTATTGTGAATTTGTGATAGTGTAATCTAGCACTGCAGAAGCGCAAATATTTATTTTCTGTTGTTTTACACGTTTTACTGCAAAAGGTGCCAATAAGCACAGTCGGGACATTATCAGATGTTATCCATTAAAAGTACAATTACATGCATTATGCTGCTTCTGTAATTAGAAGGAGACCCCAAACAGCTTTTCTTTCAGTTTACGGTGTGCACAATTCTACAAACTGACACATGCACTTTTAGGCATTAATATACTGTATATGTATTTTATTTAGTTCCAATCCATATACTGTAATAAACTAAAATCATGAAATTACTGTTAATATATCAATGCAACTGCCTTATCGATATAAACAATTTAAACATGTTTAAACAGGAAAGAATGCATAACAGTTGCAGTTATTTTATTACTGCATTGATCATTAATACATTAAAAAAAAAAAAAACATCAAAGTCACAGCATGCATTTTCGGGCCGGGACATTTCAATTTGATGATAATAAGCAGAGTGTGACATTAACAGAAGTGACATTAAATTAGACTGTATTATGGCTACATCTGTCTTCTTTTCATACATTTACACTGTTTTAAAAGTGTTAAAAATCATAAACACTTCCAAGAGTTGATAAAATAAACACCACACGGTGTTTAATTCCTAAACACATTTAAAATCTTAAACCTCATGACGTGTTTGAAAAGTGTGACAAATAAAGTGTTTTACAGTTCGGTTTTACAGTGTAGCTTTTATACTTTTTGTTCTATTATTTCACAAACACAACATTTTACCCAAATGCATGAAGTTCAGACGTCTGGTTTGCTCATTTCAAACTTTTATCTTAGCCACTGTACTTTCTGTGCTTCAACAATTTTTCTTTTTTCTTGAATTATTTGAAGTAGTTTTTTCTTTATAAATATCAGTTTCCCCTACAAAAAATGTCTGCAAAACCATTACTTTTGTTTAAATCGACACATTACTTTGTATCCAGACTTGGGGCCAGCAGTGTGAAGTAGTGGTTAGGGTTCTGGAGTCTTAACCAGAGGGTTGTGGGTTCAATCCCAGGTGGGGGACACTGCTGTTGTACCCTTGAGCAAGGTATTTTACTTAGATTCAGTATAAACAACTGATTAAATGGGTTATTGTATGTTAACATAACATGATATAATTGTGACAATTGTAAGTCACCCTGGATAAGGGTGTCTGCTAAAAAATAAATAATAATAATTTAAATGTAATCTGCTGAACTATTTGCATTTCACATTTATTTGTATTTGTATTATGTGTATATTTTTAAATACAAGAATTTGCATTTGAATTTAAAATCATGGGAAAGCTTAAAAAATATTTAAATTTCAAATGTATTTAAATACTTTTCAATAATAATGCTCATTATAAAGTACAGAGACTTTTCAGTATTGCTGGTAAAGTTGATCAACCTGAAATATGCAAACTAAAGGACACTTTTGAGAACTTCATGTTTATTAATGTAGCAATCAAAACAAGTAAAAAAGAATAAACTGCACACACACACACACACACACACACACATATATATTATCATTTATGTCAATTTTTCACAGACCTGGTCCTGGGGACCCACTGTGTCTGCTGTTTGTGTTCCAACAGAGTTCTCAATTATTAAATTGATCCCCCAATTGAACTAACAATTAGTTTCTTAATGCAATGTTAGACATAACTTGAAATATCCAACTCTTTTGGCTGCTTTCACAAACCCTGATCAGCACAAATCTTGGACTACCTTACCTGAGTTAACATTAGGTAGTCTTAGATTAGTGCTAATTGAGGCCTGTGCAGCCAGCCATTTAAGAGCTAAAAATAATTCAAATGATCTGATTAGACAAATTATTTGTTCAATTGAGGGTTCAATTAAGTAATTCAGAGCTCAGTTGGAACAAAAACCAGCAACACTGGGTCCTCAGGACCAAGATTGGGAAACACTGTTTTATTTAACTTGCTTCCTATATTGGTACATACCTGTTACTTATTATTAACTATGTGATTACTGTGTTTATGTTGCTATTATATAAACTGTACTCCTTGTATGTCACCTTGGATAAAGGCCTCTGCCAAATTCATGTTGATAAATCAGTCAATTAACATATGTTGTATGGGAAAGTATGTGAAATGCATTTAGCATTTGTCATATATTTGTATTTGTATTTAATTTGGTAGTAAATGTATCACATTTGCATTTGCATTTGCATTGAGCAAATTCAGAATTTCAAATACATGCAGTCATTTGCATTTAAATCTAAATGCATTTGACCCCATGTTTGCTTACATCACATTATGCTTATGGATACTCATACAATAATATTAATGATTGCAATTTCTTTCAGACAGGGGACTTATAGCCAACCTGAAACACTGGAACCATCATGCCTTTCACCACGAAACGACAAAGTAAACAACATAAATACTACATGAACAGGATAGGACAGGATAAGGATCAACAAATATGCAGCCCACTCACAACAACTTCAATAACACATCAGAAAACAGAGACACAGACACAATTTCAGCAATCTCCAGACCGATCACAGCACGTTGAGAGTCATTATCATGCAACTGTCCATGTAGCATGTGGCCAACCACAGCCCGTTGAGAGTTATTATTGTGCAAATGTCAATGTAAAATATTCAGAACAAAATCCATCCATTGAGGAATACCATTGCACAACTCTCTTTAAGACAAACCAGAAGAATCAGCATCACAATGAGCCACAGGCCAGACTCCAACAGCAGCAGGAACAATGTCACTGGGACCAACAGCTAAACAAACAAACTCAACAACAGAAAAATTACATGTAATTTGTTCACAATCAGCCAGATCTTCAGGAAACACTGAGCAAACTGCCCCCGCCAAACAAAGTCTTGCCAGATGACTTGGAACTCCACATCCTGGTACGCAGTGCACCAACAAAGTCCAAAAAAGTTTATAATGCTTCACGGAAGTTGAAGGAAATCAATCATCAACTGTCACTTCCCATACACTTACCTTTCATTCTCATTATCCCTTGCACTGGTTGCCATTATTGGTCTTGTTCATCATCTTCATTGTTGGAAATATACTGCTTCATGCTCTTTGAGGTATTCTTGTATGTATGGGCTAAATGTCTGTCCATGTGTGCCCTGATCTACCTGTGCCTTACCTGCATGTTGTCCGTGTGTCTTCCCAAAGCATACTTGTCTGTGCCTGTGATGATGCCCATTCCCTGTCTGTCTTTCTCTCTGTAGTGGTGCTTGTAAGGATAACCAAGAACACTTCAGTCTGTGTTGAGCACTTTCCTTGGCACACATGTGTCTCAGCATCTTTATTCTGGTTACAACCCAGCTGATAAGGGAATGAGCATTTCAATGTAAAGTGGAGCGATAAAGTGGAGCGATCAAAAAAAGAAGCCAAGTTAGAAGCAACAATTGTGTGAATGTTGGGCCCCAGCACCTTTCCAATTGTGCCTATTTGCTTGATGCTTGACAAGGTTGCCCCAATTGCTTCTCCTAACTTGGGCTTTTGTGTTTGATATCACCACTTTAAATGGCTGTTGGGTTTTTCTGACTTTTTACATTGACAATGTTTTGTTATAGATAAAACCTACAGTAATTATGAGTTGTTTTTCCTCTACTATAAATTGTCCCACCTAAGCAAATTAAACTGAATAATAGTTCAGTTGAAATGCAACTGCATTTTTTCCTGTTTGAAATCTTTTTTTAATACAAAAGAACTGTAATTATTATTAAGAACTTAACCTCTCTAATATACTACATTTGTATTTGTTTATTAGGTCACTCTGTGTACTGTGTAAAATGGCTGTTTTATATGCCCTTGTATTTGGAGTCTTCTGCAGTATCTGTTCTACATCTTCTGCCATATTACCAATGTGGTTCATAAAGAACACCACATGTGCCTGGGCCATTGTCTTTTTAAAGTGTTTTATGGCAAAGTGTTATATTTGTAAAATGCATAATTAAGCAAAAGCATGGTATTAACTTGTTTGTGTGAGCTGTTGAAACTTGCACCACAAAAGAAAATAACACTGTGACACACTGAAGTTAAGCACCATTCAGTTGCTGGCAGATGTAGATCTGCTCACACCACTGGTTTAGTACATTTCACAGGTTGTCTAGGGATCTGTGCCCCACTCAGATGATAGTAGTAGGACTTGGCTTTGGTTTATCTGAATTTTTCACATGGAGCGCTTCAACAAGTTCCTGTGGGCATTCTGCCAGCTTGCATTTAAATGTTTTGCAGCTGTGAATTTGTTGGCCAGCTTACACCTTTCAACCTGAATTGAATATAAATGAATATGTATTATTTTACCTGCAGTGTGTGTAACTTTTCTCAACCTGTATAAGGTGACCAGTATTTTGAATAAAAAAGGTTGATAACCAAAATATATATCTACTGTACATACTGTTAAAGAATTTTTGAATCAGCATTTTTAGTTTTAAAATGGAAACACCTCAGATCTAAGCCTCTTTACATTGCTGTCATTGTACAGAATGTACAATAAGCAACTCTCAAAACTATTTATAAGATTAGGTCATTTTATCTATCTATATCCCAGCTATCTAGTACCCAAGTCAATTTGTGCCATAATTCACCAAATACCAAAGGGTTAAATGTCTCTTTCAAAATAGAGTTATGAACACCAAACTTACGAACTGACCGGTCTATCAAATGCCCCACTTTCAGCCGAAAGTATGCAATCACTCATTCAAGCGTACAATGCAACTAGATAGGCACTCCTATAAGCGGTGTGCTGAATATGGAGAAGGTAAAATTACTGTACCAACAAATGTATCCAGACAAAGGAGAGGCAGATTTCAATGTAAGTATGGGCAATTTTACCAGGAAAATTTTAGTTTTAAACAAAGCATAGGTTTTCTTTATCAAGCGAAAGGAGGCTGAATGACTGAGCAAGCTGCATGAATGCATTTTGTTTAAAAACAAGCACAACGTTAACCTAGGTTTTCATGGACGTTTAAATCTGTGGTAACTTAAATTTAGCCTTTTTCCATTTAAAGTACTGTTTTAAAGACTTTAGAACCATAACAATAAGAGTATTGAATTACTGTACTGTATCCTGTGTGAACAATTGTTCTGTTTTTGGTAAGGAACACCAGAACTGGCAGTATGAAAGGTGACACTGGAGACAGATGTACCTTTTGAAAAGTAGGCAGTTTTTATTATTTCTTTTTTTTTAATTGTTCACACAGAACAAACACTTCATAAAAAGAAAATCAACAAAAGAAAACCTTCCCACTTGGGCCCTAACTAAACTTCTTGAGGGCCCTATGCTATTCTCAGTGCAAGTAAAAACACAATAATAAACAAAAATCCAGTCCAGGTTTTCCCGCTCTCCAGGTCACCTCTTTGAAGTCTCCAGACACAGACCCACACAAGGTAAGTAACACGTTCACAAGTAATTTTGTAATCCGCAAGTGATTTGATTGTAACTGTTGTTTATTCCTTTTCCAGGTAAGTATCTCTGGGTTTTTGTTCTCTCCACACAAGAGTTTGGGTCCCTCTGGCCCACACAGGTACGGCTGGTAAGTTCAGGTTCAAAATGCAGTTGTACAGTATTGGAGGTGAAAGTAACAAATATTAAATAATGAATGAAATTTCATTAAATGTTAAATTTAAGCAAGTATTGAATATTGAATTTTAGCATTGAATAATAAATACTAGCATTAAATATTAAACTCATGTATCAAATGTTAAATTTTAACATCAAATAATAAATTCAACATTAAATGCAAGTATTGAATGTTAAATACTACCATCGAATGTTAAATGTAACAGTCAAATGTTAAAAACTAGCATCAAACATTAAATATGAGCTTTATGCATTCAATGTGCCTTTTATCCATTCGGTGTGCACTTTGTCATTCGATGTGGTTTTTATCCATTCGATGCATGCACTTGCAAACTGTCAATCAATCCCATCCACCCCGCCCATTCCCACCCCTTCCACATCGGGGAGATCGGTGTTCCTCCTTGTTACCTGTTAACCTGTTCAGCCAATGAGAGGCTTCGATTTTCAAACTGAAATACGGTATCTGTCTTGTGCCTTCTGTAGAAATTAAAAAGGGTCTTGTTGTTTTACCTGTTTTGTATGTAAAAAGTTGCAGATAATGGAAGTTTGACATTTCTGTGTTTCTCACTGTCAATGCCAATCTTATGTGTGTACTGTATATAAAATAAATATATAAACAAATATGGTATCTGTAAACAATAACGTTATATGTAATACATTATGCATTTTTAATATCATTTACACGACTCGTGTTTATTCCAGACACAACAGCACAAGCCACAGAGCAACAACATTCATGAAAACTTTCGTGCTCATTTACTTTCAACTTTCAAGTTTTGAAATCCAAAAATATATATAAAAAATAGGCTACTTTGAAATCGGTGCAATCGTTTATAAACAGGTAGGTCGCATAGTTAATACATTAAGCATTAATTAGTGAAAGATTGTTTTAGCTGCGCATGTCAAAGACGTTTTTAGCGAAAACAAAGTATAACTGATTATACACATCACAAAGAAATCATGCCGTCCTGTCGAAAAAGTTAGTAAATGCAGCAAGTGCACATCACTCGTATTGTACCTCAGTCTGTGGGACGATCTCATTTTACGCATGCGCAATGCGCCAGGGGATACTAGGTTTCTGAGGGGGTATTAAATTGCTTGCACCACCTGTTAACTCACGATGTAACTCAGAAATGACGTCAGATAAATAAATAAAAAAACTTCCACCAACGGGCCGTTCGCATAAATTCCTCTTGCCTCTGAATTAATCAAAATACTTTGAAGCCACTCTAAAATGTACAAAACGGTATCATTACTGGTATTAGTTTCTAGTATATTTCTCACAAGAATAATTTTTTGTGGAGCGTAGTTCTGTAGCTGGGTCGCTACGTCGGGCCTAGCAGCTTCAGCCATGTGAACCAAATAAAATAAAATAAAAACCGTTGTAAAAAAACCCACAAGGCTTAATAATGTTATTTAATATGCAACTTTTTACACACAAAACAGGTAAAACAATAAGACCCTTTTTAATTTCTACAGAAGGCACAAGACAGCTACCGTATTTCAGTTTGAAAATCGAAGCTTCTCATTGGCTGAACAGGTTAACAGGTAACAAGGAGAAACAATGATCTCCCCGATGTGGAAGGAGTGGAAATGGGCGGGGCAGATGGGATTTATTGACAGTTTGCAAGTGCATGCATTGAATGGATAAAAACCACATCGAATGACAAAGTGCATACCGAATGGATAAAAGGCACATTGAATGGATAAAGCTCATATTTAATGTTTGATGCTAGTTTGTAACATTCAACTATTGCATTTAACATTTGATGGTAGTATTTAACATTCAATACTTGCATTTAATATTCAATGTTGAATTTATTATTTGATGCTAAAATTCAATATTCGATATTTGCTTAAATTTAACATTTAATGAATTCATTATTTAATTTTTGTTACTTTCACCTCCCATAGTACAATCCTTTCTTGGATTGAACAAATCTTTTGTTCTTTTTCAGGTTCTCTGGAAATCCAGGACTACAATCAGCTCGTGTCCTGGCTGGTACATAACACAGGGACTAAATAAAACACTAAACAGTCCATGACATTTGTTAATTATTGTTGCACTTCCCCCTTTTTGAGCACACAGTTCATTAGGGAATTAAGTCTAGCTTTCTTTCTTTCTTTCTTTTTAAAAGCAAAGACTATAAGACCACTTGTCTTTATGACGGTCCCGATAATATATACATGTTTGATTCCTTCACAGTGATTTACACAGAGGACACACAGTCCACATGTTTTATGCAGGTTGGTGTTTCAAAAATGATTCCACAGGTCACACAAGTAAGCATTTAAAACAGTACATTTAGACAGTCCACACTCTGTGTGGCGTGCAACGTTCGCATCGTCTCTCTACTGTACCCTCCCGCACCACACTCTCGTAACATTCTTGTCTGAAAAATTCACATCATTTCCAATGTGAATGCAAGTAAAACAGATTGGCATATGACTTGGTGGTCCGGTCAAAATGTACTTGCTGTCAAATACATTAAATATAGGCATATTACAATGGAAATACATTAACCACAGGCATATTAAATTAAATACAGGGCTAGGATATGAATTCTAAACATTATGGATGCGTGTGTCATACAGAATCATACAAATAAGATGGAGTGAAAAACCTGAAATAGCAATTTAGACAGCTAATAACAGATATCAGGCTTAAAGAGCATTGAAAACAAGCAAGAACAAGGGGGTCTTGAGAGTTTATTTGAAGCGAGTGACTATGGGAGCTTGTGGCGGAGTGTCCCGCCCCTGCAGCAGCAGCAGGAGGAGGTCGGGGATGATGGCTGGGAGGTTTGTGTTATAAACCTCGTGGCGGAGTTATGCCCTGGCTGTGGGGCATATGGGCACACGTTGGCCATATGCCCCACGCATATCTGAAGAGGGGGCCTTGAGCATCCAGCCCAGAAGGGGGCGCAAGCATCCAGCGCCAGAAGGGGAGCCCTTGCATCCAGCGCCAGAAGGGGGAGCCCGTGCATCCAGCGCCCAGAAGGGGGGAGCCCATAGGTCCAGAACCTAGGCCTCCAGGAGCAGAGCAGCGGGAGCTGCCTCTGCCTCCGCCACCTGCACCGCTTCCACCACCAAGAGCAGAGCCGCTGGAGCTGCCTCTGCCTCCGCCACCTCCACCACCAGGAGCAGAGCAGCGGGAGCTGCCTCTGCCTCCGCCACTTCCACTGCTTCCACCACCAGGAGCAGAGCAGCAGGAGCTGCCTCTGCCTCTGCCACCTCCACTGCTTCCACCACCAGGAGCAGAGCAGCAGGAGCTGCCTCTGCCTCCGCCACCACCAGGAGCAGAGCAGCAGGAGCTGCCTCTGCCTCTGCCACCACCAGGAGCAGAGCAGCAGGAGCTGCCTCTGTCTCCACCACCGCTAGGGGCAGAGCAGCAGGAGCTGCCTCCGCCACCTCCACCACCAGGAGCATAGCCGCAGGAGCTGCCTCTGCTGCTGCCGTCGCCTCACGAGGGTGCTGTTTTGCCTGGGGTCGCTACCAGTCCTGCCATGCGGCAGGAAATACCGTGGCTGGAACCCCGTGAAGGGGAGCTGCCGGCCACGAAGAAGGGGGGGGAGGTCAGGAGACCAGCTCCCCAGCTGCACTTTCGCGCAGGAAATACTGTGGCTGGAGCCCCATGAAGGGCAGCTGCCGCCACAAAGAAGGGGAGGTCAGAAGACCAGCTCCCCAGCCGCAATTTCGTGGCAGGAAATACTGTGGCTGGAGCCCCATGAAGGGCAGCTGCCGGCCACGAAGAAGGGGGAGGTCAGAAGACCAGCTCCCCAGCCGCAATTCGTGGCAGGAAATACTGTGGCTGGAGCCCCACGGAGGAGCTGCCAGCCATGAAGAAGGGGGAGGTCAGGAGACCAGCTCCCCGCAGCAATTTCGCTGCAGGAGAAAGGGTGGCCGGAGACCCATGGAGGGAGCTGCTGGCCATGAAGAAGGGGGCAGGTCTGGAGACCACCCCAAAATTTTTTGGCCAGAGGAGCCGGCCTGTGCGTGGTCCACTGGGACGCCCCGGAGACACCTTACTTCACCTCTTCCTGAGCGGGACTGTTAGCCGGGACTTTAGGGAATAAGGGGGGGAGGTGGCCGAAAAGGCCATGTGTGCTGCGCACAAGGTGGGGCAAATGTGACGGAGTGTCCCGCCCCTATTTATTATTATTTGTATTATTGTTTGCGGCGTGGATAAAAGCGCAACGTCTTTTGTTATTATTTATAATTTTAAAACCCTGTGAGGATGCGTGACTGATCAGCTACTGATTATTTAACTAGCTGACAGTCACGCATCCTTACCAAACGCGTGCAGACTGTGGCCGAGGGGTAATAAGATAATTAACAGCTAGTTAACCCCTCGGCCAGAGTATAAGAACCTGCAGCTGTCCATGCTGCAGGGTTGAGTGTAGAGTCTAGAGAGGAGAGTATGGGAGAGCGGAGAGAGAGCGAGGAGAATATAAAAAGAACAATTGCTATATTTAAAAGTATACTTGTTTCTGTTTGTTTGGCCATCGCGCCTTTTTGTTTTGTGTTTTGTTATTGTTTAAATCTTTTATTTTTGGTTTGTTTATTTAATAAATCCAGCTAAGTGCCGTAGCATTCAGCTTCACCCGTCCATCCATTGTTTTGATTCAGTTACTTCCTGGTCCGTGACGTCACCACACCTCACCACTGCAAGCAATCCTGCCACAGAGCTGCACGCACTAAAGCTGGGAGAGAGTTCCAGAGAGTCGGGGCCATGAAGCTAAAAGAGTGCTCCCCGAGTGTGGTGCACTTTTGCTTGGGTATAACAAGCAGGCCAGTCAGAGGACCTCAGCTTATATGCAGGGACATAACGGGTCAGCAGGTTGGAGAGATACTCTGGACCTGTGTGATGAAGGGCCTTGTAGGCAAGCAGGAGAATTTTGAAAGTAATCCTACTTTACAGGTAGCCAGTGCAGCTGGGCAAGACAGGGGATAATGTGATCATGTTTTTTTACATCTGGTAAGGATCCTAGCAGCAGCATTTTGAACCAGCTGCAATCGGTTTATGGCGTGTGACGGAAGACCACCATAGGCACTTTTAATATGCGTAAACAATACATATAAGGAGAAAGGATATGAAACAGACTTCAACCTATGACAAGCTTCTTAAGAAATGCATATTTTTAAATGAAGCAGTTACTATTAATTAATAGATACAGACAATAAACAGACAATGCATTTTTAATAATGGACACTATTTAATAATAAGGCATACTTGCAACTTTAGTATCCATTTTTCTGTGTTGCCACAATTAATTGCGGAACACCTCCAAGGCATTAGTACTATTTGTAGTAGTGATTGCAAGAATAATAATAATAACAGGCCTAATCTACCCGCAACCAAACCAAACCAAACCACCCCCCAGTCTTGAATGCTCATGAATATGCATGACAGTGGCAATTTCTGACAGCACTTCGGCGATAAAGAGCTCTTGTCAGGCCATGTGAAAACATCGATCGTAAAAATAATAACACGTATGTGTTAAGGAGCGGTGTCTCTAAATAAATATAGGTGAATCGTGTTTAAAAATGCAATCATTTTAAAAAGATAAGGCTTGGAATAGGAAATGAGGCAGATTTTACATTATATAGATAGGGGAAAAATTGCTACCGGAACTCTATGGATTCCCATGATGCACTGCTTAGGCACGGAAGTAAGTCCCAATGTTAAATCAGCAGAGTTGACCATCTTGTGTAGATAGAAGATCTTTGTCTATACCCACCACCTCTTCACTGCTGCTACGTTTCCTTTTAAACCCCAGAATTCCCTCGGACAGGTCCCCTGACTTTTAACCAGCAGGATTCGGGTAATTGAAGTCCATTATTTCCAACACGCTATTTACACAAATGACAAATGTCTTTCTTTTGACTTTGAATACAGGGGCAAGATATCAGTATCCCCATGTTTCTGATACTAACTCCTTGTATTAAAACCTGACCATTTGTCACACCTTGTATTATTCTTCAGATTGAGGGTGAAGGAGGTGTACACATTTGTTAAAACCATTGAAAACTCTTTTTCATAGCTACAGACATTTTAGACTTACAGTGCAAACAATCTTCCCAAAGTGTTCGTACCTCAGAGGCTCTACTGTATTTTCTATACATGTATTTTTAACACAACAACATTTTAATCTGTTGAGTACCTTTACTCAAAACTGCTATTTCACATTAGTAATTCTTCCTAGCTGCTTTTAAAAGTAATACCATACCTGCTAACTGGTAGATCCAACTATCCACCCACATCTCAATTTCACAGCTGGCTTATAGACTTGAAGAGAGCACATTAACCATTTGCCCCAAGAAACTGCTGCTGTAATAAGAGGCTTGCTGTTCTAAATCCATGTGGGTTAAAGCTGAATAAGGAAGCGTAGGAAGATGCCTTAAAGGGCTGCTTTGTATAACCATCTGCAGTTATAATATCAAGTTGATCTTTATGCTGCTGAAGTTATCATTTTGGCTACTGTCTGGCAAAAACAACCACCAAACTGTGTCAATCACTTTAGAAAAGGTCAACGAAAATGTAGTGATGTGAGTAAGCACATTACAAAATATAACAAAGAAAAGCAATAGGTTTTGTAGTGCTGTATGATATATTAAATATAATTTCAGTTCTAATGTTTGGCTTATGTCATACTCCCACACTGCCTCAAGAGGCACTCAGTTCTTCTTGTTTTAAAGCGATTGATCCTATCCTAACATCCTAGTGTATGGGTGGATCTATTTGACAATAGAATGCAAGTAATAATGACAATTCTCAAGTGGATGTAATATGCCTGCTCTAAACTTAATAAATAAGTGTTTGATACCCTATATAAAAATAACTGCATGAGCTGTATTTCTTTATGACCTTTGAAATGTAGTTATTGTGTTTATTACTGTAGTATGGAGCCCGGGAGGGGACAGTAGAGAAAAAAATGTATATCTCGTGCGCACGTCTTACTATCTCGTGGCCATGAGATATCTAGCTTGTGCGTGTGACTTACTATCTTGTGCACACAAGATATTATCTCGCGGCCACAAGATAAAATAGCTATCTTATATGTTTGTGCATCAGATGATCCCGATAGCCAGTATGCATCTTTTACTTTGCTATTACATTTGCCTTCATAGCTAGTTCCCTTTCAATTCGAAGACGACCAACAACCAATACTTTTGGGATATGTCTACCACAGGACAGGTATTTACTGAGCATTTTATGTCAGAGCTGCCGATAGGGAGTGACGTCCTCGGTCCTACCTACCGAGAGAATAAGTAGTCACTCCACGGAGATCACATTCTCTTTTGCTTCTTACAATCAGGTAGGTAAGGTAGGTATAAACTAACCTCTCCAGTGGCGTGATTGAGTCTTTGTAAGAGCTCTCACTTCAAGATTTTCTGTTAGTTCCCCAGCAATTTATTGCTCGAAGTCGGCTTGCCACTTCCCCGGAATCAGAAACTCAGCTTCTGAGGCCTGAGCTTAAAACGCGGCACAACTTTGCAACTTCCACTGTAGAGTAGACTCCACACATACATTGACACACCCACCTCGGTGCGTTGGATCTAAAAAAAAGCAGCTGATGTAAGCTACGCACTGCTTCGGTTGTGTGACTACACGCGGTCCAGCCTGGTAGTGTCTGTAGGCACTGCTCCACACTGCTGCAAGCTACGTGTTGCCTCAGATGTGTGACTGCATGCGGTCCAAATTAGACAACCGACCCAGTAACCTCGGTGCTTATGCCCCTGGTGTTCGGTGTCCTCAGTGCCCTCTGTGCCTCTGTGATTCGGTGCCCTCGGTGTCTCGGTACCACAGAGCCTCGGCGCCCTCGGTGCCCCAGAGCCTCCCTGCCTCGGTGCCTCAGCGCCCTCGGTGCTCAAACACTCCCTGCATCGGTGCCCTTGGTGCTTTAGGTGCCCCAGAGCCTCTGTGCTTCGGCGCTCTCTGTGCTCAAACGCTCCCTGCATCGGTGCCCACGGTGTCTTGGTTCTTCGGCACTCTCGGTGCTCGGATGCTCTGTACTTCAGTGTCCTCAGGCCTTAGTGCATCGGTGCTTAGGCACCCTTAGTGCTCAGACGCTCCTTGCATCGGTACTTTGCCCTGGCACGTCGCGATGTCAAAGTTCCACCCTTGCACGTCCTGCGGAGGGATGCTTCCCCCACAGGACAAACACCTTATTTGTGTCAGGTACCTGGGAATGCAGCACGCCTCCTCAGCCTTAGGAGATGAGACGTTCTGCTCAATCTGTGCAGCGTCCCAGCCTCAGACCATGCACAGGAGCCTCGCAGAGTTTACAGATGCAGCTTCTTCAGCCAGCTCAGCTGAGCCCTCTGCAGCACTGGGAGCCCCCACCTCCTCTCCTCCTCCACCTGCCTTCAAGCCTGTTGCAGAGCATACCCAGAGCACAGGCTCCAGACCATCAAGCTCACAGCCGCTCACGGTCTCCGTCAAGGAGCAGTAAGCGGGCGAGACATTCAAAGCAGGATAAGGACATCTCAGAACTGAAGAGCCAGATGGCTCAGGTTCTGGAGTATCTGGTCAGGCAGCAGGCTTTTCCCCCTGCTCCTGCCTCAGCTCCGCCTCCAGCACCTGCCCCGGAACCGACCCCGCCCTCACCAGCGGTTGCCCCAGATGTCTCAGAGCGAGACGAGGTGATGAGCGAGGAGGAACAGGACGCGATTTGTGGCTTCCTGGGATGGGGACTCCTTCGCACAGCAGGAGGTCCAGGAGATAACCCAGGAGATGGGCCCCAGCTCTGAGGTTGCCTCAGAGACTGATGTTACCCCTTCCTCAAGCTCAGTCCGGGCACTTATGGAGTGAGCCTCCAACTTCCTCCAGGCCCCCTGGAAGGCAGCACCTGAACAGCGGTGCCCTGTTTTCAGACCGGCGCAGGCTTCGACCCCCCCCCAGCCCTTCCCAGTGTTCTCAGATTTTCTGGAGGAGGTACAGTCTTCTTGGCACTGACCGGCCTCAGCGCCGAGTGTCTCCAAACACACAGCCCTGCTGGCCTCCTTGGAAAGTGCGGGGGCACTGGGCCTAGTGCAATTCCCGCCGGTGTATTCTACCATCGCGGCCCTAGTGTGAGCCCCTCCGGTAGGAGATTTGTCTAAGGACCCTGCATGCCCTAATGGCCAATGCAGAATAACAGAGGCCCACCTTAAAAAAGTGTACGCAGCTGAAGCGCAAGTAATGCGCCTGGCCAACATGGCAGGTCTCCTGACGGCCTACCTGGATGGGATCTTGCGATCGGTGCCCCTCCCTGAACCAGTAGCTTCAAAGCTGTGCTTGGTCTCGGGTTTGCTGCTGCAAATTTCAGGCTTCCAAGGGCAAGCCCTGGGCAGAAGCCTGGCAGGCCTGGCAGTGGTGCGCAGACAGCATAGGCTGTCACAGGCCAGGGTCCTGGATGCGGCAGTCAGCCTTACTGGGCGTACCTATCTCCCCTGGCCCTGTTCTCAAAGTGCGTGGATGCCATCCTAGCCCCCTTGCGGCTGCAAGGAATCAAGGTGTTCAACTACCTGGCCAACTGGTTGATTTGTTCCCAGTCGCACGAAGGAGCAGTGGCCCACATAGCGATCGTGACGGAGCATCTGGTGAGACTGGGTCTCATCCTCAACGAGGCCAAAAGCCAATTAATACCGGTGCAAAATACGGTTTACTTGGGTCTCCGGATGGATTCCCTTACAATGCGAGCCTACCTGTCGGATGACAGAGTGGCCGCCATTACAACTGTCTAACCCTGTTTCAACAGGGATCCACAGTATTGGTGTTGTGCCAGAAACTATTGGGCCGCAGCTTCATCAACCATCCAGCTAGGGTTACTCCACATGCACCTGATTCAAGTGTAGCTCAATGCCTTCCGGCTACATCACAAATGCGTCAGACACCATCGGCTGACCGTGTCTCGCATATATCCTGGGAAGCCCTGCGCTGGTGGAGGAAAGCCTCTCACCTGCGCAAAGGCGTAAGGATGGGAGTGATCCATAGCTGTCAAGTGGTGATGACAGATGCATCCAACTCGGTTGAGGTGCTGTCTGAGCAGGCAGAGGAGTCCACGGGTCCTGGTCAGGTCTCAAGACATCTCCTACACATAAATGCACTGGAAATGCGAGCGGTTCACCTTGCTCTCCAGCATTTCCTTCCAGTGCTCCAGAGGAGACATGTCCTTGTCCGCATGGACAACATGTCTGTAGTAGCATATGTCAACCGCCAGGGAGGACTTCGGTCCCCGGAGTTGCACTGCATAGCCTTCCGGCTATTGACCTGGGCAAAGAGGAATCTGTTATCCCTCCGGACTGAATTGGGAGGCGGACCTTCTCTCGAGGGAGGGTCCTCACCCATCAGGTGGTAGAGCACATTTAGGAACGGTTCAGGAGGGCCCAAGACACTCTTGTACGCATTCCCGCCAATACCGTTGCTCCCGGCCTTCCTAGAGAAAGTTAGGAGAGAAGAGGTGACAGTTCACCTGGTGGCCCCCAGATGGCCCAGGGGAATCTGGTTTGCAAACCTTTGCCAGGTGCTGCAAGACCAGCCCTGGGAGATCCCATTGCTCATGGATCTCGTCAGTCAGGCGAGAGGCACTCTCTGGCACCCAGAACCGGGCAGGCTTCAACTGTGGGTCTGGCCCCTGAACAGGACCCTCTGTCCACCTTAGGGCTCTCAGACACAGTTGTCAGTACACTGCAGAATGCTAGGGCCCCCTCCATAAGGTGGTTGTACTCCTATAAGTGGAGTTATTTCCATAATTGGTGTATGGCCAGAGGTCATGACCCTATTTATTACCCTATAGCAATCATTTTAGTTTCTGCAAGACTTGCTAGAGGAGGGTAGATCCCCTTCTATGCTGAAAATGTACCTAGCAGCCATATCTACATGCCATGTCTCCATTGACTCCGTGTTCCCTGGTGCTCATATACTAGTGACCTGTTTTCTAAAGGGCGCTCGGAGGTTACATTCTCCTAGAAAGTACATCCTCCCCGAGTGGAGTCAAAACGTGGTATTGGAGGCTCTCACTAAGGCCCTGTTTGAGCCTATACATTCTATAGAGTTGAAATATCTCTTTATGAAGACAGCCTTTTTGTTAGCTATCACCTCCGCAAAGTGGGCTAGTGAGCTACAGGCCTCTGTCAATGCACAGCTCCTGTATGTGTGTTTGGGATGATGGAAACAGGATGTCGTTATGCATGAACCTCACTTACCTCCCTAAGGTGGTTATGGCTTTTCCACTTGAATAAATCAGTGGAACTAGAAGCTTTCCACCCCCCTCCTTTTTCTTCGGAGGAGGATTGGAGATTGAATTCCCTCTGCGGGCATTGAGATGTCATGTGGACAGGACGAGAGCGCTGCGTCAGTCTGACCAGCTCTTCGTCTGTCATGGTGAAAGGACCCTGGGTCAAGCCCTCTCGAAGCACCGACTGTCCCACTGGATTGTGGACACAGTTTAGACTGCACATACCAATGCTGGCCTACCCCCACCTGGGAAGGTGGCCGCACACTCTACCAGAGGAGTGGCTACGTCATGAGCCTCATTGACCAATATTTGTACTGCAGCTAGCAGGGCTACTCCGCATACATTCACCAGGTTCTACCGACTTAATGTGGTAGATCCCTCTATGCCTTCATTAGGCACAAGGGTCCTTGAGGTTGCATGCTCACACCACAAACATTAGTTTTGTGGTAGCGAGACCTCACTCATCTGCTGTCTCCGCTCACGTTTCTTTGTGACAGCTTTGATATACTTTCCCGAAAGTATTGGTTGTTGGTCGTCTTCGAATTGAAAGAGAACGATGTTATCGATGTAACCCCGGTTCCCTGAAAGAGAAGACAACCAACAAACCTTGCAAGGTCGCATCACTCGTATTCGTGGGTTTGATGCAAAAGAGAACGTGATCTCCGCGTAGTGGCTACTTATTCCCTCGGTAGGCGGGACCGAGGATATCTCTCCCCGGAGGGGCCTATCGGCAGCTCTGACATAAAATGCTCAGTAAATACCTGACCTGTGGCAGACATATCCCAAAAGTATTGGTTGTTGGTCGTCTTCTCTTTCAGGGAACCAGGGTTACATCCGTAACCTATCGTTATTATATTAAGAAGCTTTTCGAAAATGATTTAATGTTATTGCTTTTGATTTATAGCAGGCACGTTTTCTGTCTTAGTTTTGTATCATAAAGGCAGAATGTTTTTTTTTTCTTTCTGTCAGCTCATTTAAATTTAAAATTAGATTCACATATAATGAAAAATTCCAATCCTTTGGGTTTATTGTTGTACTAGATAACGTGGGTTTTGTATGTGAAGAGTAATTTAAAAGAATTATGTTACATTTTTTATTCCTCAGCAGTGTGTCAGGGTCTTCTGGTTGCTTTCCTCATGTGCTTTAAGTTTAACCCATATAAAGTATTGAATCTAATTTGTGTTTTCTATGTCTTTTTAAGCAGTAACAACATTTAACCTTTTTTTTTTGCGTGAACGATTCTGGAACAGCATTTATAGCCAATACTTATAATACAGTACTACTCATTCATTAATTGAATTTTCTTTCTTCAAATGCATTCATATTATACATACAGACTAGTCCTTATATTATACAGTACTTCACATATCCTATTTCAAATTTTCCTTGATTTGAAACCTCTTAAATTCATTGTTGTAATGTATTTACAGTTAGAGTAAGACTGTGTGTATGTGTGATTTTAACAGTAAGTGCCAATATTAACCATTCATTGTGTCAACTTGTAGTTAAGGTCTGTTGAGGTGGCTGATGAACAGAGTCAATGCGGTGTGAATCTTTTACAGTATATACCAAGTTTTGATTGCTCTTTCCTATCAAATCTTTTAATATAACAGTCAACCAGTCAAATGTCTTGTGCTTAATCCATGTGGTATACTGTGTACCTAACTTAGACATTACATAGAAAAGATATTCTGACTTCCTTTCAGAACTATTGTCTGGAACTTTTGTGGGAAGTCTTACTGATGTTTCATATCGCTTAGCAACCAAGAGTGTCATTAAAAATAATCAAAAGACACAAGGCTTAAAAGAATGAGCTGCTTGGCTCAGTGTCTTTTTGTTACAGTCTGCATGTTCTTTTTATATAGGATATAGGATGAGCAAAGGTATGCTTTTTGAGGACTTTTTATCTGTAGCTTTTAAAATGATGACTAAAAATAATAATCATAATGAATTACTTTTAAAACCAGTGACCTGTAAAATTGTTGGTATTTAATGACCAGCTTTAATACAGTGCCTGAGAGTAAAGTTATGTGATTTATGTTCTTTTAAACTAGACTACCAAATTGAAATTAACAAGGGATTATCCGGGCACTTCAGAATGGTTACGTGTTTCTATCTGTAGTAAAAGCTTTATTGTACAGTAGCTGGGGCGTCTCAGAAAGATATGCAGGTAAACATATTTTAAATACCTGTAAACTGAACAGGGGTAACCTTGAAAAATATAGCCACAGAGGGGTACGGTTATTTTTAAGGTTCCCTGGCGACATGCCTACAGTAATTAACTTAGCAGTAACTTTTGTACATTAAAAGAAACAAATTGAAACATGTTTTGATCCCTCATTATACAGTGCCTGTACATCCTTTACTACAGAGAAGTCAAAGCCGATCAAGCTTAATAGAAAAATACATGAAACGTAACTTTGTATTGCATTAGCCTTATGTGCTGACCACAACTCCTGGGGATATTCAAATCTCCAATACAAAATAATGTTTTAGCTTCTAAAATCCCAGGGAGCTGGTTCTATTTATTGAGATTAGGCCTGCCTTTAATAGATAAGTCCCTGTAATAGGTTAGTTTTCTTAAAAATATTAAGTCAGTCTTCTTCAGGTAATCTTCAATCAAAGGAGTTTAATTCAGGAACAAAGAAAATCCAAAAACAGTACAAGATGCAATCCCAACGGAAGCTGCAGGTCAACCTACAGGTCCCAACAGGTCATATTAGAGCCAAAAGACCTGCAGGTAAACCGAGCAATGAAATACAAGTTCTAGACATTAATATACAGGGCAGGTTACACCTCACAGGTTGTGGAAATCTTCTATTTTCATCAATGAGCAGAGTTAATCCGCCTCTTTTGGAGGCACACCTTTAGTCTGAAGTTTTGTTGATTAGAACCAGTTTTATTTGGGTTGATTGTAGTTCACATCTATGCTCAAAATCCGCTTTTTAAGTAGAAACAACTCATACATAAACAAGGGTCATCTGCCCGAGATCACAACTGTTCTTTGAACTATAAGTTCAAAGATTCAGTTTGTTATCATGATTCTTAGATATGCAGGCACCTTTTGGCTGCGCGCAAAGCTACAGAGACAGGGCCTCAATGATTTACCACTTCTTTAAAGGGGCACATAAAATCATTTCAACTCATACAAAACCTTACATCCATGTTACAATGGCACTTGAGCAAAAGGTTTGATTATAATTTTAAACTAAATTTTAAGATATTTTGCTTGTCAATTAATTATTGCTCCTGAATTTATGTTCGCTATTCATTTAATGGGCTTGGCTCTCAGAAGGCTAATACCCTGGCACATCATTGTTTATGTAAGCAGTAAAACTAGCTGGAAGGAACACAATTATGTTTAAACGGTACCTCAATTTTAACCAAGATCAGACCAATATTACTTGAAAACTTAGTTTACATAGGCCACACTGCAAAATAATTGCCTGGCCGCTGGGCAATTTGGATTTTGCAGCCGCAATTGTTTGCACTATGCCTATCCTTACATCAGCCCCAATGTGTTTTAATGTTTTACGATTTCCAATAAAACCTATTTTGGAATCTGTGCAGTGTCATTATAAATGGTTTATTTCTTTATATATTTATTTTAAATCACTGTTTAAATCTTTAAGTGTCATTACTGTAACAAGCTGTCATTATCGTAACTAATGTCATTACTGTAACAATAGTTATTTTAGTGAATAAAACTGCAGCAGCATTGGCAGGAGTGAAAGTTATATTAGCAAAGTGTTAAGGGGTCCATATTTTAAAAAATAAAATAAAAGTGCCAAAACTAAGTTTAACTTTAATTTGTATTCGTCAATAAATAGGTTTATCTTTTGAAAAATTAAATACATATTTTCACTAATGTGTAATGTTATAATGCCTAATCGATTTTATGTATATTTCTCTTTATACAACATATTACAGTTGTGTTACGGTAATGACAGATTTATGTGCTAAAACATTTTTGAACAAAAAATATTTTAAAATACATTAAAATTTCAGCTCGGCTGAGTTATGTTATATGCAGATAAGATTTTTTTCTTATATAATTTTGCTCGTTTCACAAAAACAAATATCACATCAATTTCTTAATTTTTTGGAACCCCAATTTGTCCCCTTTCCGTAGAATGACCCAAATATGAATTTAGGTCATACTCAAATTAATGAAAAAAATTTTTTACTTGCAGTTTACTTCTTTTTGTTTGACCAACAGCATTTGTTTTCGGTGGCCGACTGTGATGTCACTGTTTTGAATTGACTTTGCAGTAGAAGAGAATTCCAAGAGGAATAAAGCATGATATGGTAAAACATGTCTAAAATAATATATATATATATATATATATATAACCCTACTTTGGTCACTCTGAACCAGCCAGCGTGCAGACAAGGTACACCTAGTACTTACTTGTCTGCGCGGGTGATGTTAACTGAAGGTCTACAATAGTACGTTTTCAGGAGATCCTGGTTCCCAGCGGTTGATGTTGAGTTGGCTGGTATTCCCCTGTTCTACCTGCAGGTGTCTTCAGGCATGAATATGGATGAGATCTAAGGTGCAGCCTCCACCTGGATAATACTGTACACACTAAACTTATGTGCCAAATGTGTATCTTCCAGGAAAAATATATTATATCTGACCCACACTTTCAGCAGCGGTTAAAATAACAGTACATTGTGAACACGTAAATACATACACACACCTTAAATGGAGCAAAATGTTCGGTTTATTTTACCTCTCAAATTTAGTAACCCAGGGGAAAAACAACTGCAATAAATAATAATAATTAACCCTTAAGAATTTAAATTGTTCCAATTATGATTAGTTTATTTGTTCCAACAATGAAAAACAAATAAGGCACTGTGATACTATAACATAAAAGCAAATGTTGTGTTTTCTTAACCCAGCTCTAATAACAAATTAGTTACAGTAGAGCTGGGTTAAGAAATACCTTTGTAATACCTGTTCACAGTATCTATAGACTAAACAAACTGTATATAGATATATACACAGTACTCCTTCGCTATAAGGCTCTCGGTTATAACACGCCTCGGATATAATGCTTCTACAGCATGTCCCCCAATTCCCTATACTAGTGATTCATGCAGTATTTCTACAGTAAATACAATACTGGTGCTGTTCAAACTGTAAACAACTTCTCAGTCTAACTTACGTTTCTGTCTCTCCCTTTTGATACCGTATCTGAACTGAAGAAAAGCTGCGCTGGCACTTTATAACACAGACATCTTATTCAACATTCATTTTATAACTAAATAAATATTAGGTCTATTACGTGGTTATCTTTCCTAATGTAACTAACTTTTTGGCTGTGAGTGGAGCTGCGGCTTTCTCTGGAAGATGAGATGCTTCAGCTTCACTTCAGCCCCGCTCTGGTAGCCGAACCTGGGGCAAGCTCATTCCCTCTTCCCTTCTCCCTACCCGCTGTCCTACTTGCACTTGATTTGCTTGTGTGTCAGTTCAAACTGAACTCCCGACCTCCATTTATCCAGGCTATTTATAATTTAAAAACTGCTAATTAAAATGATCCATGAGTGGGAATGTTACCTTTTTTTGTGTGTATATAGCGTTGATTACATGGTGCTTTATGTATGGTTAATTCACAGAAATAAAATAGTCTCTGTTTAGTCATCAACCATGTTGAGTAAAAGACAAACCAAAGTCCACTTGTTTGTTGTTTGCAGAGACTGGGTGGGTCACACACTCAGGATGGCTCAATTGTATCCTTAATTTATTTTAGACTTGATGTTCAAGAGAGTAAAAAGCAAGCGACAATGTTTTACATCTAAAAACAATTCTTTATTATTAAAAACATGAAACACAACGCGTTTCGACAATACATGTCTTCATCAGGTGTTAGAGATTAAAAAACAACATCAGGTGAATCCAATATATGTCAGTAGATGGAGCCAGTAAATAGAATAATAAGTAATTAACTCATTAGTAAAGTATCTCAATTCAAGATAATAGGTCCTTAAATAAATAAATAAATATGATAGTATAAATATCATTTATTATTCAAAAATTACTGGAAAAACTATGGAAACACGAAAGAGCCCAAAAATTAGTAATAGGTAATCAATACATTCTCAAAGAGGACTCGGAGGAAGAAGATCATTGAGCAATGGGCTACAGGTGCTGATAGGTAGGATTGGTTAATTCAAAAACATTACTTAACTGGTTGCCTAAATGGGCCAGCACCTGTGGCCCATTTAGCCGCGCCTCATAAAAGTGCTGGTAAGGCAGTTGCAAAGAGGGAGATCTTTGTCTGCTTTTCTGCAACCAGGGGATCACTCTTGCGATGGAAATCTCAACCTCAACCTCAACCTCAACCCCACACCCACACTGGAGATTTGGATACCACACCAACACCTATAAGTCTGGGCTTTGAAGTACAATTATTATTTTTCAACGGACTTGGAAACCGGATTCTTTTTTATTTCAATTTTGTAGTGGTGAAACTGTATTATTTAAATATGTATTTGTTTATTTATTTATTTATTTATTTTTTACTTTGCACGAATGGGTGTCTGTTGTACTGGTGGTGCAAGCCAATAAAAAAATTAAGAAAACCCAATTTAAACTGAATTGTTCTTGACAAATAATTGTCTGTTATTTCCATGCAATTATCTGTGCCTTCAACTAGCTTACAATATATATATATATGAGTTGAGTGGGGGACGGAGGGGGGTGATGCTGGGACGCCAGAATCACCGTCGCGCCCTCTTGAGGTGTCGTGGGCTAGTCGACGAAACACCGAGGATGGAAGGTGCCCACTTGAAGACCCCAGAGATGTACCCTACTTAGCTCAATCCAGACGGCTGTCATGCTGATGCGCTGGGGAGACCGCACTATGGTTGATCCCCGGAGCCAGCATCGCAGCCGTTGTGTGTGCTGATGCGCTAGGGAGGCAAAATAAGCTGATCCCTGGAGCCAGCATTACACTTCACTCATCAACACCAGACAGAAGGATATCTACATCATCATATGGAAGGAAGCGCAAATGGATGGAGACACATATGGATCACATTAGTTTACTGTGAAGCTACGTCTTAGTTGGTGCTTATCTTGGCGAGAGCCAAGTTCAAATCAGCATGAAGTTTTAACATCTACTCTCATGTAATGGAAATCATTATCGGCAATATTCAATTACAGGCAAATAGATCACAGCACATATATCTGTCAGTCCCGATTTTTATCAAGCACTTAGAAACTGTGATTGGGACCCATACTTTCCTTATGGATATTTTCATTGGTGCACAGGCTTTCTGTACGTGACCTACTCTAATCTCCATTGGTCACTTACTCTAATTACACAAATAAGTAAAGATGTATCTATGAAATAGCTACAACTCTAATAGATCATTGATATTAAGTACAGATAACTTTAAGCACGTATTTTCTCTAATGGATGGTGTTGTTTTATAAACGCAGTGTCGTTTGCTTGAAATGAGGGGCACTCTAGCAACTTCGTAGGTTCTCCCATGATCCACTCCTAAAGAAACCTTCATGGGTGTGGCTTGCCTTTTAATGAGATCCGCTGAGGAGGGACAAACAAACAGACAATCCTTATTCCTGATTGGTACAGTCTCCTATCATTTTGGTGACTCACCTGTTAACTGACACACTAGGGGAGTTCAACACACAATAAGGAACCAAACGTTGCATTTTGGGGACCGTAGTCCCGCTAGCACAGTCAATAACAATAATACTATGGCCTCCAGTTTCAACAGGGCCTACACTCGCCCTCCACCAAGAATTCCCGTAATGCCCCCATAACGTGTCCTGGAAGGAAAATGGTTAAGCATAGAAATTAGCAACTATATACAATTATGTCTCAATAATTGGCATTAGCATACAGCGACAGCACCAGGTAACAGTTTTGGTAAACCGGTACATAACTTACATAAAGGTCTTACTTTTAAAGGCACAGTAAGTGTATCATATCCAGGTGGACAAACACCACAACTCTTTACTAACTTCTCCAGGCCAATCATATGTGATTTGCAGGGTTGCCTTCTTTCTCTGTGTGATCTCCTCACTGCAGTAGCTTCTTTCACTTCTGAAGATTCGGGGGAATGAAGCATTTCTTCTTCAACAGGATTGACGTCCAACGTTGAATCACCCTCAGTAACAGTGGTTTCACAGGGACTACTAGAGGCTGTAGTTATCTCCACAGATGGATCACATGATGGTTCAGATGTAGTTACTTCTGGATTTAAAGATGTAGACTCAGGCAAGCTATCAAGTAACAATGTTCCTGGGGGTAGAACGGTGACTTCAGGCATCACAGATGGAATGTCAACTGATTTAGCATAATTGTAATCATCTTCAGAATCGGTTTCTGATAGGTATGTTGTGTCTGTAGGTTAAACAGTAGCATCTGAGACAGGTTTGGGTCCCTTGGCTGAATCAAGGGCAACTTTTCTCAGTTCTTTCAGCCGGTATACTGGAACCTCTGACATCTGGCTCTCCACAAGGTTTCAAACCCCATCGATTTGCAAGTTTGTGTTTCCCTAGAAATCCCAAATTCTGTATCAGAATTTTGTCTCAGGGATTTAAACCATGATACCGTACTTTCTGATCATCTTTCTTTGTTCTCTTTATTCATTTTGTCAGCAGTAGCTTGAGCTAACTGATAGTCAGCTTGCAAGTCGCGTCTCAGTCGAGATACGTATCGCAGATATGAAGTGTTAAATGTGCCATCAGCAGACACTCCAAAACATAATGCCACCAGCAATCTAGCTTCTCGTCCGAACATGAGGAAGTATGGGGAATACCCATTGGCTTCGTTCTGGGTGTAAATACACATGCACAAGGTGGCTTATGTGCTGGCTCCATCTAGAATTTTGTTTGGGATCTAAAGTACCCAACATGTTAAATGTTTCTCCTGCCATCACTTCCTCCTTGCACTACAACCTTGTGCACCGGTCACTCACAGGACGATAATATGATTAGTGATAATAATTTTTCAACGCAATAAAATAATCGAAGCAAAAACATCATCAATAATATCACGGTAATTGATTATTGTCCCAATAATGCCACTGTGATAGAGCATAGGCTCTGCACATGGGGGTGCATGGGTGTGTGTGGGTGCTCGGATATATTGTGAAAAGTGTTGAATTTAAATCAAGGGAAGTAATGTTAAAACTTTACAATGCTATAGTAAGACCTCATCTAGAATATTGTATTCAGTTCTGGTCACCTCGTTACAAAAAGGATATTGCTGCTCTAGAAAGAGTGCAAAGAAGAGCGACCAGAATTATTCCGGGTTTAAAAGGCATGTCATATGCAGACAGGCTTAAAGAATTGAATCTATTCAGTCTTGAACAAAGAAGACTACGCGGCAATCTCATTCAAGCATTCAAAATTCTAAAAGGTATTGACAATGTCAACCCAGGGGAGTTTTTCGACCTGAAAAAAGAAACAAGGACCAGGGGTCACAAATGGAAATTAGATAAAAGGGCATTCAGAACAGAAAATAGGAGTCACTTTTTTTACACAGAGAATTGTGAGGGTCTGGAACCAACTCCCCAGTAATGTTGTTGAAGCTGACACCCCGGGATCCATCAACCCTGGGATCAATAAGCTACTAACAACCAAACAAGTAAGATGGGCCGAATGGCCTCCTCTCATTTGTAAATTTTCTTATGTTCTTATGAGTGAGTTTGGTGGCTGGTGGCCATCTTGGTGAAGGGACAGCCTGTAATCAAGATGGCCACTGTTTGCGCAGCCACATGGTTTGATGTTAGATTGAATGATTAATTGTTTGATTGAGAATGAATGAAAAACTGTGGCCAGGTGGTGATTGGATGATTGATTGAATCAATCAAGCCCCTGGCCACATGGTATAAAAGGGAACAAAAGAGGCTTTTTGAGAAGAGAAGAGAGAAAACTGGGATAAAAAGTGCAGCAAGAAAGAGTGCACCGGAAAGCCATAGCTTGGATGTTGTATTGAGTTTCTTTGAAGAGTTTAAAGGTGGTTGAGTAGTATTATGTTTAAACCTTATTTTTATTCCTGTGTTTTGTTTGCTTTGTTATTTGTGATTTATTAAAAGTGTGCAAAAAGTGCTTAAACTGCAGTTCTGTGTCTGGGTGTCATATTTCAAAGAGCGCAGACCTGCCGTGCCTGGGACACTACGCCAATATGGACTAATTCAGTATTACTACTGAAATGGTGGTTTAATGGCCTTTCACCTCTGAATTTTAAGGCTGAATGTGTTATTCTGATGTTTCTTTGCCCAAACCACATGGAGTAAGCCTTTAAGTCATGTCCTTGGCATATATGAGAATGCATTGTTATCCGGTATAAATTAACCTTATACACAATTCAAAATCAATGCCCCAAAAGGCCCCAGGTTTCATAAAAACATGAATTTTTAGTCATACCCCATGATATGAGTTAATACACAATAGTACAGATGACTGGCAAATTCCAGCATTGCTGCTACTTATATAGACTTTCTCAAATGATTTATTTAGGAAAGCCCAAATGAGATGCATGAGAGCTATAAACTGGGGTCCTGCTGGCAAACTGACAAAAAATAATCATACATATACATTATTTAAATAAAACAGTAACAATCTGAATAATCAACTCAACTTGTTTGTGTTACCTCTGGTAATGGCTTTGCATTAACGAGCTTATGGAAAGTGGCGCATTGACACTTTATACAGTTGTATACAGTTTTTGCACTGCACATGCAAAAACAAAATTGCTACTCTTTAGGTATGCAAGCTTTCCCTGACAGCCATACAACTACTGTGGAAATACTGGGAAACAAACTACCCAACTATAATCACCGGATTATTTAATTGTAATTATAAATTGTACTACTGATCCTGTTCTTATGGTACATTCAATAGACTCTTATTTTTTCCCCCTATTAACCTGTTGTGTTGTGTGCATTGCTCTTCTGCTTTGTAGTCATAGAGAACATGCGCTAACCATGCCTATATTGTTGACATTTACATTAGAGTATATGCTTAAAGTAAAGTTCTTCTAGATTTGGAAAGTACAGTACTTTACATTTTTCACCAAAACAGTTTTTTACTAGGGTGTTTAATTCATACATAGTAACTTATTCAGATGCACCATTGTAGAAAATGAATGTGTATCTAAAAGTATGATATTCTGAAGATCAGTTTGCTATGGGTCATTTAACGTCAAACTCCATAGCAGAATACTGAGAATTATTCTATGATAAGCCGGAGGGCTAATAACCTCCCAAAAGGCATTTTTCATTGACTATTGTTATTGAAATAGGAACAGAACAAAAGAACATATGAAATTCTAGAACGAGAAAAGGTCATTCGGCTCACCTATGCTCGCTCGCTTAATGCAAGTGTGGTCCGTTAACACTCAGGAGAGGAAAAACAAAAAAAACCCTAACCATTTAGTTAGTAGGGGAAATAAAACCTCTGGGAATCCGTGACTAAACTGACTGCCCTTCCTGCAGACATCTAGCTAAAGATCTTATTATGATCACAGAGAGGGTTATACAATATAGTTCCAATGGTTCACCACCCTTTTCGTGAAAAAGCTCCTTCTCCCCTCGGTTCTGAATAGGCCCTTCAGCTTCCACCTGTGACCCCTGGTTCTGTTCTCTGTGACCTTTGAAAAATAATTCTCAGCAGTTACTTTGTTAAACCCCTTGACAATTTTAAATACCTCTATTAAGTCGCCTCTGGCTCTCCTTCTTTCTAGGTTACACAGATTCAGCTCTTTCAGTTTATCTTCATATGACATACCCTTCAATCCTGGAATTTATTGTGTTGCTCTCCTTTGTACTCTCTCCAATGCCTCAATGTCTTACTTATGACATGGGGACCAGAGCTGGACACATTATTGTACGTGTGGTTGTACCAGTGCATTGTATAATTTTTTTTTTGTTACTATTCATGCTGCACTTGCCTCTAATGTTTTTGCACCCTATGTGCAAAACTTTTTCACATACAATTTCATCTACCATGTGTCAGCCCAGGCTTGAATCTTGTCAAAATCTCTTTGTGTTATTAAAGTTGCTGATTGGGAGTTTGCTACCCCATTACCCCCATTGCCTGGGATCCAAACTAACCCCTTCTGCCCCCCAGGCACCGTCCGACCAGGCTAGGCCGGCCAACCGACCAGCCGCACCAGCTCTGTCGGAGGAGGAGGACACAGCGATGGCAGTGGTAACCATTGTCTGGCACGACAACTGCGAAGGGCTTAGCCCGGGAGCGGGAGCTGCTGTTGGAATATCGCAACAGCTTCACCATCAGCTCTGAAGATGCCGGCAGGACACACCTAGTGCAGCACGAGATCGATATGGGGGGGGCCAGGCCCATCAACATGCGGCCCTGGCGCCTGTCACTGGCCCGTCAAGCAGCTGCGGAGGTGTTGGGAGAGATGCTAGAGGCAGGCCTGATCAAGCCGTCAGACAGCCCCTGGATATACCAGTGGTTATGGTGCCAAAAAAGAATGGAGAGTGGCGGTTTTGCATAGATTACAGACGGCTGAATGAAGCGACGCAAAAGGACTCTTCAGAGTGATGCCGTTCGGGCTGTGCAACGCGCCAGCAACGTTTGAGCGGCTCATGGAGAAGGTGTTGTCTGGAGTTCCCCCCCCAGGAGTTTTTGGTCTACTTGGATGAACTACTGGTGCACAGGGAGACCTTCCAGACCGCTCTTGAAGCCCTGCGGGCGGTGCTGCAATGAGTAGCGAACCCCAAAACATGTATTTGATCCTTGACCATTTGACACTTTTTTTTTTCTTCGCTAGTTAGGGTTCCCAACAACTTGCCAAATAGAACCAATTAGTTTTGACCAATAAGTTCTATAATTGTATTTATTAATTCTTTAGAAAAATGAACTTTCCTTCACACCGGCCATTGTAAGTTAATGCAGCTGTGCTTTAACACTAGAACCGCCGAATTTTCAAACTACCTAGAACCCTCACGTGGGTCACTGTGACCCATACATTTTTAAACTGCTTCCTTATGAAAATTAAAGACATACTATCGGATACAACTGAAAGGTTTTATTCATGAACATCATATCTAACATTTGCATCGTAGAAACACAGTATTTAAATGGAAAATTAAACATAAAGGCTTTATTTTTAAAATGAGCACATATACAGCACGACTATAAACACTGAAAAAACACAATAAAATATACATTTCAAAAGAAACGGGTATGTACATATACCCATGTACAGGTGTAAACGGGTACATGTACACATAAAACTTAAAACCGAAATCATTGTTTCTAATACTACATAAAAACAAAATATGACACTACTTCCAGTATGACGGCTGCATTGTACTCTATGGAGGAGTGTACGCGTCTGCCAGCTAACTGTGCCTGCATAGTTCCATTGAACACTATTGTGTAAACTGGTACATACAAACCTGTAAAACCAAAATGTTTTTTTTTTTTCTAATAATAATATAAAAAAAGAATATATAACATACATTTCATATTAGGCACATAAGTTGTTATCGTACCTGTCATTTCAGTTTGCTGTATGCATCTGAGTGCAGCTTGCCGTATTCCAATCAAGATGACTACTTCAAAATTGAATATTTCCTTCTGATATATTCCCAGTTGCATTTGTGGAACAAAACGAAAGATTGTTGTCTCCAGCTACATTGAAAAATAACCAACTAAGCTTTCACTGAATTTGCATCTTGACAAATCCACAATCATAGCAATCTTGTCTCGTAGTCAGTCTACAAAGAAAGAAAGGCTTGAAAGGAAAAAAAAACACGTGTGCTAGGAGGGGGCGTGTCTTGTTTGCTGCATTTACAAAAAAAAAAAAAATAGAATATCTTACGTTATATTAAAAATAAGACATGTATTGTAATGCATGGGTCACATTGACCCACGTGGCAGTTCTAGGTAGAACTGTTTATAACTATAATTTTTGTGATTCTGGCTATCAAACGCCGTCTGGATATTTAATTCATATATTTAGGAAAAGTCAAAAACGGACACACACAAACAATTTACAACAGAAGAGTAATTAACATTTTAAATAAAAAATGGGCCAAATTGACCCAGATGGCGGTGTCCCAGGAAAAAAGTAGATCAGGAAAAAAGTTGATCAAGCTCTAGAATTTAAAGGGGAGGTTCCATTGTTTCTAATGTAAACGAGCCTAGGCTAGGAAATAAGTAGATCGGATATATTAATGAACAATAAATAATTTAAAATTAATGTTGTACAAACGTTAACTAGCTAAATGTGTTACGTATTGACGTTATTTTGCATTTCTGGAGGTGTTTTTGTTTTGGGAAGCACTATAGTATGGACAGCAGGTATGCGAGTGATTGTCCAAAAGTTAAAGCATGAGTTTCAATCATGGAAAAAATTAAGCTCCATGCTGCGATTACTAACTAGGCCACGGTGCACATCAATCACACGATGTACTTGAAAAACGTTGCTTATACAGTATTATTATTTTATATTTGTTCTTTCATTTATTTTTACATATAGTACTTTGTATAATTAGGACAGAAAACGAACAGGAGACTGGTTATCATAGTGTATGTATTTCAATTACAAGTGTGGGAAGAAACAATATATTCATTAATTAAAAACTAAAGAGTTAACGTCTTTGCTAAACCGTGGTAAATACCTGTAGTTCAATACCAGCCAAGATTTTGTGTTGTGAGAGAGATCATACAGTATATGTAGGCTACTCTATATCAGCATCATTTTAAAATGGTAAATCCCTGTAGTCAAACAACCAATAAGACATATAACAAGAAAGAGATACAGTATATTGAATTAAAGTGAATTATCACAATTTAAAATTATGTAGATATACACATATATACAGTATCTCTCTTCCTCATTATATATGTCTGTTGTGTTGAATTACAATTTTTCAATACCAGCCAAGAGAATTAAATAATGAGGAAGAGAGATTATACAGTGTACCCGCATGATTTTTATCTGTGGTTCAATACCAACCAATATACATTTATAATAAAGAGAGACTACAGTATAAAATCACTTTCAGGTTGGTCACTCTAAAATTGCCCTGTGTGAGTGTGTGTGTGTGTGTGTGTGTGTGTGTATTGCTGGTAAAGTTTATTAACAGGTATATTGACAGTATGTGTTCTCAAAATCAGGTGAGTTGTCAAAACTATAGTTGCAAAATATTACAGATAAATCAGCTATAAGGTAACAAAGTAGGTTAAAGAATGTCTTTAAATAATCAAAATAATTAGACATCTTCCACTGTGGTTTAACTCTCACATTACAATAACTGTATTCACAGTAATTTATATGTTTTCGCATAATTACATTACACACAGACACAGCTCTGCCACAATTCATACACAGGTAACATAATACTCTTGCTTTTTGAGACAGTTCTCCTGGCGTCCATAGTTTTTTTTTTTTTCTTTGAGTCTGTTAGAAACAATATATGTGTGTGTATACATTGTCATCAGAAGTTTGCTGCATACAAGGTATATCATTGAAAAACATATTTATATGCATTATGTGTGCCTAATATAAGAAATCAATGTGTCCTCCTTGTAAGTATTGTAATAATATGAACACTACACATGAGTAAACTATGCAAAAGACAGAGATTACAAAACAAAACACATGGATGGCTTTTTTCAGTATAATAATACTGGCGATATTAAATGGGTATTTTACCTTTTGTTGTTGAAGTTGTTGAATAAACTATAAGACAAAATGCATGAACACCATTAGATGTAGAAAACAAAAATGCCACAGCTGATACATTTGTACCTACACCTTTAAATTTGTGTAATTTAACTACGACCTTTCAACTCTGGTAGTTTTATTTTTACATGCAGGCAATTGCATACGCCTGTAATGTAGGAAATAGCGTTAAAGGTTAATCATGGTGATGTTAAAATATGTATTATCTTCACTTGTTAACTCAAGAAAAACATAAAGTACTCTAAGTAAAACCTGCATTTATTTCAAGGTAAGAAATAAACACAAACACATCTCTTTATAATCATACGTGAAGCACGATTGCGAAAAAAAACCTACGACACTATACTAATGCGAAATCTTTCTTTTTAATAAGGTTGTTATCCATACATTAATAATTGCAATTTACTTTTTTTAATGAGTAGAATTAACTCTTATATTTCTGTCGGCATAGGGCTACTACATAATCAACCTAAAATGTTTTTCAAAGAAATACTTACAGATCGATTATGCTGTAACGCTGGCGGAGTAGCAAGTTATTACAAATTGCGCCTTTTTTTATTCGGGTATACACGAATATGAATGTATTTTAAAATGAACTGTACAGTGTAATGTAAAGCAGATGTGGCAATGCATTTGTATTTAAATGTAATCTTCTGAACTATTTGCATTTTACTATTCTAAATACAAATTTCCATTTGTATTTAAAGCTTCAAATTATTTCAAATGCATTTAAATACTTTTCAATAATATTAATGTTAATAGTTTTTCAGTATTGCTGGTAAAGTTTATTAACTTTTCCATGCAAATTGAAGTACTTTTGAGAACTCAATGTTTATTAAATGCAACAATCACCCTAATGTAGATATACACATATATACAGTGTCTCTCTTCCTCATTATATATGTATTTTTTATATATCTCTATCTCATTATAAATTCCTGTAGTGCAACAACTATTTAAGACATAACGAGCAATCATATCTACCATGGCATACGTTTTTCATTTCTGTATTTGTCCTATCAAGAGGATTTGACAGGGTCCTTTTTTTTTTTTTTACATAGTACAAATCGTATACCTTAGTAATATATATATATATATATATATATATATATATATATATATATATATATATATATATATATATATATATTACTGCAAGGAATACAGTTGTCATGTTTACGAAGAATATGGCATTTATGTTAATGTATTGTGTGCAAACAACATGCGAAACTTTTTTTTTTAAATTCCCAACTGAAAAAAAAACTTTCGTCTGGCTATTTGTGGTTAATTTTCTTAACCCTATCCCAATTTAAAACCCACAATCCTAAACCTAGAACCTTTTTAAATAAACATAAGACATGCAGACAAATCAAGGTCCTGTATATAATGTTCATTTTTTTCAACTGGCGGTTTTGCCACGTCTAAACTGTAGTAAAGTTACAGCTATACTCATATTAAAATGTAAAAATACGACCTTGTCAAACTAATATGATGGATGCAGCATGTCATCAGATTATATTACTGAAACATTTTAATTTTGATCAAAGATTGAAAACATTTTGATAATTTAATAAATAAATAAATCAACGCGGTCACACGATGTTATAGAAACATAAAAAGACAGGGATTTAAAACATTTTACCGTATAAAGAGCCGTCGATCACCCATTTTAAAGTTCCTACGAAAAGACAGTGGCACAAACACTCACCAACTTAATCTAGTAAATAAAACAACCAGATAAAAATAAAAAGCCATGCAATGAACCTCCCCTTTAATCAAACTGTAGCCCCGCCTTACTTTTTATCTACTTTTGCCTTACTGCGCTTGCGTGATCAACTTTTTTCCTACGACAGCGGTTCCAGTGTTAAATTCGATTGCCGAGCGCAAATCGTTAAAAGGTATCGCAAGCGACTGTACTTACGATGTGCTTTATGAAACGCACGCATCGCACGTCTCTGGGAGCTCGCAAATAGTTCAATTGCAAATCACTGGGTGTGGCGAATGTGCCCACATAAAACTCTACCGGCACGCACTACTCGGACTGTAGCCTGGTGAGCATGTCCGGGGCAGACTTGAGGCTGGCAGGGGAGAGTGTAGCGTGCACGGAGGAAGGCAGCAGCAGGGCTCCTTGCAAAGCTCCTTGCTCCACGCACCTGTGTGTGGATTACCTGGCCCTGTGTGATGCACTTCCCTGCGTTAACCGAGAGAGACTGCATATGTTAAGGGTGTGGTGATACTCATAATTGCCTTTACAAATCTGCAAGTATTACATCCTTTCATTGTGTTGATTTTAAAACAATAAAAGCTGCCCTTTCCTTGCCTTTTCAATGAGTAATGGTAATTAAAAGCTACATGGAAGTGGATTTTCCTCTCATCTGGGGTACTGACATTTTTACTGCCTTTGAAATAATAATATATAATGAATTATGAAATGGATATTTTTTTGTATTACACATAAGCCTATTTTTACAGTAGATTGGGTATGCATAAGGAACATAATTAGGATACATCTCAAATACCTTTAAACTTTAACTGGACAGATGGCACTAAATGTAATCAGTAATACAAATAACAATGCGATAATAATGCAATAACAAAGCGTTTCTGTTTTACTTCTGTAATGAAGCCTTTTTAGCAGAGGAGTCCCTGTGTGGGATTTCGCCCATCTACAGAGCACTTCACACCTGGCTCCTTTATTACCACTTAGCATTGTTCTCTGATGATTACTTTTTGTATTGAATTAGAGTGGCAGCTCAAATAAAAGTACAGTATGTAAAACAAAAGCAATGCCCTTTAATTCAGACAGAATATACATTAAAAAAAACCATAAGCTAAAATGAAATGTTCATCAAAACAGCTTGAAAAAATTACAAAGCGCAATTGGTTAAACTGGTATAGCAAATTATGCTTCATAATTAGCCACTTGCATACAATTATAATTGTTATATTATTAGTTGTTTCTTGGCAGCAACACATAACAAGATATTCAGTGTGTAGTAACTTGGGAAAGAAACAACGGGTGAATCTTTTAAGTATTTTATTAGAACAACAACTCTAAGCCACGTTAGTACAGTCACAGTGTATCAGCGCAATTACTACACTCAAGATCATCTACTGATGAGGTATTAACACAGGCTGGGGGGTGGTGCTTACTCAACGTAAGGATCCTTAAGAGGGACAAATGAAACAGTTACAACAGTGTTTAAGAAATAAGGGGATAGATATGAGGGCCTCTTTATTATTATTACAGTATTATCCTCTTTTGTCTTTCATGTGATTAACCTGTGGAGGCTTTATTGCTACTTCTTTAATTATGTTATTGTTCACTTGCTTATTACTGTACTACTTTTAATATCACTTTGAGGCGATTTATCACGAAAGGCGCTTTATAAGTAAAGATTGAGATTGATTGAGGTTGTTAGATAACCAGACATGGGATAATAACCAATTACTGGAATACAGAATCTTGTTCTTACTATTTTATCTGGCAAAACAAAAATATTGATATATACTGTATATGTATTAGGTGTTTTAGTTGATTAATGATTTGTTGATGAATCACTTCTGTGGGCTTTGAGGGTACTTACTGGAAGGGATACCCAATATTTCACAATATCTCAGAAATAAGAAAAAAAGGCTGCAACTTAATGCTCATTAGTGCTTTCCTATCACAGCAGTACTACATCTTTATCATATCTTAGTCACAAATATTTTCAAACTGTCAAATAACATGTAAGTAAGTATATTGTAGCGTTTCACGCAGCGTGCAGGATAGAAGAAGACAACACGCCGTTTCCAAGTTCAACGCTTTATTTATGAACCTCTTTCAGAGCCCACTGCTCTAGCCCCTTGCTCTGCATCTCCAACTATGAGCGTGCAACGCCCCCTTTTATACCTTAGCCCCGCCCCTTTATTCTAATCGGGTGCCAGAGCGAACAGCTATCCCATTGGTCCCCAGCCGCACACCAGGACCAATGGGCACATACAACAAACAGCCAATGACAGGGACAGCTCGCACAGCCAGAGACAGAGCGACCCCGCAGCCACAGGTAATACAGACGGGGGGGGGGAGGAACACAATACAGCAGCATTAACAGACAGTAGAAACAAGAGGGAATACAGTACGCAGACACAATACGGATCGCTACACTACCCCACCTTAGCCTTTTGTCCCCAAAAGTTCACAGGCGCCATGCAGCATACGACCGTGATAGGCAACCTCCACCCCTGAAACACAGACCCCTCCCGCATGTCCGGTTTCCCTCCAGGGCCTTTGGTGGGTGAGCCGCGGGCCATCCTCTGCTGACCTGAGTGACTCTCGGCACCCCAGTATCAGGAGCTCGCTCTCCGGCAACAAGGTTTCTCCCTCAGGCGGCGGCAGATCTGGGCTCCTCTGCAGCGGTTCTCTTTGCTGCTGTGCCTTGGTGACACCCCTTGCAGGAGCCCTTAAAAGGACTGGCACTTGCAGCGGTAGCTCTTTTAATAAGGCAGGTAGCAGTGATGCTTTCTCAGGCAGCGGCGGCGCTCTCTCAGGCGGCGGCGGCAGCGGCGCTCTCTCAGGCAGCGGCTCTTTCTCAGGCGGCAGCGGCGCTCTCTCTTTCTCAGGCGGCAGCGGCGCTCTCTCAGGCGGCGGCTCTTTCTCAGGCGGCAGCGGCGCTCTCTCAGGCGGCGGCGGCGGCGGCGCTCTCTCAGGCGGCGGGGCTCTCTCAGGCGGCGGCGGCGGCAGCGGCGGCGGCAGCGGCAGCGGCGCTCTCTCAGGCGGCGGCGGCGGCAGCGGCGCTCTCTCAGGCGGCGGCGGCAGCGGCGCTCTCTCAGGCGGCGGCGGCAGCGGCGCTCTCTCAGGCGGCGGCGGCAGCGGCGCTCTCTCAGGCGGCGGCGGCGCTCTCTCAGGCGGCGGCGGCAGCGGCGCTCTCTCAGGCGGCGGCGGCGGCAGGCCCTCCATCTCACACACTGGAGATGGTCCAGAATCCTTCGCTAGCCTCCTCGAACGGCCACCCCTCCTCCGCTTTCGTTTTCGGGCAGGCAGTAGGTCCCCTTCCTCCTGGAAGGGGCAGCACGCCACTTGGTGCCCGATCTCCCCGCAGGCAAGGCACCAACCCTCCTCCTCCAAGCCACCGAGGAAATCCTCCAGTCCGCCGTCCCACCGGTTCCGTGGACGGCTCGGGTCGTACCACAGCCATTGGTCCATCACTGTCTTCTATCCGGCTCTTGCTCAACGCTGGATTACTTGTTGTTTTGATCCCGCTTCTGACACCAGTGTAGCGTTTCACGCAGCGTGCAGGATAGAAGAAGACAACACGCCGTTTCCAAGTTCAACGCTTTATTTATGAACCTCTTTCAGAGCCCACTGCTCTAGCCCCTTGCTCTGCATCTCCAACTATGAGCGTGCAACGCCCCTTTATACCTTAGCCCCGCCCTTTATTCTAATCGGGTGCCAGAGCGAACAGCTATCCCATTGGTCCCCAGCCGCACACCAGGACCAATGGGCACATACAACAAACAGCCAATGACAGGGACAGCTCGCACAGCCAGAGACAGAGCGACCCCGCAGCCACAGGTAATACAGGCGGGGGAGGAACACAATACAGCAGCATTAACAGACAGTAGAAACAAGAGGGAATACAGTACGCAGACACAATACACGGATCGCTACACTATGTATATTAAACATTAGCTGGCATTGTATTTGCAGTAAAGAGCATTATGTTAATACTTTGTATTACTTGTAATTGTCTTTCTATACCATTTCATATCACAAGCAACCACGTGTGATTAATCGATCGTAGTTCGGATGATTAATCAATCAAAATAAAATGTCAGTCACTTGTACTTTCATACGTGTGAAGAGGAAATCAGGTACATTTTGTATTTATTTATTTATTTATTTTTAATAAACAGTTGACTATCAAATGTAACACATTTGCAGAAGGCTAGATCTAGATTTTGCAATTACGAGAAAAACAATAGACACCCTTTAAAGATGCAAAGATTTGATAAAACCAACCAACCAACCAAACAAACAAACAAACAAACCATACAGTTTCATTGGACAATATACATCGTCTCAGTCCAGGTAACAGGTTAAATAGTGTTCTAATCAGATTTGTTTCAAATAAAATATATATAGGGTTACGCTGATTTATCGATTCACACGGTGAACTATGATATTTTTCTTGATAATACAATTATCAATACAGTGACCCCTGAACCAGTACACTATGATACTTTATTCAAGTAAAATGTGATGTTGCAAAACAATTCATTTCATGTATTGATTTAGTGTCTGTATTGAAAATCGGAGAATAATATTTATTAGTATTTACACGAGAGGGCTCACCCCAGATTTTCTGTGTGTAAAGGATGTTTTTGTCAAGCCCATTGGAAACAAACCAAAGAGCTCAGTTACAGTTAACTTACTGATGAAAGGCAATGGTGAAATTCAACCTGTGTCAGTATGTTTTCAAATCTACAGTGTGGACATTTTTTTGACTCACCCCACATTGTGTCTAAAATGTGTAAAACAAGAATCAAGTACTCAGGGAATACAACAAATTTGAACTACATCTTCATCACCATCACCATCAAAGTTGAAGCCAGCAACGTCAAATCTGTCAGCCGATGTAGGTATGATAATGCCTAGTACTTGCTATGTCAACCTATACAGAAAACATTAAATCATTAAAAGCTACCTTCAGCATCTGTGCCTGCTTAAAAAACATTACCATTCCCTATTGCATTTAATTTGCAAAAACAATGCGTCCCAACAGTATTGTTGAAAAAGAAAAAATATGCAGTACATACTTTGGAACCTCCAAGGCCTAGAAGTTAGCATTCACCTGTTTGCTTTAAACGGAATCTCCATTTGGAGATCTTTTTATATAAAGGTTGTGTAGTTCTGAGGTTCAGAACTTTTGAACAACTGAACATATCCTTTTGTTTTTAGAAGAGAATTGTTGAAAAACCTGCTGCATGTTTTTGAGAATTAGAATTAACTGAACTCCTCCATGTTTCTAATAACTAGTTTCCATGATACAGAAGAACGTGTCTCATTTCTTCTATAATCCAGTGCAGCTGTTCATAAAGCAATGAATTTCCATAGGGGTGTTAAGAGATTCAATGCAGTACACAACATAGTGATGCCTCTAACCTTCTTCCTCTGAGCCCAGACACTTCTGAAGAGCTCTGTCATGTTTGTTGTGACAAAGAGTCAATTGGCTATAAAACCCATGGTAGTATGTGGTTTATGGAGAGTTTAGAGTGCAGAATAGCACTTGAGTACCTTGTGTTGACTTAATGCAATTGAAATAAATTGATTTAAAAGCATAAAACGCTTCAGGGAAATGCAAACCAAGTGGAGAAAAAGTCAAGAATCATTTTCACAGAGAATCTGTACTTTATAAATAAAAACTATATCTTCAAGCTTTATCCTGACAGTTCAGCAGTGTACATCATTTGATTGCAGGATTTTGAATAAGAATGCAGGGAAAAGCTGGTTATAAAATTGTATTCATTATTATACTGCCAGGGGTTGCTATCTTTTAATGAAACCACTTTGTTGGATGTGTCGCATTGACTTGAGGGTGAAACACCCACTTCATAGCTTTCTGTTGATTTTCTAATAATCTGGTACATGTTGTTAATATTTAATTTGTCAAATGTATAGTGCTACATCAACTAAAATGTAATTGATGAAGCTATTCTCATAAATGCTAGTGGTGGTTCACATTTATTCATATTAATCATAGAACGACCCATTTTACAATATAACACTATGTAGTGAGAATAATTCTGAAAACCAGTCAGCAGCTCTGATATTTTATCTAGTTTCATCTTAATAGCATGTTCTATGTATGTAAAATTATACTACCATACAACTGGATTGCCAAACCCCTGACATTTCAGATACAGTATGGTGTTAAAACCAGCTACTGTATCTGAGATTCAAAGCATGGTATTGTCACTCTAACTAAAGAACATGTGTTTTTTTAAAGGCATCATCAACTGGCTCAACTGATGATAAACCAACAAGAGGACATCCTACTAAACTTTTGGACAGCAGAGAGTGGCGATAAATGCTTTGGTTTGAAATTTTGGGATCTAAGACAAAGCAGTTTGTTGGAAGAAAGAGTTGAGAGTGATACAGGGAGCAGTGTCTGCAGCTAAAAGTGAAACATGGTGGGGGTAGAATATACTGTAAGTACAGGGCTGTATCTCCACATGTAGAGCAGGGGATCTGAGCCAATATGGCCACTTTATTGTGGTCATGTGACTTAAGTTTATGGGTAGGGAAATTGAATGCTTTTAGTAATTGTGTTAATATTTGGTACGCAACTATTCTCAGTGACTCTTTCAATCAAGTTCTAATACTGGTGATATCCATTAAAAATAACACTTGTAATGCCGCATTTTAACCACTAGCCAAATCAGTGAAGCCTGTAAGAGTCTGACCTAAGAACTTTATGAAAATATGTGCAGGATTTTCAAATGTTCTTTAATAATAACTCCTGTGTTAATCAACAAACCATTATGTATCAATGATTTTAGCATTTTCAAGAGGTCGTTAGCCTATCTTATTACTACATAATCACGCTAACGTGATTTCCGAAATTATGTTGATTTACGAAATAATGTTAATATCTTAACAAGCAGTGCTTCTTGCGACTATTTATTTTGTTTGCGTGGGAATTTAAAAGCAAATCTGTGTTAATCTGTCATCATTTATCAGGAGTTAATTTGCACTTGGAAAAGGAGGGTTTTAATTAATGAAAGACTATAACTCACCTTGAAACAGAAATTGAACAGACCGTGGCTGTGATGCTGACGATACAGAGACTACCTAGATAATTCAATATTTGTAGTTATGAAAATATTTTTCATAACTACATATTATGAATGAGTTCTGTTCACTTGCTTTAACAATTTGTAACCTTAAGCCCGGAACACACTGCCCGATGACATATGCATGGATGCATGAAGTACAGTGGCAATGGGGCGAATCAATAGGCGAAAAGATAAGGATATGGCAGTAATAAATATCTACAATTTTGGCTAGAACTTAATGCGATGTGATTGTGAAAACCACATGACTGCAGACATGCATGTATTCTCTCCCTCTATTAAATACACATACATACATACATACATACACTGTATTCCAATGGTTTGTATATAATTAATTTACAATGGTAAATATAGTTTATTTTTGGCCTTAAAAGCATGTTGAATGTTTTGGAAGGGCATCTACTTATTTAGATCTTCAGCTATTTTTATCAGTAATGAGACCCTCACTTGCAAAAGTGACTTCTTTTTTTATTTTGTTTTATTTATTTTTGGATAGGGTATGTTGATTAGATATGGTTTGTTAAAAACTGAAGACCTTAAAATGAGAAAATGTAACAGTAGGTCTACTTAACAAGAATGTCGCCATAGACAAGTTTACTTCGACAAATATACCTTATGGTAGTTCCATTGAAGGTGGAACAATTACCATAATAAGCATTTTATTTTTGGCCGAGTCAAACACACACAGATACACTGTTGTCCTCCTCAGATATTGTTGGCTGACATTGAAATGAATTACTGCACACCGACAGAGTACCAGACATAAGAAGTAGGTGGACTTACTGAAAGTGAGGAGAAAATATGCAATATTTAAGAGTAAGAACTCTGAATCTGATATTAGACCGCTTTTCATGTGGGCACGAGAACTCAATTTGCGACCCATGGTTTGTATCATGACCGCATTGCAGAGCAGCATTTGCAAAAAGACAAGAGAAGAACAGACAAAGGATACTGTTAAAAGTTTGGAGTATCAGAATACACTGCTGCAAATTCCTCTGAAATGTAAGCACAAAAAAAAAAAACACGCTTAATAGCAGGTTTTAAAATTGAAGGTGCGATGCTTGATATCATAGCTAAACTTTAAGTAATTGGACACCTTCCACCACCTGGGGGACACAGTCACAAGCCACAATCTGGACCTGAATCATACTCGACATGTGCCTTGTTCAAAAGATCCTGATGTTGTGCCAGTCTGCTTTATGTAAAGTAGCAGTCTGTACAATATGGGGCATCCTTTAAACTTCAGTTCAAATACTCGATAAGGGATAATGTAAACACACAGAAGACATTTAATTTTGTTCCTGTGGTTGCTGAAAGAGATTCTTACATGAACTGTTGTTGTGTTATGATTAATGCAGGCATGCTGCTTTCTCATACATTTTTTACATGCAAAATGTATTCTTCATGACCCAAAGCTCTGCAGTGTGTCCTTTACTTTGATTCCTGCCTCCACACAAGCTACTGCTATAAAACATCTCAATAAAATAGCCCTCTGCAAACTATTTTGAGGTTGCTTTGTTGTTTGAGGAAATAATTAATGTACGTGCAGTGCATTAGACTTTCTTGCTCTGTGTTTGTGCCGTCACCATGCAATGATACAACTGTACAAGCATTTGTATGACTTTGTCAAAATCATAAAATATTGAGATCTCAAGATTATTATCTTAATTGCAATTGGGTTATCTGGAGATCAATGTTGCTATATATTATTTATAGCAAGGATGTTTCAGTAAAAGGGAGAGTGTTAATGTTGTATCCTCCTAATATAATTTCAACAAGCAGATCATGTTCCTGATAACTTCAGCTAGCATCATTTATCTACTGTAAAATACCAGATTGGGTAAAACGCCAGCCTAGAAAGGCTGTTATTATATTTGAATGCGGTTGCTGTTTTAGATCTGGAATTGGGAGGGCATTGGAGAACAACCATTATTATATTACTGTACTCGTCCTCAATGTGCTTGAGGGAAAATATTCATCATCTGCCCCTCAAGCTGTAATTCTTATATCGCATTCATATTCTATTTATTATTATTATTATTATTATTATTATTATTATTATTATTATTATTATTATTATTATTATAGATTATCAGTTTAAGATAACGAAGATTTTTATCAATAAAATCTGTATATAATTTACTGGACTAAATAATATACTCTTAGACCTCATACACACACGGCCTAAATGCGGTTGTGAGTTCACCTTTTGCTCTTAATATGGTTTAAGTATACACACAGGCAGTGGCAACCATCACTAGTTAATCCTGTTCAGAACAAGTAGCGAGTTCAGTTATTAATTCAGTTTGGTTACTTAATGCGCAGCAACCGTGTGTGCGTATTAAAACTGCACTAAAACAACAGCACTAGGTGCTTGGCGGATTTCTGCGCAAGTAATGATGTTATCGTTTATCGTGTTTATAATCCAAACTTACTGCGCCTTCAAACACAAAGTCCAACAGCAAGTATAAACAGGTGCATTGAACTTCATTATTCGCAGATAGTTGATGTATGGAAGAATCCGCACATTGAAAAACATTAAGTGGCAGCAGGAATCACTATAATGCCAAATTCATGCCAATAAAATTAATGTCTTTATTAGAGGAAGTACAGGCAAAAAAACAAACGTGTGATAAACATGGCTAAAAAATATATATATAGGTGTCTGGTGATAACACATTACATATTTTGATGACTTCTGACTGTAATCATAACGCTTCTTGTAACAACAGTTCCCAATGGCTTTTTTGTGATGGAGTGTCAATAGGTGCGTTTACACTTTACACAAATATTCTGGAGGAGGATGTATTCTGGAACCCATGCTCTTATCCTCTCAAACATTGGGGTTTGATTGCAGCATAGCCGAAATATTTGTTAGTGTAACTGCGCTGAGGACGTGTTCCAGAACGATTCGAGTATATTCCCAGCAGGCACTGCACGCAGGCCAGCTAAGTCATCACCTTGCTGCCTTCCCTAGAGTCGAAGGTAGCATTAAATACCTTGATTAAATATTTACTGTGTTATACGTTTAAATGAACATAATACAAGTACAATAAGATTAAATATATGTTGCTTACCTTTTATAAAATCATCTTCATTAACATCCACCGCAAGCACTGAAGAAGGTAGTATTTTCAATTGATGGAGCTTGATCATGTCATCATTACACCATCATGTCAGACATCTTCACCTTACAAACTGCGGATGTTCAATCTCTTCTGCTGAGAGAAGTACCTCCGGCTACATCTTACAGACTTCATTATGTGCTAATACTATATCTCCACCTTCCTTCCTTACTCTTGGTTTACGAAGGTCCAGGCTTGGCTTGGTGCACACCCCAATGTCAAATAAACTTTATTTGCAATGTTCATCGGACCCAAAACTTCTACTTTGAACTGAACTCTGTGTTAATATACATATACAGTATATATTTTGTGGGCTATATGATAAACTCATTATCAAAATGAACTATAAAAAAAAAAACAGCATGGTGTTCCTAACGGATCTTCTTTTAAAAATGTTTTTTTTATAAAAAGTCAAGCATCCAACTAATTATCAAGCTCAAAGAATGATTTATTTTGCATTAAGAAAACAGTTTTCACAACTCTACTTGACATTTTTTTAAACATTTATGTTTAGTTGCTCCACATTTCTATTGTACTGTACATGCATTTACATAATTAAGTCTGTTTTGGATTGCACCATCTGATAGCAGCCTGTGAGTCTAACATCTAGTTTGGCATAGAGCACTGTAAACATTTACGTAAATTATGTCCCCAGATGATAAACTGTTTTTTAACAAATCGTGTAACTAACTAATTAAGGACTTGTTTTCTCTTCTCATTTGACCTGTGCTCTTCTTTGGTTTAAAATAACTTCAATGCTCTTGAAACAACGATGATTCAAGGACTATGATGCGGCAAAGAGATGCAGATAGACACTGACTAATTGGCAGTGCACTGGGTGCTATTCTTCGGTCTGTCTCTCCTGGTCCCATGTGATCATAGCTTTCCTTTAACATCCTCCACTGAATGTCTCTATAGTTATGGCCAAAAGTGCATCACCTAGAATTTTAGGATTGAGGCATCATTAAAAACTAAAAATAAACTATCTGAACATAATTTACATATTTTATTTAACATCATGCAATCAAAGAAACTACTAAATGATATTGCATAGCTATACATCTGTATGTCACACGCTACATTATCCTATATATACATACCAACTTGGTATTAAGATTATGTGATAGGGGAGACCTGTGCTGGCTATCAGGTGCATGCATGATCCTGCAGGAAGTGGTCGGGAGCCCGGTGGGATCTGCCTGTCAATCATGGCAATGACACAGAGAGGTTGGGTGAGGGTGTGTCACGTCTCCCTCTCTCTGAGTGGTTGGGAGGTGGGTCGATCGATGAATAAAAATGACTCTTTACTGTTCCTTCGCTCTTGCCCTTGTAGGAGAAACAACAGCGGGAGCTGGGTTCGTAACCCTGGAATAAACAGAACAGGAACGCTAGTGTCTGGAACGAGAAAAGGGTCAAGCAAGCCCGGCAGTTTAGTTGGGGAAGTCTGGGCAACCCCATGAGTGATAGTGAGGGACCAGCAAAGCATAACTAAAACCCGAGCTACACCGGCTAGCAGAGGGTGCGGGACCCTGCAAGAAGCAGCACCTTTTGTTTGTAGTTTTGTTATTGTGTTTTATTTTCCTTTTTCCTTTCGCCTTCTGTTTTGAATATTCTTTTCAGCACCTGCGTGTGCACGATAAACTGCCGGATACAAGAAACTTACCATTGTTGGTATTTTTCAGCAAGCTGCCATGGACAGAACCTTACCATTGTTGGTATTGTTTGTCCGCGGTACAACGGTGCCCCCTTGTGTATTAAATAAAAATTGAACATCGGGTAGGTGGTCTAAAAGAAACTTTCTGTCTCCCGTGTGTTCAGTGAAACCTGCACCCTCCCACAGATTAATTAGCATGTTATTGTGAATATTAAATTCTGAAGATTTATGGAGGTGTATTTCTGTCCATACATTTGTACATCTGTTTGTCACACCTATATTTTTGCTGGAAAACATCTTATTCAATTTTGATGAGACAGTAAGTTATTGGGAATATCAACTTGTGTGGATAAATGGAGGTGTCTCTGTCTGTATGTCACACTTACATTTTTACACGTATCTTGAGTACACAAGTTCTTGTAAAAAATCACTTACCAAATGACATCTAAATCTACCATGTATCCAAACTATTCATTGCCATTTCTAAATCTATACTATTCTGTACATACTGTTGTTATACATCATAGTCATCAACTTTTTCTGATAGCTCTAATTTTGATTGCATCCGTAACGGGATATGTATGTTACTGACTATGACAGAGACAGAATGATTCTTGGTGATAAATCTCCCAACAGACCTGTGAGGGTGCTATGTAAAGGGAACATAGTGCCCTGGACTGGATGGCCAGACAATCAATTCCCAGGGTTAGGCGGAAGCCGGCCATCTAGAAAGGGGGCGGAGCTACGGTACACTAAATCATCGACCCGGAAGGGAAACCAGGAGGAAACCAGGAGGAGCGGTTGCAATTGTTAACCAAGGGATCATGATTGACGGTATATAAGGGGACATAGCGAGGTGATCTGTTCCTTTGTTATGGTTAACACATATACGTTATGGTTAACCCTTTGTGGTCCTATGTCGGACTTGGTCCGACATTGCAATTTTCCCTTTCCGGTCCAATGTCGGACGCTGTCCAACATCATCAAAAAAACGTAAAAAACAGGTCTCTAGTTGTTTTTCTCCGGAAAAAACCATACAAAAAAAAACAATGGCCGAGTGAGACCGATAGGAGCCAAGAGAAGCCGAAAAAAAGGGGCGTATCTGAGGAATACAGATAGCCCCGGCACCACAGAGATAACACGGACATAAACAAACAAGATAGCTGCTTCTGCATCCAGCGCTCAAAGAATATCACAGACATTTGCAGAGCTTTTTTTAGATGTTATAGTAATAAAATAATGACTTGGATCGCATTATTGAGGAGTTTGGTGATAAAACGAGTGATCAGGAGATAATTTATTGGTATGCACTAATATGAAGAGGTATGTGAAAAATACAGCAAACAAGGGGTGGGGTGGGGCTAGAGATGCAGTACTGAGTGTCCTGTTGATATGCAGTGCCTTTTAAACCTGTTTTACTGTGAAAAAAATACTTTTAAACAGCGCGTCTAAAATAAACTGCGCGTGTGAAAATAAATTGGACCTGACTCGCCTGAGACGCGCTGAACAAATGGGTTAATGCATATGGTTAACCGTATTGTCTATCGTGAGTGTTTTGTTTGTTTTGTCATGCCTAATTATACTTGTTTGTTGTTATTAGATGGCTAACACGATCCGCAGCTGTCGCTAAAGGCCAGCACAAAACCCGGACAACACTGCACTTGCTTCACGATAAATTGTATTTGCACCACGTGCAGTACAGCACTCATTTTGGACTGGTGACCGTGTTTGTATATTGTGGGTGTATTAAATACCGTGTTTATTGTTTCGGGGCTGAATCCATGGGTTAAACTGTGTAGTACACAGCCTTGTGTACTACCATTCATTATTATTTACCATTGTCAAGTGACTTTGGATTGTATAAATAAACCACCATTGCACCTGGATTATCGTTGTCTGTCTGTTTATTGATCACCGCAACAGTCCTGCTCCTGCACATTGCCACACTGACATACTTGTTTTACTTTGGGCTCAAATTTAATGTTTGAAATGTAATGTTATTTTAGGTGTTATGAACAGCAGTTATTCATAGCAGTGCTAATAATATATAATTCCTGAAATTGCCAGACAGTTCACACACAATAGTTTTGTGACCATGCAGAAGTTTTGAAGAGTGCTTCTACTTCTGCCTGTATCTATGCCTCTAGCAGTTGGATTAAGTCCTTTAGAAATAGCAATGCAAATCCCAAATCCAATTAAAAGGCAGTTATTGGCAATGCTGGTACTCATTTACTGTGTTTATATGAGATTACCATTTTAACAGAAAATTAAACTGACTTGCAATGTTGTCTGCTTTGGGGATGCTCCAAGCACCATGTGCCAGGTTTTGTTTGTGGTGGTGGTGGGGATGGTGGGGGTGGTGGTGCTGGGGGACGGGGACGGGGACACTTGATCTCTTTATAGTATTGTAAGATGTAGCACAAAACACCACTGCACGGTTTTGACACTCCCTCTTTATAGTCTTATAGTGCCATAGAGACTAGTAGTGCATATGGCCTCCCTGGGTTGAAATGGTGTCAGCACTTGTTTCTTCTTTGGATGAGAAGCTTGCTCTGGTCACCAGAGCGATATTTGTGTTCCTAACCAAGAAGGCTTTACCTATCCTCCAAGCAGATGGCCAGCTTACCAGAGAGTACTAATTATAGACCTCCAATAACAGTAAATCAGTGTCAGCAGGTAATCAGGTTTATAGTGCAGCACAATTGGGTTGGTTTATAACAGCAAAACATATATCTAATATCTAATCTTTCAACTATAAAGTTTGAGGGTGATATACATTAAATGAATATACAGGGTAGTATTCATCATTTTTCTAGCATGTTATTGTTGTTTTTGTGGTGCTGTTTGAGCATTCCTGATTGCTGTCATCGAGGAATTTGACTGGGCTACTGACATGTAGACCCTGATTCAACAGGAATTTGACTGGGCTACTGACATATAGATCCTGATTCAACAGGAATTTGACTGGGCTACTGACATGTAGACCCGATTCAACAGGAATTTGACTGGGCTACTGACATATAGATCCTGATTCAACAGGAATTTGACTGGGCTACTGACATGTAGACCCTGATTCAACAGGATAATGCTGGATTGTTAGCACAGATATAGTGTATTGACAGATGGGAATAGGTCCCAGTTATCCATAGGCAGGACAGGACTGTCAGGTTTTACAAAGCTGAAAGCAAGTGTGCCATCTGCAGGACCACCAACATGAGGGCTATCAACATTTACTTGCTTAGGTTCTCAACAGAGTATCTATGGTGTAGTGCAGATAAAATATCATCTCAGATAAGTCTTCATCTAAAACATGACATTTCTGATGCACACCATTATCTCCCCTTGCAGATGACCTAATGGACTTTGATATCTAAGACGATATCCAGAAGTGCAACATCATTATATGTTGTTTTGGTTTGTTTTTTAAATCATATTCAGAAAAAAATATATAATAATAACCAGCACTTGCAGCCATTTGAAAACATGTTCCATACCTATAGGGGTGACTCTGACACTTTCAGCAGCAGCAGAAAGATTTGTACCTGTATACCTCTGATGTTTCAGACAGATTCAGGTCTGTGTCGAAGCAAGAAGGCAGCAGGGGTGTGCACAACAACCAGACGGGGGTGGGAGGAGAGTGTGTAAAAATACCTTGCAGGCTTTGGTTGGCACTGATGTAAATATTAAACAATTTGATAAAATTAAAAAAAAAAAAAAGATTTTGTTGATTTTTGGGGGAGGGGTTCAATTGCCCCACCACCTGCACCCCCTGTGCGGCCCCTGTGGAGAAATACAAAGATGCAAACGGTGTGGAAATGCTTGCATTGCTGTTGAACCATCTGGAAGGCCTGCAGAGACCCATGCTTCACTGCATTTAATTAGGAGAGGTACGCTTGGGAGACAGCAGAAATTCTCCCACTCTATAATGTGAATGGGTCAGCATTCACAGGCAAGTGGACAGGAAGGTGTTGCAATATTGTAGGTTGAAGTTGAATAATAGATGTTAAGGGTGGCCACCTGATGATTCTGCCCTGAATGAAGAAAACAAATCTAACAGTGCGAGAAGAGTTGTTCAATTTTATTATATCTTGCCCCTTTATCAGAAACTGTAAATGGTGTCAACCTACAGATCAATTAGCATTTGGGTTTACTGTGTTCTTTATTAACCTTGTGAAGGTGACTTTTAGTAGCTCTGCTGTTTCGTGATATTAAATAGTTAATTTTAATAATACCATGAAATCCTTTGCTTGAAGATATCCTTACTTCAGGATAGCTGGTATGGTGTTTATGATGCCTTCGACCGAGATTAAGATATATTTAACTCAATTACAGATATCTTAAACCCAATTTTGGATTTCTCTGATTCTATTAAAGATAGCTTGAAATATTTTGACAAGTAACCAGGATCGGAATGAACAGATGCAGACATTCTGTGAGCCTCGTTTAAGTATAAATTAGATGCAGATGTATTAAATGGTATTTAATATACCTCTGATTCTATTTGTGTAGATATCAACTACTGATACACCACTGGCCAAAAGTTTGGGAGCAACAAATGATTTGCAGAATGACTGGGTATCGCTGAGTAGGGAAACATATGCAAGAAATGAGCAAGGAGTGTGACTGGGGATGGGTTGCTTGTTGCCGCATAGCCTCACTCAGCCTACTCACTCAATACATATCTCCATTTCCCTGAACAAATACTCCTACTCCTCTTTAAAAATATGCTAAATATTTTATGTTTTTCAATTTAAAGTATGCAAATTATTTTAAAGAGCAAGCCATCTCGCAAGGGCTGTGGCACCCCAAATATGACCCATTTACTACCAATGCTGAATAACTGGGTGGAACATTTGTTCTCTATTTTACCCCCAAAAATGATTTTGCATAATTGTGACTGCCAAGATGCAGTACAATATTCTGTGTAGTGTTGTCCTTGGCATTTATTTGCCAAAAAACTATTTTTGAATTTTAAGAAAACACAGAAATTGGCATACCCAGTCATTCCACTTTGGTAGAAAGTGCATGGTTTTGAGATGCCACTCCACCTGTGGGATAGATTGCTCATTAAATGTTGTATATTTTCAGTTATCATCAAGGATACCAAGATAGTGAGTAAGTAGGCTGAGTGAGGTTGTTAGGCACCATCGTCAGTTGCACTTCTTTCTTTTGAAAAAGGAGAACATTTCTGGATACCATTCTAGCTGTGAGACAGCTTGCACATTTAAATGTTTTACATATTTTATTGAGGAGGTGATTATCTATTCAGGGATACCAAGATATTTTGATAGTGAGGGGTCTGAGTGAGGAAAAATGGGCAATAACTCCACCTGCAAATTATTTGTTGCTTTCAAAAATTTGGCCTGTAGTTTACATGGGACATTCCATCATATGCTGGACAAAATACAGATAATTTGGAAATCTGGAATGTTAGGAATGGGGTCCATGAAAAGGGGAAAATGCTGTTTCAGCAGTTTGCCAGATACTTACATGCTCATTAAGCTTTGATTAACCCTTATTTTCTCCACTACTGCTATTTTAAGCTATAAACCTACTAGAAAACATGGCAATATAATGTTTGCTACAATAATGAGATTGTGAGGTCAAAATCAACATTCAATATTGAGACTATTCCACATTTAAACTTCAGTTTTCCCACATGAAAAACAACCATGTGATTTCTGTGTAATATTTGTATGTTGTATTTCATATGATTATAGAGTCTGTTCTTAATGGTATCTGACAAAAACATTTTACATGTACAAAAACAGCCTAGGCATCAGTTATATAAGATGTGATATCTACAAAAGGGTCCATACAAGCCTACATTTCTTTAAAAGGTAGTCTTCTCCAATGTCACTACCATAGTGTCCTTGATGGCTCATTATAAACAGCTACTAATGTAATAATTTTTTTTTTTTATTACTCTAAACAGTAGGCTACCTGTGGGAATATATATATATATATATATATATATATATATATATATATATATATATATATATATATATATATATATATATATATGTATTTAAGTAAACTATTTATTACTTGTATTTTTAATAATCTAACATTTTCCAGATTTTTTTTTGCCTGGGGTTTGTAGTCACTGCTTGGCATTTGTACAGTACTACAGTATGCACCCTTGACAACCTATTAGGAATTAAAATGTTACTTTCTGTTGATAAAATGACTTTTACTAATAACAGTAGGTAAAGTGGGGCATGATGCAAAGAGTTTAAGAAACCCTGCTCTGGTTCATCTCAGTCTCTACAAGCATGCAGAGTTTCTTAAATATACATCTTTGTTTACTATACGTTTTGCAACTTCAACAAGGGTATCAGTTTTTTTTATTTATTACTCCTAATCTACAGATAGAAATTTCTGATATGCATGTGGTCTTGTAGTGGCTAGATTGGTACAGAAGCATAAGTAGAATGGCAAAAGAAATGATATTTTTATTTTCATCAACATTTTTGTCCACCTGTATTTAAATCCACTGAAACATCATTGAATGGTTTCTTAGGCTTTACAATGCAGAAGTATCTCTTTTTCTTTTTAGACTAAATCAAATTTAGAGTATGCTTTTGCTCAAAAAGAATCCCTTGGTGGTTTAAATGTACCTGAAGCTGTGAAGATATGTAAACCTCTTGATCTGATGCATGTCACCTTTAACTACACCCACTTGTATGTGCTGTTGGGGTCCCACAGTGCTTAGTGGATTGTTTTCATTTGAACACAGGGACTTGTGGCATTGCTGTAACTCGGGTGCTAACTTTCTTCAGTAAACATGTTCTAAATAGGGAATTGGTAAATTCATGTTGTCTTAAAAGGGGTTTAATGTAACATCTCCTAAGATGCTCTGCTTGTGCGTGCTTAGGCAGCTTTGCAGCTATGCAGTTTGCATAATTTCTGCCCGACATGGGAATTCAATTTGTACTGTACATTTAATTTCTTTGCAGATTTAGATTTATTTCATGTTCACTGCTTTTAATTAACTCTGGCACAGCTACTGGAGAGGAGATAAAACTTGCCGCTCTCCTCATGCAATGAGTTACGCCAGCAATCATTTACCACTTAGATGGTGTTGCAGGAGCTATCAGTTTCCATGGCAACCACGGCCTTGGTGATTGATTCCGTGCCAGTGTGGCATCACCACAGGGAGTGCAGCTTGTGATTTTTGTATGCTTGCTACATCTATCTAATTAAAATAGGATTACAAAGTCATTGCAGTATATGTTCAAACAAATGCACTCCTAAAAATCCATTTCGGTAAATGTCAACACTATTGAATACACAGCTCTTTTTTTTCAGAGTAATTTACTTTTTCTATGGTATTCAAAAGCACAAAACAGTCTTTGTTTAAAAATAAAAACAGGATTAACCTTTTTGTTTTACAGTATGTTAGTTTGTTGTGCAAAGCAGTAGAAGCTTGGGAGAAGTTTAAGTAAACATTTTCAGCAACTGTTTCATTTCAGATGTATTTATTTGTTGAAAACAACTGTATTTTTATAACATGTTTATTATACATTTTATAAAGTTATTTTCTCTCCTTTGTCTATAAAAATATCAAGGAAAGAAGAGGTTGAGGGTGGATGGAAAGGACAAAGATCACGGTCTATTACAGAGGTGGCCAAACAGTAGCTCCCTGGCAGTTCAAGTGCGGCTCCCGGTGAAAAGTTGGGTGACGCACACTTTGTGGCTCGAATGAACTGAAGAAAGAATAATAAAAAAATGAAAAGAAAAAAGTTAAAATAAACACAAGAAGTTTATTATTTTTGTTCTCTGTATTAATTCTTGTTAATTATTCTTTCTTCTCTCCCCTTCTCTCTCTTCTGTTTCTTTTTTTTTTTTTGAAAGCCAAGCATACAGATCTTCACGGGACAAGCTTGTCAAAAAGAATCCTTACAAAATGTGTCTATGTGGTGTTTTTGGTGAAATCAGGCCAGTTATTGTATTTTGTTCTAATTTGCGCTTTAGCCTTAAATGAATATGTAATTCTGGGCGTTCCTGCAGAAATTCACAAAAACAGGATGGAGAGTGCAAATGAGGGATCAATATTTTAATGAGACGTACTAAAGCTGCTGGCAATTGCGACACTTACTGTACAATTGCATCAATTTATTAAGAACTTTTGAAAGCATGTTTTAAACAGTCGCAATTGTTGCTGGAATTTCCCAGTCCGCTTTTTCTCGTGCATTGCCAGTTGTGCTCAATGTATTTTTGAGACGAACACCCAAGTACCTAATTTTCACTAAAGTCAGGGTGTACTTACAAGCCTTGAAAACAAATTTCTATGACATTTCTGCTTTTCCCAGCGTGTTGGGAGCAAAAGACTGCACACATGTGCCACTAACCCCTCCAGCTCATTCTGAGCATCTTATAGGACCATGATCTATTGTGTGTTAATTGTCTAGGCTACTAGACCAAGTTTAAAAATAATAATAATTAAAATAAAATAAAAAACCCTTCAATTTAAAATAATCTTTTATTCGCATTTTACACCAATGTGTACAATGGAGAAGCATGATTTATTTTCTGTAGGCTAAAGTACAAAAAATTGCATTTGGTATACATTTGATTTTACTACTTTACTGTATAGGCCTACTGTACAGATTTATATTTTTACATAATGTTATGTGTAGCCTACCCAAAACAGATTTGTGTTATTTCAGCGCAATGATTTATATTTAAAATACATCGAGAACTGTAAATGTATGTGTGTACGATTTTATTGTATTGTTTTTAAACCCAAACTCCTTATGTCAGATCGGACAAACAGTTTAGCGAGGGCCTACTGTATGATTATGAAAAGCTTTTTTGGGGGTGAAGGTTGGGGCCCCAGTATAGAATCTGATGGGATTAAACTGTCTTTCATTTTTTATATATATAACAGTATTAAAATAGGTAAAATGAAGACGGAATAGAATGCATTGTACAGATGACGTTTACATTTAACAAAAACAATGTTATTTTGATTCTTGCACCCTTACATGTATTAGAAGTTAAACCACAACTCAACTGTTGCTATTTTATTTGAAAAAATGACGCACAACTCTCGCTAGAGATCTCGCTAAGATGACACAGATAATATTTAAAATAGTATATTGCGGCTCTCTTCATTAACATATTTTTTCTTAGTACATATGACAAAATGTGCACTTTGCGAATTGTCGTAACCAAAATGCGGTCTGTTTGTGCTGCGACTGACCCATCTTAGTACATCTACCCCTTAATGTTATACAGTATGTGTCTAGATGGCATACACATACATAAAAACCATATATGTACACCTGCACACGTACAAACATAAATGTGCAAACAGTATAAACACATAGATGAAAGCAGAATGACTTGGTGCCAGAATAGTTGATATAAATAAAATGAAAACATCCAAATTCAGATATATTAATGTTACAGTAACTGAATATGAACCTTCTCATTGAAGCAGCTGAAGATAACATTTTCTGGGATAGGAGATAAACCATTAATAAAATTTAAATTTGGTGATATGTCACTCGGAATTATTTGGAAAGAAATCACAGAATAAACTCTGCAGGTCAAATATTTTTTTCAAATAAATGAAAAGTGAGTTGTTTAAAGCCATGTTTCTGGTTGAATAAGCCAGACCTCGGGAACTATGGGTCAAGCAGACCTGCAATTGTGCTTTGTTCTTTCTATGGACCCACTCAACACAACCAATTTTAGAGACATTAAGATGAACAATTTTTTTTTACAAAGATGTTTTCCTTTGTTACAGCATGGTGACCTAAGGATGTTCAAAGTAAATGGTAAAACTGCATATATAGTAATAGGTAGGTGTGTGCTAAGTAACTAGTAGACATTAGTATTTGGTTTTAGCCATAGCCACTTCCAAAACAGTAATGCCTATGGTGTTCCAAGAATGAGACCCCTTACAAGTATGACTGTGAGTATGAATACTCCTAATTAGCACCATCATTATCTGTAGCACCATTTCTAGTAGTAATTTTCTTTCTTTCAATTTAAAAAGGATCTAAATCTGTATATTTATTGTGTTTTGCTTGAAGCTGATGAAGGACTACAGTCACTACCCTCAGGAGGGGGGATGAATTCAGAAAGGCAAGCCAGGGGTGAAGGTAGTAATAGATTTAAGATTACAGTGAGAAAATCAAAGCAAAGTCCTCTTGGTGCACGGAAAAGAAAAGAAAAGTTTTCTGAGAGGGAGCTGAGAGTCCTTACGGCTGAGGTCACTCAGCATGAAACAGAGTTGTGTGGAAAAGCCTCAGCCAACATCAGCTGTGCTAATATCATTAGGAAATTATATGTATTGGCCTGCCCTTTTTAGCATGACATTCAGAAATGTGTCTAGCACTCTGGATTGGGCTATTCCAACTGTGGTCTGAAAGGAACCAGAGGCTAAGTAGTGCAGAGAACACAGGAAACAGTCCATAGATTAACGCTGGGGTCTAGCTCATCCCTCAATTCAGCTATTAGGTCTAGGATGACCTGTGGAGTGAGACGATAATGCTTTAGCACTGCATCCTCCGGCATCCCAAACAAAGTGACCCTGGGATTGAATATGTGGGGTCTTCTTCGCCTTGCTCTTCTCCTCCGAACGTGTTCCTGCCTCTCCTCAAACAGAGCCAAATGTCGCCGCATCAGGAAGTGTACCACAGCAGCCATCCTGAAGCCAATGACAGGTCTCTGCAGGTGTTTACTTTTATACAGCTCTTAGTTTCTAGCTTCTACAATGGTTTGTAGAAGAGGTGTAAAGTTTTTGGAGGGTCAGCAATTGCCTACGTGAAAGGCAAAATCCTTACATCACATAATGTTTGTGCCTGCTCAGTATCCAGATCCTGCCCAATTCCATGTTTTTTTCTTCATTTGAATGCATTTCAATATAATTTTAATGGATTAATGTGACAAATTTGATAGCGGGTGCAGAACGCCATATGAACACCATTCTTTACGCCGCATTTTTAGACTTTACAGATGCTTAATGCGATTTACGGCAGCATTATGGGCGCATATCCTTACATCACCCCCAGAATCCCCAGCTATAGCATTCAGTTCGGTTATAGAGAATACGGCCAAGATTCATGCGACAGAGACTATTGCTGTCAATGTCAGTGTGTATAGAATGATTTACATTTTTTCTTGTTGAATGGGACTTGTTGTTGTTCCTGCCATGTTTCCAATAACTAGCTTAAAGGGAAAAAAGAGTCTGCACACCAAAGTAGACAAGGTGCAAGTTCACAAAGCTGAAGTCATAAGTCAATATAGAAAAAGAGGACCGCACACTCAATTGCACTCCAAAAATGTATATCTTTAATTCATAAAAGCATATCACCAACGTTTCAACACAGAAGTGCCTTCCTGCCTGATTTGTTACAAATTCAGAAGCATCGTATTAGATTTTAGGCATTTCAAGCTTAAAACTGCATTACAGTATGTATAGACATGTTAATTAATTTTCCTCTGAAAAAAAAATAAAGCCATTATTATTATTATTATTATTATTATTATTATTATTATTATTATTATTATTATAAGACTGATGACTTTGCACAGCCAGGATGTGAAACTGATCTGGATACACTGTAATCTATATAAAATAAACTATTTTATATAGATTACCAATAACTTTACCAATAAACCCCTTTCATCTTTTGAATAGGGTTTTAAAAATATTAAAGGGCCCTCTAAAAAAACAACAACAATACATCGAAATGAATATGAAAAAAAGCAAAACAAAACAAAACAAACCAAAAAAACATTACAATGTCAATCGGTCACACAGCAAGCTGTTCTTTCCCAGTTTCCTAGCTCTCCTCTAAGGAATAGAGCCTGGAATTCAGCTGATCCTGCAGGTCAGCAGAATATAAAACAGACTTGAGTGTATTCATGGAAGGCAGGCAGGCAGGCAAAAAGGAAAAATCTGCCCATTAGAACTACCTATTACTGTGAAAAATTACAGCCGTGGTTACAGCTCTGCTCCAAATGTGTCTGCAAGGGAGGCCTCTTTATAGCGAGCTGGCACTCAGCTGAGGCCACATGCAATGAACATGCTAATTGGTATGCAGCTGAGCCCATGTGGTTATAGACTCTCACACAGCCGCAATAATGCCTCGCTCTAGTAAATGTTTAGTAACAGAACTTGCCATCGGTAACCAGTGAGGTAATAGTGCAAAGGTAGAGATAACAGTAGCTCACATGGCAAAATTGAAAGAACTAAAAATGAGGGGGATTATTACAATAAAACAATTCTGAAAAGAAACATAGGCAGGTCCCTTTCCAAGGAAAGATGCATTCATGATTCATGGCTTCCTTGTCATTTTATTAACAATAACCCATTTCTGATCATTTAACAAACCTTCCAACGCTTCAGTATGTTTTACATACCTTTGTCAAGGGAAAGTGTGTTTGAAAACAAACGGGAGGTACTTACGTTTGATGCCATGGTAACTACAGTCACTTATTTCTATTTCAATCTTTTAATGTGTTTGTAATGTCATTTGTGACATAGTTAATGGTGTAATGATCTACTATTCATTTATATTTCAACCTTCAGGCATCATGGTATTGAGTCTATTTATCCATTTACATTCCTTTATTTTTCTGTATTGTACAAATGTCGTGGTGTTGATTCTAATGCTTTGTAAATGTTCCACACAGCGGTCTGCTAAACGCCTTTTAGTTTCCTCAATGTACAGTTTGTTGCATTTCTTGCAGATAATGCAGTATACTATTCCTTTAGAGGTGCTTGTGAAAGGTTCATGGATGTTGAATGATAATTTAGTGCTCTGATCTCAGTTTGGGTGTTAATGTATTTACAGGTAGTACATTGTGGTCTGTTGCATTGAAGTATGCCTTTTAAAAGTTCCCCAAAACAACGTATCTCGCTGTGGACTACATATTATCTTAGATTCTTGTCTCTTCTATAGGATATCTGTGGGGGAGTCTTGAGAATAGGTGCTGTAGACGAGTCTTGCTGTACACTTTTTAAGTTACTTTGCGCAATGATTTTTAATCATTTAAACCTTTTGTGTACATACCAGAAAAAAGGTTGTATAATTAATCAAATATAATCATGGGATGGTTGTAAGGAATAATATTTAATTGTTATTGGATTGTATCTTTACAGTTACATACAGTATGTGATCAAAGATTAATTATTTTCATAGTTCCCTTGCAGAAAGTTTCAAAATATGTAGATTAGATCAAAATATTTCAATCTGGTATGATGGAGCAGTGACAAAATACAACTGACAATTGACAAATCATTTATGTAATATTTGTACACAAAAGGCCCTATTTAAATAAAATAAACAATTGGCTGTTAATGGTGTTGGTATTGGAGTTGTATACAGAGGTATATTTATGTTTCTAATATATTACTTTAATGTGTGTACGTAATACATAGATAATACACTACAAATGCAATCAGAAACCATGTTGTTCTCATTTCATCTCCCCTTCTATTCCCTGCTGTTATCTAGCCCTCAACTTAATTCCTCTAGCTTGCATCTACCCAGGACACTCTTAACAAGAAGATGTTATTAAATGTATTTTGTATTTTTATTTATTAATTTAAGTTAATTTAGAAAAATACTGGTGTTGCTTTACCCATTTGTTATTATTTGTATTTTTACACCTCAGGAAGGACTTCTACAGACTTCTACGGTAAGTTGCACACCAAGCTGCTTAGCAGACAGGAAAAAAAAAACTTTCATAGACGCTCCGCTAGTAGAAATCAGCAAAGCGATAGTGTACTATCTTTACTACAGTGTAGCAGCAAACAAAACAGCATATGGCAAAGGAAAACTTGTCATAACAGACTTAATTAGCCAAGAAGCAATATGAAACGGCTCACCATCGAAAACAATTTTTCAGTCATTTTTCAATGTCAGTCATCAACTGGGATAAAAGTCAGGGGAGATAGCACCAGCAGAAATTAATCAGTTCAGAGATATTATGAGGGACTTGCAGTGCCTATTGCTAAGGCTATGAGTTTAACACAGCGGTTACGGAAATCGTGAAGATTTTGAACAAAAGTCAGTGAAATCTTGGAAATGGATGTAAAAACATATTTGGGTAGACACTTCCTTTATTTCCTTTAAAAATACAGTATATAATGCACTGAAAATGCAAATATGTGAGTATCTGTATATCGCAACCCCCCACCTGCCCCGCCGCCCTCCTCGCCCCACCCCACCCCACCCCCACCCCACCCCACCTCGCCCCACCCCACCTCCCGCCCCACCCCACCCCGCCCCACCTCGCCCCACCTCGCCATCGCCACCGCCGACCCCCCTTCTTTTTTTAAGTGGCAGCTACCTGTAAGCCACAGATACCTTTCAGAATTTGAATTCTGAAAGTGCCGAGTATATCCTTTCCCTTCCCGTGTCAGCTTGGGGATCGGTGGTGTATATCTCCCTTTTTTAACAATCTCGTTTTTCAGAGAAAGTTCTCCTAGAACAAGGATTCGCAACCAAATCGACTATGATGTCTCCGTTTTCTCACATTTTTTTTTATTTTAGTGTAAAATAAAATTCGAAATAATTAGATGTTGTAAAGGTATTTGTATGTATCAATGTATATTTATAAGCAATATCGTGCAAATCCAGCTATCCTCCTAACTGCAGTGCTAACCAAGGAATATTCATGTTTTGGGGTTGCTCACTAATGATTGGTCAGCTGTCAGAGCATTGACTTTCCCATTGGTTGCTAAAGCAGGCCCTTCAACTGAGGCAGAGAATACCCTGGGAGATTTATGGCCTGCCTCTGCTCACTCCTGATTGGTCGCCTGTCTAAAAAAAAAGGACATTCTTCGACTCGCCTGTTGGTTAAACTCACTCAAGACTTTCAACTGAAACAGAGAATACCCTCAACTGTTTATTTTTCTAGCGTCTGGTCGTTGTTTTAGACTTATGTGGGGGAAATGCAGATCTCTTATTGGCTGATCACACCCCCTTCAGGAAACCCCTAGACTCTTAAAAAACCTCTAGTAAACCCTGTAAGTCATCTTGGATAAAGGCATCAGACAAATGAACAAATAATAATTAGAGTAGTATGCTTCATAGTATAAGCAAGCACACTGTACGCAAGTGAGTGAGGCAACGTAATGTCATTTGACTGACGGTTTACTTGGCACTGTCTGGTCAGCAGAGAATACCTTGAAGGTCCTGACGGCACGCCACTGGCATTTACGTGTAGCTATGTAGGGCAGTGAATGAGATTTGTATTTTGTAGCTGAGAGTAGGGTGGGCGAACAGAGCATGATCATGTTCATCCCCAATGGGAAGGATTGTGTGTCCTGCAGCAGTTTTGAAATCGATGAAAAATTATCTCAGTAATCATCAAATAGAAAAAAATATATATATATATTAATAGAAGTTTTTGTCTACTACTTGTCTGTCCTAGCATATTTAAGTATATTTGTGTGGTTTTATGTTTAACAGAGGTCTAAAGTCGTTACAAACCGTAAAATACAACAAAACTCGTTATATTAATAGTATAATAATTTCTCAAAATATAATATAAATCTCACAAAGTATCGTTCTTTTGATTGTACTGTTCACCTAAATTACATTATGTTAAAAAAATCTATTTTTTTCAAGTGGTTTTTATGATATAACAGTTTGTTTTTCAGACAAGCGTCAGAGTCGGGACTCAACCGCTGAGCCATGTCTGCGGCACTAGCATTTTCAGTGTTCGTTTCCTTATTTTGACACGGCCACAGTAACTCTGGCAAGTAAAACACTAAAAAATGTCATTAAAGTATTTTGAGGCAATATTTCGAAGCCATAACCTCCTACCAATCGACAAAAAAATACATCATTGGTTAGTGCAATGTGTCAGGAAGACAAACCTCTTTGAGTTATTATCCAGTCAGGTGTGGGTTTATAAGATATACAGTATGGGTTGGATTAAGTGACATCAGGTTTTTATAAGCACCTAGTCGAAATTCTCTCCTGCGGACATACCCTCCTAAGGACATACCTGGCACGTCCTAAAAATATGTCGCTAAAGTGCCCCTAAGACGTTCCTGGTATGTCCAACTCCTCGAGGTGACCTGAAAAGCTACTGTCTTTTATTTCACCGTTTAAAAAAACTTGCCATGATTAGGACCCTTTGCTGCAACAAATGAACATGGGATGGAACATTGTCTGAACATTTTATTGGTTCAAAATGCATGACGAAAAAGAGCAAAAAAAAAAATTTGGGACTTGTGACTAGAGCGTTCTGTTGTTGTAGTTTCTCTGGTGCTTAACTTTTAAAAAACTCTTTTTTATTATCAATGCGTTACGTACATTTTTTTCCCGCAATATATTCCCTGTATTTTATACTTTTGCAATTTTTTTTCCTCAGGATTTGTTTCTTTTCTTCTTTCCTTTACATACAGAATCTGGATAAACCACACATTGAACTCGTACTTTATTTATTTATTTATTTTACTTTCAATTACCAAGTTTATTACACCTCACACTTGGCTGAACACATTGAGATACACATTTAGATAACACATAAAGCTATTTTTGAGAAATCATTTTGGGAAGCTCTTTTGAGTTGTTGTGAGGAAATTTATTGTGTTTTAGTAATTTTTTTTTTTTTTGCCAGTGTTTTACCTCAGGTTTTTTTTTAAATTTCTTTATTTATCATAACCTTTATATATATTTTTTTATCATGACATATTTTTCTTTTCTTTTTTTATAACTACCAACAACATATATTTTTGTTTGTTGCATTTCCTGCAGTTACAGAAAAAACATTCTTCCAGTTACTGCAGTTGGAAAACTTTTTTTATTAGTAACCATTTATAATCTAATAGAAATCTTCCTTACCTATGTCATTTATTTATTAGGTCAATGTATGCTGAACAAAACTATATATAGGTTTGCTTGGATACAGTAAAAGGCGGATATAGCAATCGTGGAATGTATTGCACAAATTGTAGAATTCCTGTGCCCAGGGAGGTGGCAACTACCATTGGCAGCAAAGAGGTTAAATCATAACTTCAGTCTCGTTATTAGAAATATGTAGTATGAACAGTGTTTTAAATGCGCTATATGCACATATATAAATAAAATAATTACTGCATGTAGAAACTCCACTAAGAATACACGGGATGCATTTAAAATGTACATTTTTACTTTGTCCCTTGCAAGCAGATGGGTGATTGACAGCAGTGACAATGGTATGACATCAAAGGCCAGCTTTGATAGTACAGACACTCACAGGACTAGTCCTATTTAAGGCCCAGTGGGCGGACTACACCAGCTGCCCAGTGGCAGCCGATGCACCGGTCGCCCAAAGACGGCCGGAGAAAAAATTCAATATAGCACCCCTAAACAAAAAGGGGTGCTAACAAGACTGAGCATTAACTAATTTAACAAAAAAAACAGTTAAAAGGGCTGTAAATTAAATGTTCAAAACAAATGGGGGGGTGGTACAGAGCACGCCCCCTAGAACCTACTGGTCAACAAAAGATGTCATGTCGCCAGCAGACTCCGCGTGGGCAGTGCTCTGTAGGCTACTCAGAAACAACCAATTTAAACGTCTCGTTCTTATTATTAAAGTAAAAATATATACAGTTTAATTTTGAACACTGTAATAAAAACAATTGTTTGACACCCATGAAATGTACTCAAATTCTTCTACTGGTTAAAGGAAGTTGGCACATGCCATGTAATAGCAGATGATGAGCACCCTCTATCACCCTTCTATAATACCATCTAGACACATCCCCATTTTCCACTAGTCTGAATATATTGTATTATATGTTTTTCTTTCCCTTTTTGTTTTCCTTTTCCCTCCTTCAATACGCTATGTATTAATTTAGTACCCACCTCTAATGCATTCAACTGATTTATTAACACCTCTCTTTGTTGGTTGAATTTACTACATTCCAAAATATAATGTTGTACAGTTGCCAACCTTTCACAATCTTCACAGAATCCATCTACATGTTTCCTAATTTTAAAAAGATCCTGACTCAATACTGTATGTCCAATTCTCAGTCTATATATTGCCATAGCCACTTTTCCTGACTTTGGATCCTTTGATCCATCTGCATTTACATCTAATGCTCCCTTCCTCCCTTTCACATATTCATTTGCCTGTTTTTTAATTACTTCTTTCCCACTGCTCTTATCTATAATTTCTGTAAGTTGTTTACAAATTTTTGGCTTTACAAAAGTCCACCTGTGCATTCGAATATAATCAACGTTTTCCACCTGCTCTAATTCATTGATCTTTAAATGTTCTATCCAGTTCCCTACATGAAACCCCAAAGTACCTCCCCTATTTTTCCATTGAATCCGTTTATACTGCAAATACCAATTTTTATTTACACAATTTCTGACTGGATGATCCATACTCAAAGCCTTAAGTTTACTCAAATATTTAATATTTAATAATACCCTCCTGAGTTCTAATGGCATTTCTCCCATCAAAACCTGCAATGCTTCTACCAGTGAAGATCACATCGTTCCTGAACAAATTCGCAAAGCTTGAGCCTGTATCTGAAAAGTCTTGTTTGCTGCTCCCAATACTTGACATCCAAAATCCAAAACACACGGTATTGCACCTTTATATATCATAGCTAGACATTTCTGGTCTGATCCCCAAGTTGTCCCAGCAATAGCTCTCAACAGATTCATACGTTGCTTGCATTTCTTCTCAATATTCTCTATCTGATTATTCCATCTCATTTTCCTATCTAAATATACACCCAGATATTTAAAATTCTCAACCTCTTTCAACTCGTTAGTTCCCAATTTAACCTTCAACTTTTCCACATTCCATTTTCTTGAGAATATCATCCTTACAGATTTCTCTGTCAAAATCCTAAACCCCCACTCATTTGACCAATTTGCTATTTTGTCTAATGCTTTTTGTAATTCTCACTTTCATCCTATTGCTTTTTATCCAAAATACCCCATCATTTGCAAAAAAGGCTACTTTACCTCCAAATCACTATTTATCCTAATCTATTGATAATTTAAGTGTTCTCTAATCCCTGTACAAACTCCTCCTCCCTTTCCCTCCTTCCTATCCTTCCTTAATAAATAAAACCCTGGAATCTTAAATTTTAAAAAGAGCAAAGAGCAGATTCTGGAGTCCCGCACACAGTAATTCAATGAACTTGAGTTTGCTTGCCTGCACAGGTGTTCTTAAGTCTCCACCAACTCTCGCGAGGTCTCAGCTGCCACGGGAGTTCATTGAGTTAGACACAGGTCACAGTTTCGAAGCTGTTCAGTTTGAAGTAAAACACAGTACAGTGTTCTCTGTTTAAAAGAGCAAAGAGCAGATTCTGCACAGTCCCTCTCAATTTTTCTGCCAGCCATGTTTCCTGAATCCACACACCATCGATCTCCTTTTCATAATTCATACATTTGTTGAATTCCTGCCCATTAGCAATAAGACTTCTAGCATTGCACTGAAATATTGTCACACTCATTACCTAATTGCTTCCACCTGACTCCAGTTTACATTTATCTGATCAATTGACTTCCCCGCCAAGCCCAAATATTTTTCTCCTGCCTTCATGATTATTTTAATTCTTTCCATTCTACTTCCCGCTTGTGCTGAACAATTAATAACCATGAAGGTAATAAACTGAGCTTTGTTAATTACCAACATTTCCTCCTCCTTATTTGCTGCTATCCTTACTTTTTCTATATGATTTACCACCACCTGTTTTTTCGGCATTTCTACCACTTTTTTTCCTGTACATTTCTAATTATCTCTTTCTTGAACATATTTTTTTCTCAAAATTTATCTTCTGAATATTCCTTGACTTCTGATTTTCTATACATCCCTTATATGCTGAACTATGCTCTCCTCTGCAATTACAGCATTTTGGTTTGACCTGCTCCCCACATTCTTTAAACTCATGATCCTTCCAAATTTCGCACATCTCCTTTTTCCTTTACAAAAACCTGCAATATGACCATATTTTTGACATTTATAACATCTAATAGGTGGTGGGTTATACTCATGCAGCTTAAATCTCTGAAATCCTAAAATCACCACCTCAAGACATTGTTCTGCCTCAAATTTCAACACAACCATATTAGATTTAATGTTCCCTTCCTTATCCTTTCTACCTGTACTTTGGCTTTAACCATTTTCTCTTCTCCCAATTCCTGCTTAATTTCTTCCATACTAACATCTGTAGTTACTCCATAAATCACCCCTTTACTTATCTTTTTATTTCTCCCCCAGGACAAAGGCTCATCCAAGCCCACAGTTTCTTATTCCAGCAATACCGTTGAGTTGTAAACTTCATTTGCATACACGCTTATTCCATTAATCTTCAGCCCCTTCCTGTCCTTTCTTCGCTTCAACAGCCAGAACACCCTCCCGTGATGCTCAGTGACCATCAACTCTCATCGCCCCCAGATCCACGCCCCCCGTACTAAAATTCACCATGCCAGAATTGTAGCCTTGCTAACAGTGACAATGACTTCCAATCTTAAAGCATCCTTAATGCATAATTTAAACTAATCAAATGTGATTTAAATAAAGCCGCAGTTTACTTTTTTAAAGGTGTCTGTGCAGGTTGCAGGTATTTGCTGTTCAAATGTCAGCCTTAAAAAAATGATAAGGGACCCTGTGATGGGGTACTCCCCACCCCTGTGCATAATATGTATTATTTTGTATTATTATTAGTAGTCGTAGTTATTATGTATGACCGACGAGAAGTCTATATTATTATTGTATTATGTACGATTTAAAATGAAGGATGAGCGAGGTACCGTCCGCCATGTTAAGTATGTTTTTTTTGTAATTACCTCGTGGGTATGCCTGACCGATCAGCTACCAAGTATATAATTAGCTGACAGTCACGCATCTTTGGTTAACCTGTGCAAAATGTGACCGAGGGATAATAAGTTAATTGTTAGCCAATTACTCCCTCGGTCACAACTATAAAAGAGCTGCAGTCTAGCTGCCCAGGGAGAGAGTTTTGAGGAGTTGAAAGCGATAGCAAAAGCGAAAGTGAATGCTACCTGTAAGCGAACCAAGGTACTCGTTTTATAAAGAGATCATTTGTTAGTGGTTATTTTGTTTTGGCAATGTGCCCATTTCTTTTGTGTGTTTTGTATTGATTGTTTTGTTTTATTATTTAATAAAGATACGGCTGTGGACGTTTTAGCCCCATATCATCTGTGTGTTGTACTGCTTCCTGGACGTTGACCTCACCTACCACGCCACTCAAGGTATCCTTTGTGACAGACCCCAAGATAGCAGTAGCAAGCAAGCCATATCTAACATTTCTCCATGCTGTTGAATGAATTGTAACATACAACTAGTTAGCAGATTAGCTAGTTAGCAAATTAGCAGAACAGTGTGTAGAGTATACAGTATGTACCGTTGACATGTTTTTCAGTTGTAACTGCAAACTTTTTTTCTGTTCTCCAAATACAGCATGAGGTATACATTCATAGAAATCACTTGTTATGTTTCATTAAACTCAACCCAAGTCAGCAGCAGCCTTCCTCTGCACAGCAATGATCTCAGGCAGCAGCTTGTGCCAGTGTAGAGTTAACTGGGAAGATATGCCTGACTTTTAAATTGCTATGTGAGTTTCTCATTAGCTTCATTAGCATTTGTGCATCATAAATATGTAAAGGGTGAGTTTCACACAGGAGATTTAATTCTGTACTCTTATTTCTGATTAGTTTCGTAATGCGTTCTGGCTCTGTCAGATAATTGGTGACACTGCATACCAATACGGCATTTCCCTGCGCTTCATCAGAACCGAGTGAAATTAAAGCAGGCAGGGCTGTTTTGATGGTTTGAACAAAATAACTGACCCGATAAGGGTGCTGCTAAGTTATTAAAATACTTTTTTAGTTTGTAATATAAAATGCAGTAACCACCCACTGCCTCATGCATAAAGAACTCTGAAGCTAGCTTTCTGCCCAGAAGTTCAAGCCTGCCATGTGTAGCAGCTTCAATGTAATAAAGATGGCAAGTATTTAATGTGTTGGTTCTTATAAAGGGCTTGATGCTGCACATTTACAGTGTACATACATTTGATAAGTTAAGCCTCTACTTATTAAATGTTTTACAAGGTAAGGGTACTTGTTTGTTTCTTTAGTTTGATTGCTTATTTTTATTTATACCTAGTTTTACTGGACACATTTTTGAAATAAACACAGCTTGAGGTTTAGAGTGTCCTGAAATACAATTTAAATTAAAGTGGTCTTGATTTTCCATATGGGTGCTGTCTCATATGAGGTGCTCACTATTTCTCCAACTGTTTGTAACTGTCTGTATTTTATCTCATATGTCGAGGCACACATTTTTATTTATATTATTTTTGTAACAGCTAAAGTATTACATGGTTGCTTAACGAAATGCTGGACATGAAAATACCCATGGTGTTTTACTATATTTACTGTACATGTCAGTCTGTCTTTATATGTTTCTGACAATCATTTAACATAATGACAAACTTCATCAGTGCTTCCAGGATGAATAAATTGCAGTATCCGTCTGATTCGAAAAAGGCAGGCTACTCACATATCTGTTTAACATTTGTTTTTCAATGAATAGCCTTAGGTAAAATTTTCTTTAAAAGTCTCGGATGCAGTATTTCACAGAAACTAAAACTGTAACCGGGAAATTATGCTGATATAAAAAATATTTAGGACTTTTTCATAATAGGCCTACATCAGGGTCAGGGATATCAAGGGTCAGTTCACAAATCTGGTTCTCCGTATAAATCAAGTTCACAGCCAGTAGGGTTCTCAGTCGGTCCAGGTCATACACAGTAAATCAATTCAAAATCCACAAAACAGTAATAGCACACTCCCCAATGCCTCACCACCTTCTACTTCTCTCTCTCCTCCTCTCCTGGTCTGTGTTGACCCTTTTTATATTGGCCAGCCACACCCCATGACTGTTGTGGGTGTGGCTGCCACGCCTCGGCACATTGCTCTGGCTGTTGGGGCTTGTAGTCTTTTTGGGGCGGCCATTTTGCGAATTGTAGTCCCCCCTCTGGTCGCAATCCAGTGAGAGGACAGAGCCCTGTTAGCAGTTCCGCCCTCACATACTTGCCATTTATAACACGGCCCCTTGGTTTGTCACAATATATATATATATATATATATATATATATATATATATATATATATATATATATATATATATATACAGTACTGTGCAAAAGTTTTAGGCAGGTGTGAAAAAATGCTGTAAAGTAAGAATGCTTTCAAAAATAGACATGTTAATAGATTATATTTATCAATTAACTAAATGCAAAGTGAGTGAACAGAAGAAAAATCTAAATCAAATCCATATTTGGTGTGACCACACTTTGCCTTCAAAACAGCATCAAGCATCAATTCTTCTAGGTACACTTGCACACAGTTTTTGAAGGAACTCGGCAGGTAGGTTGGCCCAAACATCTTGGAGAACTAACCACAGTTCTTCTGTGGATTTAGGCAGCCTCAGTTGCTTCTCTCTCTTCATGTAATCCCAGACAGACTCGATGATGTTGAGATCAGGGCTCTGTGGGGCCATACCATCACTTCCAGGACTCCTTGTTCTTCTTTACGCTGAAGATAGTTCTTAATGACTTTCGCTGTATGTTTGGGGTCATTGTCATGCTGCAGAATAAATTTGGGGCCAATCAGATGCCTCCCTGATGGTATTGCATGATGGATAAGTATCTGCCTATACTTCTCAGCATTGAGGAGACCATTAATTCTGACCAAATCCCCAACTCCATTTGCAGAAATGCAGCCCCAAACTTACAAGGAACCTCCACCATGCTTCACTGTTGCCTGCAGACACTCATTCGTATGCGCTCTCCAGCCCTTCGCGAACAAACTGCCTTCTGCTACAGCCATATATTTCAAATTTTGACTCATCAGTCCAGAGCACCTGCTGCCATTTTTCTGCACCCCAGTTCCTGTGTTTTCGTGCATAGTTGAGTCGCTTGGCCTTGTTTCCATGTTGGAGGTATGGCTTTTTGGCCGCAAGTCTTCCATGAAGGCCACTTCTGACCAGACTTCTCCGGACAGTAGATGGGTGTACCAGGGTCCCACTGTTTTCTGCCAGTTCTGAGCTGATGGCACTGCTGGACATCTTCCGATTGCGAAGGGAAGTAAGCAGGATGTGTCTTTCATCTGCTGCGGTAAGTTTCCTTGGCCGACCACTGCGTCTACGGTCCTCAACGTTGCCTGTTTCTTTGTGCTTCTTCAAAAGAGCTTGGACAGCACATCTGGAAAACCCTGTCTGCCTTGAAATTTCTGCCTGGGAGAGACCTTGCTGATGCAGTATAACTACCTTGTGTCTTGTTGCTGTGCTCAGTCTTGCCATGGTGTATGACTTTTGACAGTAAACTGTCTTCAGCAACCTCACCTTGTTAGCTGAGTTTGGCTGTTCCTCACCCAGTTTTATTCCTTCTACACAGCTGTTTCTGTTTCAGTTAATGATTGTGTTTCAACCTACATATTGAATTGATGATCATTAGCACCTGTTTGGTATAATTGTTTAATCATACACCTGACTATATGTCTACAAAATCCCTGACTTTGTGCAAGTGTACCTAGAAGAATTGATGCTGTTTTGAAGGCAAAGGGTGGTCACACCAAATATGGATCTGATTTAGATTTTTCTTCTGTTCACTCACTTTGCATTTAGTTAATTGATAAATATAATCTATTAACATGTCTATTTTTGAAAGCATTCTTACTTTACAGCATTTTTTCACACCTGCCTAAAACTTTTGCACAGTACTGTATATATATATTTTATGTGAATTCATAGCATTTTTAAAGCAGCCGTGTCCTAAAATGTGATTCTGGGTGAATATTTACTATACTACATTGATGTATAGTTTCCTGCACAAAAAGCTTGGATGTCAGAATTATTCAAACGCTTAATACATATTTTATCTGAAATGGTAAAGTTTTAAATGGGAGTTGCAAACATGGAATAAACCAGATATGTCTTGCAACTGATTTATTATAATATTATAATTTTTGGTTATTGCAAAGTGGCCATGCTTACTTTGCGTTTATATATTTGCTTGTTCATATGGCTCTCGATTTTTATTTCAGACTGCTCATGGTAATCCCAGAATAAAAATCAGAATATTACAAACATTGGTACGATTATCTTATTATCTTTCTATGATATATATTTTGTTCTTTGCTGCTAAGTGATGCATCGCTCATCTTTTAAATCTAGTATTAATATATCACACATAAAAAAAAACTTTAAAAATAATGTATTTTTGCTTAGAAAAAGTTAAGTAAAAAGAAAATACATTACAAGAAAAGAAAAGCCAGCTTGAGTAACACCCATCTGCTGATCTTAGTTCCAATAAAGAATGTATGTATTTGCACAGCTAGTGCTATGAGCTGACAGTCTATGAGTAAGTAAGCTGTGTTTTGTTTTCCTCTTTTTGTTCGTCTTTCAATATCAGTGCTGCATGCAGAGCAGTGGTTGGTATGCTTGAGTCATTCTAACCCTGGATGTCAGAAAACGTCATCTTTCTGTCATGCTGGTTGTCAGTGTGGAGCATAATTAGTAGAGCTTCAAGCTGAAGAGTTACTGAGTGCCTCGGGTGAATTTAGATCAAATTTTAGGTTGAAAATCTGCCTGTAAAACTGTTAAGGGTGACCTTTTCAGTTTTCAAACCAGGCCTGAATGTATTTTATGAAAGTTTTTACTTTCCTCTCAACAGTAGCAACCCTTGCCTAAAGCATCATATATTGTTAGCTTGTTTATGAAGATACGGTATACTTTCATCATTATTATTTGTAAGAGGTTTGAACAAAATGACACAGAGGACTTGGTTCTCAAGCAAGTTTTAATGTATGCTTTTATTTTAAATATAATAGGTCACATATTTTGCAAGCAATTCTCAAATTTAGGATTTTAGATCCAATCCAGGGCATCTCCAGCTTCTAGATTCTTAAGCCAGCAATGTATTTTTTTCAATTTCTCTACTTCAGTACTGCTTGAAACTGAATAGAGCTGAAGAAAATGAAAAGCTTACTAAACACAGCAATCCTGCAGTCAGGAGTCATACTGTATGTTTATTTGAATAAGAATGCAAGTGCAAGTTGATTACTTTAGCATAGAGAGTTTCAGTCATTTTAGACACATCTGAGGGATGACAATGGGGAGGTTTATTCAGGGCTCAACCCTCCGGGGGGCTACGAAAAATGAAACATACTTGATAAAATGGATATTAAATACTAGTACAGTATTTATTAAACTTCCTGTTCCCATTGCCATAACAGACATTGCTTTATAATTTTACTTTTATTTACACCTGATGTCCAAAGCGTTTCTTAAAAACGGTAGCACTATAAAGGTGAACAAATGAATGTTAACAAATGCCTGTAGGACTTCATAAAGACCACTGGGTTGGTTTGCTTAGGTTTTGACATAAGGCCCATTATTATAAAGGAGTGTCTGTGTTCTTACATATAAAGTCAGACATTTGACTTGTTTTGTTATCCTTTAAGATTTCCAAAGCATTTGGTGTGATTCATATAGTAAAATGAATCCTGAAGTAAAAAAGGTGACTGTTTTACTACAGGAATCATATACCAACATATTACACAATGCAAAAGAGTACATTCTGTACCTCTTACCCCTATATGCTTACACCCTTTGAATTAGAGAAAAAAAAAAAGTCTTGTGATATGGTGTGTTATTGTTAACCAAGAACAACAGGGCAGATCTAGAAAGTTGTTTCCTTTTTTGAGTGTCCATAAAGGTAAGATATTTAGAAGTATACCATTTACATTCCAACTAAGAACTAACATAACTTCAGGTAATTTGCACCTAGGTATTTTTTCCTTCTCATTAAACACAAAAAGACAACACGTCATTGTCACTGTAGTTTCTCTGTTATGTTTGCAGTAATTTTAGGACATTAGGTTTGTCATTTTGTAAATCGCTTATGATAACCGCATTAAACAGACTCACACAGCTTTTTGTGCTGGATGTGAAAGCAATACAGGTGGAGCATAAAAGCAGCAGTATCTTACTTCTAAAAACTGCTTGTAACCCAGATATGAAACTTTTATCTCAAAACATTTTTTTTTAAATGTACCACACCACTGACATTTACACCTTCCAGATGAGTCATTTGTTCTATCACTTTAGCAGAATTGCTTATAGGAAAAAAAATATATATTGCACTAGTTCAGATTCTTAATTGGTTCTTTTTTGTACCCAATGACAAATAAACAGATATCACTGCATGGAAGGAAATAAGACTCCTGGTGCATAGCAGTTTAAGCCATTCAAGGTTTTTACTGTGGATTTAATTAGTCACACCATATATAATGCAGATGCAGACTGTGGATGTTGCATGCTTCAGTTGTCTGTAATTAAGCTTACAGTAAAATTGTGAATGGCTCACACTGCTTAGCAGTGGGAGTGAGTATCGACCATCAGGCTGGCCATGATATGCACAGTATTACTTTTCCAAATCTACACTTATAATTTAATGTTGGAAATGCATGCAGCTTTGTTGCTTGTAGTCAGATGGCCTTCATCAATATAAACGTCAGATGTCACCTGAGTTTTATTTATTTTTCGTTATTTTATAGGGTGTGGTGTGAGGGGTGGGATATTGCATACATACCTGATTATTTCATTTAGCATCTGTAACACCGAAAAACATTCCAGGGATTCCATTTGAAAAGCAAATAAATTGTTTATGTAAGGTAGGCTATATCCCATTTAAACAAAACTGCATTTTACAGTCCAATCCCTTTGTGTTTCTATATAATCAGACAGGCAGGCATGCATACTTTAGATATTGACAGACAGATACTGTAGATAGATATCTCATTTAATTTTAGTTGTGAGGTTTTTTTGGGGGTTGTGACTTTTTTTCAGGTACAGTACTAGTAGTTTATGTTATTGTCTCCACTTGGTAGTTGGTTAAGTATCCTGTCAGATTGTGTGTCAGAACATTACTTTTTGTCTGCTATTCATTTCTGGTGCCTCCATGATTCCTCGTTCCCTGTCTCACTTTCTGTTTGAATGGGTTGGCAGGTTTGAGCCCATTATGGATGGAAAAACTTAAGTGTGGTGTAGCTTTTCTTTCCTCAAAGTCTGTTCCATGCAGTTAGTCACTCACAGTCTCTGTGTTTTGGATCACAAGGACAATTGACAGTATACAAAACAGGTTTAATAATAGCTGTCATGGTGTACCCACATGGCAGTACCTAGCAGTGTCACGAAGAGTTTGAGAAACCTCTTTTTATGTACTGTTCACAGTAAAAAGAAATAAAAAATAGGTCTTTGTTTTGCATGAATATAATATCAATAGAAAGATAGATTGGTTGATAAGTTTATTGATTTATTTGCAAATATTTAAAAGCAGAGAATAGTTAGGAAACTACGGGCCCTATTGGTAAAGCTTTAACTCAAAGTCTGTTTTGTGATATAACTAAATATAACTGTTTTTACCATATAACTAAAATTGGAGTAACATCATTCACAACCACTTATAATGGTCTTGGAACATCATAGAATGGTTAAAAAAAAAAAAAAAAACTACCCCTATTTACCTACTTTCATTAATTTCAGTTCAAATGAGCCGCCTTTGAGACTATGAAGGTTCTTATTGGAAATGCTGGGCATATTTCTAATTTTACCTTCCAATCCATGAAAGTAAACATCAATTCTGCATTCCACATGCTCTCCATTTATCAATTAAGCACATGCATATATATATATATATATATATATATATATATATATATATATATATATATATATATATATATATATATATAGACAAAGTCGGGGTGCCTTGCCACAATTCGGGACCTTTCAACCTTCCAAAAATACTGACCCAGACACAGGAATTGGATTTTTACGGCGCTGACGCACTATATTTTTAATAAACACAATAAACAAAACAAAGCACAAAATAAACACCTGGCTCTATTCGCGCACTAACTAACCCACACACAGGAACCTCAACTAATCCACAGGACGGCTAAGCCGTTTACTTGCTAATCACAAAAACACACTCACTTCTTTAAACTTTCTTTTCCTCTTGTTCACGACTGCATGGAAGCAGAGCACCCCTTCTGCCTCCTTCCCCTCAGCAGCCCTGAGCAAACTAACTGCTCTCCTTTAATACCCTGCACCTGGCTCTAATTTAATAATAAGCAGCAGGTGCATGGGGATAATTAATAATAAAACAATTAACAAATCAAAGTAACAATAAAGGAAACTAACAAAAAGGTGCCTGCGCACATATCCTACACAGGGAGGATTTTAACCCCCCTCCCTGCTGTCTTACACATCCTCCCCCTTGTCTTTTCAAGACACAGGCCACTCGACGGCCACCTCCCTCCACCCTTAAAAGACCACCCACCCTCAAGTCCAGCAATGTCGCTGGAGACAGCGGGGCTTCTCCCTCAGGCGCTGGTTCCACCTCCCACTTCTGGAGCAGCAGGTCCAGCTCTGTGGGCTCTGGCTCCAGCAGCCCTAACTCCACTCTCCATCTCTTTGTCTGCTCCTTTTGAGCAGCGGTGTTTCTTTTGATCTGTTCGATCAAATCTTTAAAATCCATTTTAACTAGGTCGTAGGGCGTTTTTAGCCACATTCTCCACTTATGATCTCGCTTATGATAACCGCATTAAACAGACTCACACAATACAGATGGAGCATAAAAGCAGCAGTATCTTACTTCTAAAAACTGCTTGTAAACCAGATATGAAACTTTTATCTCAAAACATTTTTTTTTAAATGTACCACACCACTGGCATTTACACCTTCCAGATGAGTCATTTGTTCTATCACTTCAGCAGAATTGCTTATCGGAAAAAAAATAATATTGCACTAGTTCAGATTCCCCCACTCAACTCAGCCCAGCTTACTTACCCGTACATCAGCGTTGCTTTCTTTCTATTGTGCTTGAGATCCCCAGCCAGAATCTTTCCGTCTCAACCACAGCCAGTTGCTGCTTCAGATAAGTTCTTCACTGTGCGACGCAACTCTTGGCCACTGAACCCGACATCTCTGAGAAACCAGGTTGTAGAGTGTGCCACAAATCCTCGACAACCCACTTCCACTAGGTAAACCCAGACTCTCCATCCTCACTGTTCCATTTCAGCAGCTATTTGAGCATACCGAAGTTTCTTCCTCTCATACGCCTCATCCACAGCATCCTTCCATGGCACTGTTAACTCTACCAGATGAACAAAGCGTGCTGATCCAGACCACAAGAGAATGTCTGCTCGAAGGTTAGTGGTGGCAATCTCAGGTGGAAAAATAACCAACATCTGCCAGCATTCCAGTTGTCCTGGGCGAGGTTTGGTTTTAACACCTTTCCTTGGTGGTTGCTCTCCTGGATGGAGGAATATTGTCTTTTGTGTGTAATGCTTTGATGGAACTGGTGGCAACTTATTGGTCATGTTACGCTTGTCTTCCAATGCTAAGGCCAAACATCGCAGCATCTGGTCATGGCACCAAGTAAACCGTCCTTGGCTAAGACCCACCTTACAACCTATCAAAATGTGCCTTAATGTTGCAGGTGATGAATACAAAGGACATGAGGGATCCTCACCCACCCAGAGGTTCTGCGGGAAACTGATCCTGCTCTGTTCCATTGTCCATAGGTCTTGCCAGCTGATCTTGCTTTGTTCCACACTCTCTCATCTCATCCATTCTCCCTGCTTGGCCTGGGAAACGGCCTTTACACACCTCATCCTCTCCTCCTGCTTTTGCACCTTGTTGACTACCAGCTTCCTCCGTTAAGCTGGGGTTGCCTTGTGCCATGTAGGAGGAGCTGAACTGAGACCAAGACCCCCTCTTCCATGCCGAACTTGCACCATAATATCACCGATTCGAAGGGCAGCCTTAGCATCTTCCATGGCTTTCTTTGCCGCCCACTTTCTTCCAGTTTTCAACACAGGTGCTGCCTCCCTTACGCATTTGTCACATGAATCTACTAATGTCATTTCCAGTTGGACTTTGGCACACTTAAACTCCTCGGTTAGAGCAGAGACTGGTAGCTGCAGTATTCCTTTACCATAAAGTCCTACTCTGCTGAGGCAGCGTGGAGCTCACAACCATTTCCTGATGTATGAACTGATTAATGCTTCCAGCTTCTCTACTGTTGTCAAGGAAACCTCGTACACAGTCAGTGGCCACAGCAACCTTGGCAGTAGACCTAACTGAAAGCACCAGAGCTTATTTAGTATTTATATTAGAACTGTGATTTAGAATGTGGCTTTAGTGCTTGGAAAAATATAGATTTGTATAATTTTTTTTTTTTTTTTTTTTTAAATACAGGCCTACATCTCATATTTCATTATTTCTAAAAGTTATGTAGTCCAAAGTGTTTTAAATTTGAGTATGCACTTATTATGTTGCCATCGGTCTACTGAATATCAGCATATCCTGTATGTTTAAAATCTGACAAAAAAAGAAAAGGTGTACTTAAAAAATATTAAATAATCTTGAATAAATTACTTCACACAGGTATGAAAAGTGAGCTTTATACTATTTAAGAAAACAGTTTTTTAAAATCAGAACTGAAGTTTATGAAACCGGTAGCCTATGTCAGCCAATACATCGTACAGAAGGCAAAAGTCTTTAGCTTTCAACAGCATGGTTATTATGTGTATACGATAGTTTTACAAAATATCAGTAACATCTAAGCCCTACATTTGCCTAGCTGTATATTTAATACAAAGAGGTCACTAGACAGATCAGGTGACAATGAATGCAGAACTTTGTGTTCTACATACATTGTCATAAATTCACGTATTTGCTAATCCAATACATAATTTCAATGGCTGAAGTTTTTAGATTTCAGCTATATAGATATTATTTACAAAACTTCATTAACGTCTAATAGATAGTAACCCTCAGTTTGCCAAATTTGCTGACAGGACTTAATAGACTGCCTTGTTTTAGCTAGTTGGTTTGTTTAACTTTTCAGTATCCTGAAGTTTAGGTGTAGATCACATCTTTCCAGTACATATGTAAACTGTTCGAGAAAAGGTGTTCCTTTTTACTGTTGTTTGTTTTCTACCCACTCATATGTACCTCTCTCACCTACTCACTCACTCAGTCGATCTCTCGGTCTCCTTCACCATTTGCTATTGATGTTACCTTTTCATAGTAGGATCATCTGCCCCTGCATGTTAAATAAACCTCCTCCTACATCATCGAAATCGCTCAAAATTAACATGAGACCACACCCCAAAAACTATGCCAACCACTGGCAGTAACGTTGATTGAAAAAAATGGGACACAGCATATTGCAGCACTTCATGCAAGAGGCAGAAAACAGAGAGACATTTGTTCTTGTTCCAAATCCTCTCCTTTTATTTGGACGCTATCTCAGCACCCACCAGAACCCACAGCTCTGTCAGCTTCACAGGATTATTATTATTATTTATTTCTTAGCAGACGCCCTTTTCCAGGGCGACTGACAGTCGTAAACAAATACATTTCAAGAATCACAGTACAAGTAATAATACAAGACATTTACAACTAGACCAAAACAGGACAGAACACAGAATGCTGGGGACAGCCCCTCTTATACGTTTAGCTCCGCCCCTTATTCAAATCAGGGTACTGGAGCTCACGCACATCCCATTGGTCTTCAGCCACATACTAGGGCAAGCAGGCAGGAGAATTCAATTATACACGGGAATACACACACAAAAGGTAAACAAAGCAATGGCGGGATACAACGGGGAGTGAATAAACACACAGCACATAAACACATATTCACAGTTTGAAATACAGTACAAACAGGGGAATTACAGTGAGGGAAACACAAATGTACAGGTCGTTACAATATCATCAAAATCGAATTACAAGGCAAAGACAGCTAGTGTTGGAGGTTTGCCCCATCATCAGAAGAGTGCCCCATGTGTTTCTTTAAAAATTGCACATTTTACAAATGAAAGGGCGCGCCATATAATATTTATGGAATTATTTTGTAAGATACAACCTCTTTAAACAGAATGGAACATTCCTTGCATGTACAATACATATGAAAAAAAAACATGGCATGACATGCAGAACTCAGCCCTGCTGCGACAGTGCAGATTTACCCTGCATACACTGTAGTGGACCACTTGAAAAAATTCTGTTTCAGTGGGCTAGCAGGTGGACCTCATTATGACTGATAGAAGTGTGGTTTAGTCTTTTTTGTTTTTCTTAAAATCAAGCTGTTCCCTGAAGGTAATTGGTAACATTTATTTATTTATTTATTTATTTAAGTCTATTGATTTTAATCAGCAGTGGAAAATAATGTTTTATACAGTCAGGTTCTTGCTCTGCAAATCTGCTGATTTGGAAATTTACAGTTATGTATGCTTATAAGTCTAAATATATGATCCATTGTTCAATTAAATTATACTTGAATTTAATTGAATCTATCTGTTTGTCATCACCTTCCATCATTGTTGAACTAATAAGTCCACAACTTTGAACAATTTATGTTACCTTCAATGTGATTTTTTAAGATTGATTTTGGAAAAAAAATATTTAAAAAATAGCGTGTCAAATTGTGTAATGGTTATTTGTCTTCAGACAAGTAAGGGGCAATCTGCGCAGGAGTCCTTGTTTATACTGTTTGGACACATAATACTTGCCAGTGGGTCTGATTGAAGTGACAGTAATACTGGCATATTGAGATGCATTAACAAAGAAATATTGGATAATCGTGCCACTATGACTGCTTGAGCACTGGCTCTGTGAACAAACATGACATCTGTATTTAATGAGCAACTTTTAAAAAGCACCAAGGGCTTGAATCTCAAACTATTCTTAAATTCCCAACTGAAATATAATGTGACTGGTGTTTCAGATTTCATTTACAAGGAATTTTCATATTCATTCATATGCAGATTAGGTTATACAAAAGTATTGTACCAAAGACTTAATTCCAGTTGTAATATTTCATGTTTTACTAAATTATATGAATATGTGCTTTATTACAGCAGTACATTCTACAGTCACTTTAATGGAATGTTAACAGACATCAGGTTTAAAAAAATGATTAAATAAAAACAATGCTCTGTAAAATTAGCACAGATGGTTTCACAATTTCAAAACTATTTTAACTATTACTTACCCACAACCAGCCTTTTTCCAACTATCCTCCAGTTTTGCCAAGTATTGTACAATTATTTGCATCTGTGAACAGGATGGCTTGTCGTGTCATCAGACCAGGAAGGATAATGGACACAGACAAGACTGAAGTAAATGAAAGTGCTGATGCGCAGATTTATTGTAAAATAAAAGGTTTTATGCAGCTGTACTGAGACTCGATTGCTAATCAATCATTCAATTGAATCTCGGCACAGTCTGCACTTGAACTAATTGTGCACTCCCCGTGCCCCCATACAAATACCCACTTTAATCAGCATGTGAAGTGATTGTGCAATCCCTGTGCCATTTTACATCACCTGTGCTACATAACCCACACTCCATGCACCGGTCCAGTGGTTAAAGAAAAGGCCTTGTAACCAGGAGGTTCCCGGTTCAAATCCCACCTCAGCCACTGACTCATTGTGTGACCCTGAGCAAGTCACTTAACCTCCTTGTGCTCCGTCTTTCTCCCGGTTCAAATCCCACCTCAGCCACTGACTCATTGTGTGACCCTGAGCAAGTCACTTAACCTCCTTGTGCTCCGTCTTTCAGGTGAGATGTATTTGTAAGTGACTCTGCAGCTGATGCATAGTTCACACACCCTAGTCTCTGTAAGTCGCCTTGGATAAAAGGTGTCTGCTAAATAAACAAATAATAATAATAATAATAATACATAAAACAGACAACATAAATCACAAAATACACACAGGGGCAGGTGAAGTGATTATGCAATCCCCGTGCCTAAATACAAATATACATCTGACATCACCTGTGCTATATAACCCACACTCCGTGCACCACTACAATAATACATATAACAGACAACATAAAACACAAAATACGCACAGGGGCGGGGCACCCCACCACATATCTCCCCCTGTGTGCGCAGCATACATGGCCTTAAATGCCCTCTGGTGGTGGTGGCGGGAGCAGCAGGTAGTCTCCCTCTAGCAGTGGAGGCAGGAGCAGCAGGTAGTCTCCTATCTCTGGAGACTGGTGTGGCTCTCCCTCGGTCACTGAAGACTGGTGCGGCTCTCCCTTGGTCACTGGAGACTGGTGCACACTCCTCTGGGCCCTGGCATGGACGTGCCTACTGCCTGTGGAAGTGGAGTAGGTGTGGCTCCTCCCGATGGGAATCGAACCTGTGGGGGCATTCCCATATCTGCAGCCAAGTAGTTAATTACCATGACTGCAAGGTCAGAGAGAGTTTCCCACCATATGTGAACAGGATGGCTTGTAGTTGACATCAGACCAGGAAGGATAATGGACACAGACAGGACTGAAGTAAATGAAAGCGCTGATGCGTGGATTTATTGTACAATAAAAGGTTTAACCGAAACATGAAACACTAACACAAGACAAACGGCACGTTGGCCAAAATAAATAGGCAGACAAACCAGTGGACAAACATCAAACAAGTATCGTTCTGAACTGTTTCTGCAAGAGTAGCAATTGTTATTTGTTATTTATCCTTCTCTCTCCTGTTCTCCAGGAAGGATAATGGACACAGACAGGACCCTCAGATTTATTGTAAGCAAAACATGAAACACTAACAGACAAAACAGTGGAAAAACTTCAAACAAGTATCATGCTGAACTGTTTTTCCTTCTGTCTCTCTGGCGTTCTCCACTGCGAACACACCAACCCTGTGTGCATGAAACACTCTCTCTTTTATGCAGCTGTACTGAGACTCGACTGATAATCAATCATTCAATTGAATCTCGGCACAGTCTGCGCGTGAACTAACTGTGCACTCCCCGTGCCCCCATACAAATACCCACTTTAATCGGCATGTGAAGTGATTGTGCAATCCCTGCGCCATTTTACATCACCTGTGCTACATAACCCACACTCCATGCACAGGTCCAGTGGTTAAAGAAAAGGGCTTGTAACCAGGAGGTTCCCGGTTCAAATCCCACCTCAGCCACTGACTCATTGTGTGACCCTGAGCAAGCCACTTAACCTCCTTGTGCTCCGTCTTTCAGATGAGATGTATTTGTAAGTGACTCTGCAGCTGATGCATAGTTCACACACCCTAGTCTCTGTAAGTCGCCTTGGATAAAAGGCGTCTGCTAAATAAACAAATAATAATAATAATAATACATAAAACAGACAACATAAATCACAAAATACACACAGGGGCAGGGTACCCCACCACAGCATCACAAACAACTTGCACATTCCTGTACAAGAACTCTTAATGCAATTTGAGTGCCAAGTATAATATATTACGTAGATGGCCATAAAAATTTCAAAACAGTAATGTCTGGGAATGTAACATATAGCCTACATGATTCTTTGCAAAAGCCCATGTAAAATGGGTACTCAGATCTGCTTTAAAGAAAGTCGAGAGAGAGACGAAGGTTTGCCTTTGAAACGCCAGCCCAGGTTTATTTACATGAATCACAAATCTCAACACAGCTGTTGCTAGGGTACCAACACCTAGCACATTATTTTTTCGTACAATATAGGAAAAATATTTCCCCCTAAAAACCCAAATGAATCAACTTGGCAAATGAGTGCACAGGATAGGACTACATCCTAGCCTACTAAACCTGGCGGTGACCCAATGCCTCTGGTCACAGGTCACCTTTTTATACAGAACACAATTATTCAATCGTTCAATTTACTAACCGGAGATCTCTGATGTGGGGGTGTTCTTAATACAGCAAACTCCAACCAACCCTTAACAATGCACCTGGCATCTGCAGTATATAGGCTGTATTCTTGTGCCTGTTTCTTTATCCTCAATTCGAAAAACGCAGCATTACATATTTTTTTTACAATTATAATTATTGTTATTATTTTCAGTTTATAATGTAATTATATCAGATTTTGACTTTATATATGAAAATTAATAATGAGCTAACATCTTACCAGCTGATTTTCAGTTGGATTCTGTATAGCATGAAATCAACTTAAACCAAAAACAGTGCTGTTACTGCACTCGTCTGTTTTAAACGTATCAGTTTATTAAATGAAATTCCAAAAATGTTTTTACTATTTTAATGAAACGAGCTTTCAGTAAGATTTGCAGACAAGTTTATTGCCATGAGCTGCAGCAAATACTTTCAGCATTTCAGGGTTCACTTACTGAAACATTTATTATGGAAAAAACATACATCTCAATAGTCTCTGAGAGCAGTTTCTGTGGGTGAATGGATTAAGATGTCTCTGTGATCTCTCTCAAAGATACTGTACAAATTGAGGATACCAGTCTTTGTCAGTCTGTACTGTACATATAAATCCCAGGGACTTAGGGAACACATAGGAATTAAACAAGTATTTTTATTTTTACTCCACTGCAGGAAAAGTTATTAGTATCCAATTTATGTCTAGCTGGGTTGTTTCTAAAAGACTCAGCAAAGCCAATTTGAGCAGCTCAGCAGCAATAACAGGGCATTATTTTGACACTGAAAGAGAAAATGACTCACTGGTAATTAGATCAGAGGGGGGAAAATATAAAGGATTGATGTGTCTTTTCATTTTTGGGGCATCTACAGAAAAACCAATACAGAGCCTGTGGTCCTCTGAATGGTAACAGTGTATTCTACTAATAGTGTGCAGAAGGTATAGGGTGGAGGGCATGTCTCATGATGCTTGGGCACTGAGGCCACATGAGACATGGTGACAATCTGAAGGATTATTTTGTAATCTTTATTCTTTAGGAACTGTTTTGTGTCTTTAGCCTCTAAATGAACAAATGAACAAGCTTACTGTTATAGCACAGTGGAGTGGAATTTTCATTTTCTGGCTTGCACATCCACCAATGACAGTGATCTAACATACACATATTCTGAGTGATATATGTACCCTTATAAAAGTTTACCATGATATGTTTGCATTTTTACCATCATTTTCCTATGGTAATAAATTGAATTTACCATTGTTTCCGCTGTTTGTCATGGGTTTTTAAAAATGCTTTAACATAGCTCTCTGTGCTTTAAAATGCTTACGTATGCGTACACTGTACTTTATTATACTATGCTATGCTTTTGCTATGGGAAACACACATTAGGGTTTCCTAAATTTAGCTAGCAAACAAAGCTTTAACACAACAACCACTATTGTATTGATCTAAACAACACCTGTGTTAGGGTTTAATCTTAAACTCGGTTTCGTTGTTTTATTCAATTTATGCAAATACATAATCACAAATTGAGCAAGGTGGAATATTGTCCACATAATAATTGGGTACAATTAAATTAAAAATAACAATAGCAAAAAAAAAATTATCAAAAAGCTAAGAATGCATAAAAGAAGGAAAACATAATAAAGTACTCCAGGAACAACAACAAAAAAAAACATGTCTTTAATGTTTGTTATCTCTTGCCCCTTTAAGCCCCCTGCCTTTCCTAAATATACAGGTTTCCTCTCTGCTGTCTGTTGTTTAAAGCTGCAATGTCCCATTGTCATCTTAAGCAGTTGTACCCAATGCTTACCATAACCTACTGTATCCTACTGTAATTACCTACTATAAATCCTTTGTCTGATTTAAAAAATATATATTTTTAATGAATTTGTAGCTTTGGGTGACCTATATTTTAACCAAAAAAACAAACATTGGTCATGTTTATATTCTCCCTGCATAGTTTGAGTTTTGATGGGACAAGCTTTCCCTAACACAACAACAAATGGACATACTCAATCTTCTGTTGGGGGAAATATTAAGTACAAATCTCTTTTGCTTTGGTTTGGAGATCTGTGTTTCAAGAATGCAAAACACTTGAAGGAACGATTTATTCCAATTTTAAAACTAAACAAAGTAGGCTTTTTAATGTAATTATTTATTGAAGGGAGATCAAAGCAGTGGGGACAGCCGCTATGTTTGCACTCCTTCCTGGTGGTATTTAAGTTAATTTTAAGTATGTATATATATATATATATCTTGCTGTGGCAGGGCTGTAAATGGTGTGTGTGTGGGAATGTAAGGTTGGCAGGGATGGGGTTAAATCTATTCCTGCCAGCAATCACAGGTGTCGCCATTCCCCAGTTAGGTAATTGGTCCTAATTGGGGAGTGGCCACATGTATAAGAAAGGAAGCAAAATCCTTTGTTTGTGGGAGGTGCGTGCTGGGCTGGGCTGGGCTGGGCTGGGCTGGGCTGGGCTGGGCTGGGCTGTGAGTTTTGTACTGTTTTGTAACTTGATAGTGAAGGCTAACACCCAGCCTACGTTTTGTTCTTTTGTTTGACCCTTTTATTTTGGCCATTGCGCCGTGTTTTGTTTATTGCTGTTTTTGTGTGTTTGGTTTAATAGTGTGCAACAGCGCTCTAAAACTGCATCTTTCTGTCTCTGGGTCTAATTCCTGCTGGTAACCAGCCTGGGATCTGGCACTACCCTGTCACACTTACATACAAACACAGTTTATATATACTTTTGGCTTTACAGGCTCAGTGTATATAGACTGACGTTTGTTAAGACCATTGAATGCCACTTACCTGACGAATTTAAGACCTTTAGATCATTCAAATGCAGAATCTCCATCCTTGGGGGATGTGGCAGCTCCCAATGATGAAAATAACAATGTTGTGATCATTATAGGAACAGCTGTGGGTGGTGTGAATAACATCACTGGGTAGTTTTTACCTATGATGGTAAAACAGACAAGAGGGGAGATTGGAATCAAACAGACTGTGGCGTTAAGGACGGGGTTAATTGTCTCCTTTTTTATAAAATTATCATTTTAATATTTTGTCATTTTTAAATACATGTGAATGAGAAAAGCACCTGAAATAAACAACTACTTGCCTGAAACCATCGCCGATGTCCAGACCTATTATTTTGATTCCACTATACATTCATATTTAGTTATATGTTTGCTTACAAAAGTTAAGGTTTAAACTCCCATGACAGTCTGATATTTGATTGGGTGAAAGTAACTAGCTTCTTAAAACACGTTATTGGAACCTCTTTTAGAAACAAACGGGAATCAGTTGAGAAGATTTATTTAACACAAGTACAAAAGCCTGTCTACTTGAGCAGCCCAGGGCTCTCTTGTTGTTTGTTTCTGTATCTTCTTTGTGTGCACTGCTGAGGATCTCGCTGTAAACCAAAAGCCTCTGCAGGTTGCAGTACAGAAGTTTTGTACCGTTGCTGGTGTGGGTGGTTTTCATGAGGTTTTATCTCATTTAAATTTGAAATACACTTGCAACACTTAAGGAATGTGGGAAGATTAATTATCACCTCTGCTTCAAAGTAAGTAACCGTTGAAACCTATCAAATGTAGTGTGGAAATGATTTTTTTTTTTTTAAGTTTAAGAACTGTGATTTTTGTTATAAAGAAGGCAAAACATTTTAAAAATCATGAAGTTCGCAACATACAGTACAGTTCTTAGCATAGTTATTTTGTTTATCTTTAATAAGAAACATAATTCTTTACAGATATAAAAATTCTGTATCCATGTACTAATAATTGATCATGTAGAGCTTTTATGGCAGTGAGGCGAATAGATTAATTTAGGAAATTAAAATAAAATAAAAAATAAATTAAAAACATTTCAGAACAAGCCAGTGAACAAGTGGTTTGCAGTGTGCAGGTGTAGTGGCGATGCAAGTGCTCCAAACAATGACAGACACAAAGTTAACGGTTCAGACTGTCTTTTTAATTCTCTTGGTCTGCTTGAGACCGTTAAATAATAATGCTGGCTCTACATAACAATGTTACACCATTCAATGGTGTAAACTCAGTTAATAAGACATCAGGAATACTGGACGTTGTCTGACCTACACCAAATTCTAAATATTGTACCCCATTGTCGCAAAGTGGTCGGTAAGGGGAACAGGTGTAACGGTGATGCGATGCAGGAGTGACAGACAGACACGGTAACTGGGTGAATAAGTGTTTTTATTGTGCCTATTTCCAGGCTGGCGACCGCCAAATAATAAAGCCCCGGCAGTACACAACGATGTGTAAAGCGCGGGGAGCGTGAGCAACTGAACAGTCCCGAACAGAAACAAAGGCACGGTCACCAGTCCTGGGTAACTCCAAGCGTGGAGGTGCTCTGTGCAGTGGTGCTCGGATAGTGCTTTCCGGCGACAGCTCGGAGGTGTTTAACTGTCTAGTGGTGCAAAACAGACAGACAGTTACAGACAGACAAAAACAACCCACAACACGTAACACTATTCTTTCTCTTTCTCTTTCTCTGAGAGCTCCTCTCTCAGTCCTTCTCTTATCGTTCTAACCCAAACGAAGGAAAAGATCAGCGTTACCCTGGCCCCTATATGTAATCCCGTATGATATCTAGGTAAACGGTTGCAGCTGCCTTATTACTTGCAGCTGCCCCTCGTTTACCTTTCAAGTCAAAACGGTCTTACAACAGAGTCTCGCTTCCTTCCAGGCTGACCCACTTCCGGTCCCGAAAGCGAACTGTCAGGCCAGCCCTTCCAGATACTTCTCCTCCCGTTCTTTAAGCCCTCACAGGTCGGGAGGAAGATTTATCACCAGAACTCATTATATTTCTGTCACATATCCCACCGCTCAGAGTGGAGCCGAAGGAACACTCGGCTAAATCTACCTTTCCCATTACTCCCCTCCGGGAAAAATAATCCGCATTTTGGTGGTCTTTCCTGCACGGTGTACCATATGGTACATGAAGGGCTGCAATGCCAGATACCACCGAGTTATCCGGGCATTGCTGTCCTTCATTGTGCTTAACCACTTGAGTGGGGCGTGGTCTGTGACCAGATCAAATGAGTGTCCCAGCAGGTAGTATCGTAAAGAGTGAGTAGCCCATTTAATGGCTAAACACTCCTTTTCGACTCACGGAGTAGTTGCGTTCCCGAGGTAGCATTTTCTTACTGATGTACAGTATCGGGTGTTCTACTCCATCTACCTTTTGAGACAAGACAGCACCCAAACCTACATCCGATGCGTCGGTGTGGAGGATGAATCTCTTGGTGAAATCTGGAGTAATAAGAGTGAGGGCCTGGCAAAGTCTACGCTTAATCGTATCAAACGCCCCCTGACACTCAGCTGACCATTTGATTAAATTTGGGGCACTCTTTTTGGTGAGGTCAACTAACGGGTTAACCACTGTGGCGTACTCGGGGATGAAACGGCGGTAATAACCGGCTAAGCCCAGTAGTGACCTCACCTGAGTCTTGGTTTTGGGGATCGCTGCATCAACCAAAGCCTGGATTTTGGTGACCACAGGTCTCACCCTTCCATTTCCCATTAAAAATCCCAAATATTGAGTTTCTTGTTTTGCAAACGCACATTTCCTTAAGTTAGCTGTCAGCCGGGCTGCCCTTAGAGACTGAAGAACGGCTGCAACCCTAGCCAAATGCTCTCGCCAGGTGGAGCTGTAAATCACCACGTCATCAATATACGCTGCTGCATATTCATGATGTGGGCGTAAAACCTGGTCCATCAGTCTCTGAAAGGCAGCGGGCGCACCATGTAGCCCAAATGGCATGGTTTTAAAGTGGAACAGCCCTTCTGGTGTTGAAAATGCGGTTTTCTCTCTGGAGCTGCGGGTTAAAGGGATTTGCCAGTATCCCTTCGTCAGGTCCAGAGTGGAAATAAACCTCGCTTTTCCCAGTCTGTCTAAAAGTTCGTCGACCCGAGGCATGGGATACGCATCGAACTTAGCAATAGCGTTTACCTTCACGGAAATCAACGCAGAAGCGGTTGGTGCCGTCTTTCTTAGCCACTATGACAATAGGACTGCACCACTCGCTCCTGGAAGGTTCAATCACCCCAAGCTCGAGCATATCCCATACCTCTTTGCGAGCGCCACCGTCGACTTTCCGGGATCCGTGCGGTCTCTCTCACACTGTGACACCTGGTGGAGAGATAATGTCATATTCAACTACGTTTGTTCTGCCGGGCACGTCAGAAAAAACATCGCTGAACTTCTCAATAAGCTTACGCAGTTCTCTTTGCTGATCCGGAACCAATTGTTCCCCCATTGAAATCGCTCTGGTGCTCGGGGTCTCTGGACAGGGGCCTAAATCATCCTCCATATTGCCTGGGGCTATAAATAAGACCTCCCTTGCCTGCCAGGGCTTCAACAAATTAACATGGTAAATTTCACGTTCATTCCGGCGATCGGGCTGTCTAATTTCATAATTTACTTTCCCTATAGCCGAATCACCTCATACGGCCCCTGCCATTTAGCACACAGTTTTGATTCGGATGAGGGAAGTAGCAGCATTACCTTGTCCCCTGGTCGAAAGGTTCGAATCCGTGCATTTTTGTTGTAATGCTGCTGCTGTCGGTGCTGAGCCGATCTGAGGTTGTCCTGGGCCAAACGACCGACCAAATCCAGGCGATCTCTTAGTAGGAGCACATACTTCACTACATTTTTGGGCGAGCCTTTGTGCTCCTCCCACCCCTCTCTCAGCAGGTCAAGAATGCCGCGAGGCTGCCGGCCCGTACAGGAGCTCAAAGGGGAGAACCCTGTTGAACTCTGCAGCACTTCTCTTACTGCAAAGAGGAGGTAGGGAAGAAGCGATGCCCAATGTTTCTGCTCCTGTGTTACAAATCGCCTCAGCATCGACTTTAAGGTCTGATTAAAACGTTCCACCAGACCGTCCGTTTGTGGATGATAAACGGATGTCCTGATGGGACGTATTTTCAATATTTTGTACACCTGCTGTAGCGTGTTGGACAAAAATTGGTTCCGTGATCGGTCAAAATCTCCTTGGGGATCCCTACTCTAGCCATAATCTGCGCTAACTCAGTGGCTATTGCAGCGGCACTAGTGGACCTCAATGGAACTGCCTCCGGGTATCGCGTTGCATAATCCACCACCACTAATATATGCGTATACCGGAGTCAGAAGGTAGCAAAGGGCCCACTATGTCCATTGCAATGCGCTTCGAAAGGAGTGGAAATAATCGGCAGTGGGACCAAAGGGCGGGCGCACTTCGACCGGCGCTACTCGCTGGCAGTCTGGGCATGTGGCTACATATCTCGACACATCAGTATGAAGACCCAGCCAATAGAATCGAGCCAATATCCGTTCCCTCGTCTTCTCGGCTCCGAGGTGCCCGCAAAAGGGATATCATGCGCCAGCCTCATGACCTCGGTCCGACAAGACGGGGAACCAACAATTGTGTTACAGGCTGTCCTGTGCCCGCGGCTAGGTTTACCCTATACAGTAATTGCCCTTGATACTGAAATGTGGATATACTAAGCGCCCCAGCGCCATCAACATCCTTACCTTCAATGGACCGGACCTGCCCCAAGCGTGCACCAGTGACGGGTCGTTATGTTGGCCCCACACTAGGTCCGGCTTGAGTACCACGGGTCCGGTACATTGAGAGGGGCTGGAATAACCTCTGCCCTAGTCGGCCCAGTAACCTCGCTCGCTCGGTCACACTGCGTTCCCACTCCCTTCGACTGGCGTTTGTTACCATTGCAGCACTCTCCCACCAGACCCCAGCCTTGTCTCAAAAGCGCTCCCTCCCATTTTGCGGTCCGTCTCTCCTTATTTGTTTTCTAGGACGGAAAAAAGGGAAAACATTTCAGTGTGAAAAGGAAACACATCACCAATCCGTTCCTTTTTTTTCTGCCACGTTTACGTGTGTGGCTGAGACTGCCATTTTTTGTATCAAATCTCTGAATTTTGGCCAGTCTCGGCCCAGAATAACTGGGTGTGGCAACCTTTCCGCCACCCCGACTACAAGGTGACGTTTTATCGGTCCTACCGATAAATATACTTTACTGTGGGGTATGCGCCGTGTCTCCATGGATACAGGAGATGGCCACCTGACCTCGTGGCCGCCACGACACACCGCCCAGGAGAGCTGTCCTAATCAAGGTTTGCGCACACCCTGTGTCCACTAATGCGTGGGTTTTCACATTCCCTAAAACAACATTGATTAAACAAGGCCCCTCCCGACCATTTTCCCCACACTTACCAGTTTCAGGTGCCCAATTGCACGCTGCCACGTCACACTCCATGGCAGCGGGGCATGACCTGGCCAGATGTCCGGCTGGTGGCACCTAAAACAGATAGGAGGGACAGAGGGGCATAGGGTATGAATCTGTCCCGCTGCTGGTATGGCAGCGGGGCAGGGGCAGCACCTCTACCCCAGCTGGGGGCCAACCTTGGTCTCCATGGGGAGGAGGCAAGGGGCCCAATGGGGTCGGCGTCTCGGAGGTCTGGGTCCCGGGAACAAGGGTGGTGGTGTTGGAGGAGAGGGAGGGAGAGGTCGACTGCTCCGAAGGGCAGGGGCGATAGGATCCCGACCGGGCAGAAGTCAGGGAGTCCTCAAAATCTTCTGCCAGCTTGACCGCCTCCTCCAGGGTGTCAGGGTTGTGGCGCCGTATCCACGCCTGGGTTTCGGCGCCGACCACATGGCAGAATTGCTCTACCACAATGGCTTCCCCCATCTGTTGGGCGGTCTTCTTCCCTGGGGTCAGCCAATGCACCATGTGGTCGCACAACCGCTCTGCCACCACCCTGGGGCGTGTCTCTGGGGCTCTCCGGTACTCCCTAAACCGCGCCCGGTGGGTCTCCGTTGTTATATTCAGGCGGCGGAGAATAGCCTGTTTGACCAGGTCGTACTCGGTGGCGTGATGGTCGCTCATGGCTTGGTAGGCTGCCTGAGCCTCCCGATCAGGCAGGGTCCCAGTTGGCTGGCCCAGAACTCCAGCGGCCAAGCCGCGCGGTAGCCAGCCGCTCAAACGCCACCAAATACGCCTCTGGGTCATCCTCCGCCGACATTTTCATCGCCCGTGCCTTCGGGGCGACATCTGCGGTGTTGTGGTAGGGGCCGTCGCTGCGGCAACGGCCAGCCCTACCCGTTCAATGAGCGCCGTGTAGCGCTCCTCCCTCCTTCTCTCCTCTGCGTCGCGTCTGCTCTCCAGCGCCTGCAGCAGCTCCGCCAGTGCGTTGCGGTCCATGATCCCGGATCTGACACCACGTGTCGCAAAGTGGTCGGTAAGGGGAACAGGTGTAACGGTGATGCGATGCAGGAGTGACAGACAGACACGGTAACTGGGTGAATAAGTGTTTTTATTGTGCCTATTTCCAGGCTGGCGACCGCCAAATAATAAAGCCCCGGCAGTACACAACGATGTGTAAAGCGCGGGGAGCGTGAGCAACTGAACAGTCCCGAACAGAAACAAAGGCACGGTCACCAGTCCTGGGTGACTCCAAACGTGGAGGTGCTCTGTGCAGTGGTGCTCGGATAGTGCTTTCCGGCGACAGCTCGGAGGTGTTTAACTGTCTAGTGGTGCAAAACAGACAGACAGTTACAGACAGACAAAAACAACCCACAACACGTAACACTATTCTTTCTCTTTCTCTTTCTCTGAGAGCTCCTCTCTCAGTCCTTCTCTTATCGTTCTAACCCAAACGAAGGAAAAGATCAGCGTTACCCTGGCCCTATATGTAATCCCAGATGATATCTAGGTAAACGGTTGCAGCTGCCTTATTACTTGCAGCTGCCCCTCGTTTACCTTTCAAGTCAAAACGGTCTTACAACAGAGTCTCGCTTCCTTCCAGGCTGACCCACTTCCCGGTCCCGGAAACGAACTGTCAGGCCAGCCCTTCCAGATACTTCTCCTCCCGTTCTTTAGCGCCCTCACAGGTCGGGAGGAAGATTTATCACCAGAACTCATTATATTTCTGTCACACCCATGCATATAGGTTTTGAGCTGTTTAGTTGATAGTTAGCTCTATAAGCTCAAGCTAACTGTAAACAGGACTGTAAAACTAAGCTGTAGCAGTGAAATATGTTTCTATGTAAAGCATACCTACAGCACTGATTAAACCTTTTTTTTATACAGGTATATGTTATTTAATAGTGATACCCACAATGATATATGGTGATTTTACATTTGGAATAGATACATCTACTTCTCTGAGGTCTTTTTTTAACCTATAAGAATAATAATAATAAAAAATACTATTACTATTAAAAATACTACTAATAAAAAATGTTTTACTATAATTTATGTAATGTTTACACAGGGAAATATGCTTTAGTGTAGCTATGAGTTAACAACTAATAACTAATTCTTTAAATCTCATGCTTAAGGTCCAAAAACAAATGTTAGAAATCTGCTTTTGTAAATATCACAGATAATGGAAGTGGTTTCATACAGTGCAATATTGGCAGTGCTGGCTTGTGGTTGACTGGGAAAAGAGAGAATTTCAGATGCTTAAACTAGTTGTTTTCATGCTGTGTGACCTTGAAGACGTCAACTCACCCCAGTGCATTTCATTTCTACCCTGCTGTGCAACTAGTGAACACCAGATTTTTCCAGAAACTACACGTGATATCTGATTATTCGTCTTCACTGTGAAGACTTGGCTATTATGGCCTGTCATAAGCATTCCATTTCTTTTTTTTTATCAGAGCATAATAGTATGTCAAATACACACGTTGTATTTAACACTCATTTTTAGAGACGATTAACAGAGTAATTTGATTGAAAACACATTTTAGTAGATAAAATATATTTGTGGATGATAATGAAACCAAAAATTAAATTGGAGGACTATTTTGAGATATGTTGTATCTGATAGAAGTTCATGCATTGACAAAACCACTTGAACACAAAAAATAGCGATGAGTGAATTTGGTGATGTTACTATATGTGGTTATTCTCTAGATATATAAAGACACCAATAAGCAAATGTGGTTAAACTAGATATTTCTATTGAGATATATGTAGTTTGGCACAACTCCATAAAATGTGCCTTGGGAAGCATTTGTATAGTTCAAAAGGTATCTGTCAAATACTGTGTAGTTCACTTTTTTATTTTTTATTCATACACTATTTCCAAGCTGATTTTTTAAATATTTTTTGTATGTTTTCCAAATGTAAATTATAGGCATTCCTACATACAGGCTTTCCTACAACAGTTTGCCGTTTCACTTGCTGTATGTTTCTTGATACAAAATAAGGTAGTTTAGGTAATTTGTAGAGATAATGCAATGTATGAATTCTGGTTCTGTTGCTATTCATTCTGTTCAGTTTGACCCCACTGGAGGTTAGTATTACTTTTTCCTTATTTTCCCAATTTGATCAAGACATTTCTAAGACTGACATTTTTAATGCAAATATGGTCAGCTTCTAAACCACGAGTCTGGAAATAAAATAGAATTTTAGTAGAAGTCATTGTTACGAAACCTAGAAATGAAACTACCATCTTAAACAGAAAAATGGCCATGAACTCCCTATCTGCAAGGCAGTTACAATTATTTCAGTTCTTAAATTAGCTTTGAGTAGTTCAGTTATATTTGTTTAACAAGTAAATGGCCCTTGACACAATTCTAATGTTCAAGGGTGTCTTGTCAAGATAGAGATAACACATTTAATTACAAAATTCATTACAAATCCATCTAATTAAAACTAGTTAAAATGATGCACTCTTGTAATATACGGGTCAGAGGAGATTAAAATTGTCTTAATCAATGTTGCTAATCTGGTGCTGAAAAATGGAAAGCTGTTAAAAAAAGGTTGCAGATCAGCTAGTTGGCCAGATGTGCAGCGTATATTTTTCCTCATTCTGATATCAGTGTTACTGCTGCAAAGAAACACAATATAGCAAATAACATTTACCATTCAAAGGATTCTTTCATTAAGATAGGGTCAGCTGCTTTTGTAGCCGTTTCAATAAAACACAGTTTCTGTAATGTAATGTGTCACCAGTTGCAAATGACCATCCAGAGGGATCTGTATTGAACACACTCACAAGGAAAGAAAAAATCCCTTCACCTAAAAGAACTAAAATACAATACGATTCTGGGTTTGCTATTTCTGCCGCTGATCAGCCTTGACCTCACGCAACATTACTACCATCCACCCATCCATCCATCCATCCATCCATCCATAACGCACTGGTACTGCACTGAATTAAACAGCAAAGTACTGGAGGGTCACTTTTCTAACTGCACTATTTGTCATCCTAGATTTAACATATATGAAGAATAAAGTACTCGATATTGGACAGATGTTGAACCGTGTAGGATTTGACTTTAAAATGATGAAGAACAAAAAATACATCTCTGTGGCTGGAAAAGTTCCAACAGATTGTACAAAGAGTATTTTAACATTTACTCAAAGGACATCTTTACTCAACCGAGGAAGGCTAAGTGAATTCACTGGTACAGTTGTAAATATGCAAGAAGAAATAATTCTATTGTCAAATTACATTTTCTCATAACCTCGTAATTCATTGGGAGGGGGGTTACTTTGTTTGTTTCACTTTTTTGTGATTGGATACTGTGACAAAGACGGCTGACAGTGGGTGACGTCAGACCAGAAACAGGAAGTAATACACAGAACAGACAGAGACTTGGGGTTTTGGTGAAGCTGAGCGCATGATCGCGCTCAGCATTTAATAATTAACAGGACAGAAAATAAAAGGTTTAAACACACGTGAAACACAGACCCGTTTATATCCCGTGTACCAATGACTATACACCAACATTAACACACGCAACATACAACATATAACACACACATGCACACAGGGCGGGGCACATTGCCACATATACCCCCTTGTGCGCAGCACACATGGCCTCAACGGCCACCTCCCCATAAAACCCAGCAGTCCAGGACAAAGTCTCGGGCTGGGAAGGGAGGCTTCAGTGGGCCCATGGCTGGCAATGTTGCCAGTAGCCAGGCTGCTACTGGCCATGCTGTCAGCAGGCGTGCTGACAGCTCCCAGACTGACTCCTTCAGCCGGGCAGTCCTGGCAGCGGAAAGGCTGCTTGGGTGGTCTCGGACCTCCCCTTCTCCGGCAGCAAAACTGCTGCTGGGGTTGGTGGTCTCGGACCTCCTCCCCTTCTTCAAAGCCGGCAGCTCCCCTTGCAGGGGCTCGGCCACAGTACTCCGGCAGCGAAAGTGCTGCAGTGGGCGCAGGTCTCCTGACCTCCCCACGATCTCCGGCAGCGAAACTGCTGCAGTGGGAGCAGGTCTCCTGACCTCCCCACGATTTCCGGCAGCGAAACTGCTGCAGTGGGAGCAGGTCTCCTGACCTCCCCCACGATCTCCGGCAGCGAAACTGCTGCAGTGGGCGCAGGTCTCCTGACCTCCCCCACGATCTCCAGCAGCGAAACTGCTGCAGTGGGAGCAGGTCTCCTGACCTCCCCCACGATCTCCGGCAGCGAAACTGCTGCAGTGGGAGCAGGTCTCCTGACCTCCCCCACCTTCTTCGTGGCTGGTAGCTCCCCTTGGTGGGGTTCCGGCCACAGTACTTCCTGCTGCGATGCGGAGCAACAGGCAGCCCCAGGCGATGCGGAGCGGCTGGCAACCCCAGGCGATGCGGAGCGGCTGGCAACCCCAGGCGATGCGGAGCGGCTGGCAACCCCAGGCGATGCGGAGCGGCTGGCCACCCCAGGCGTCGCGGAGCGGCTGGCCACCCAAGCGTGCGGAGCGGCTGGCAACCCCAGGCGTGCGGCGGCTGGCAACCCAAGCGATGCAAGGCAAGCATCCTTAGGCAAACGAGGCAGGCATCCTTGGGCGGCGAGGCAGGCATCCTTGGGCGAAGCGAGGCAGGCAGTCAGGACAAGCTGGGGTGCGGGTGTTGGCCCTCTTCTCGGCCTCTGCGGCGGGCGGTTCTTCCCAGTGCTTCCCTCAGCAGCCTATGCAAGGGCTGCTGAGGACCTCCAGCATCTAGTCCTGGTCCTTCTGGTGAAGGGAGAGGCAGCTCCTGCTCCTCTCCCCTGATGGTGATGGAGACAGAGACAGCTCCTGCTGCTCTGCTCCTGGCGGTGGAGGTGGGAGCAGCGAGTAGTCTCCTGGCGGCGAAGGTGGGAGCAGCGTGTAGTCTCCTGGCGATGGAGGTGGGAGCAGCGTGTAGTCTCCTGGCGGCGGAGGTGGGAGCAGCGTGTAGTCTCCCCTTTTGCAGGGGACTGGTGCTGCTCTGCCTCTCTTGCAGGGGACTGGTGCAGCTCTGTCTTTCTTGCAGGGGACTGGTGCGGCTCTGCCTCTGAAGGGGAAACCAGCAGGCATTCTTCCTCTGCTGGTGGAGATGGGGACAGCAGGCATTTTCTCTCTGCTGGTGGACATGGGGACAGCAGGCATTCTTCCTCTGCTGGTGGAGGTGGAACCAGCAGGCATTCTCCCTCTGCTGGCAGCTTGGGTCCTAGGGCTGTGGAAGCCCGACTTCCCTCTCTTTGGGCTGTGGGCGCACCGACTCCTCCCTTTTGGGCTGTGGGCGCACCGACTCCTCCCTTTTGGGCTGTGGACGCACCGACTCCTCCCTTTTGGGCTGTGGACGCACCGACTCCTCCCTCTTGGGCTGTGGGCGCACCGACTCCTCCCTTCTGGGCTGTGGGCGCACCGACTCCCCCTCCTGGGCTGTGGACACACCGACTCCCCCTCCTGGGCTGTGGGCGTTCGGGCTCCTCCCACTCAGGCGTGGGACGTTCGGGCTCCTCCCACTCAGGCGCAGGGACGTTCGGGCTCCTCCCACTCAGGCGTGGGACGTTCGGGCTCCTCCCACTCAGGCGTGGGACGTTCGGGCTCCTCCCGCTCAGGCGTGGGGCGTTCGGGCTCCTCCCGCTCAGGCGTAGGGCGCTCGGGCTCCTCCCGCTCAGGCGTAGGGACGCTCGGGCTCCTCCCGCTCAGGCGTGGGACGCTCAGGCTCCTCCCGCTCGGGCTGTGGGCGCTCAGGCTCCTCCCGCTCGGGCTGTGGGCGCTCAGGCTCCTCCCGCTCGGGCTGTGGGCGCTCAGGCTCCTCCCGCTTGGGCTGTGGACGCTCAGGCTCCTCCCGCTTGGGCTGTGGACGCTCAGGCTCCTCCCGCTTGGGCTGTGGACGCTCAGGCTCCTCCCGCTTGGGCTGTGGGCGCTCAGGCTCCTCTCCCTCCGGCTCCGAGGCGAAACCAGCAAACCTTCTTCCTCTGCTGGTGGAGATGGGAGCTGCATGTCGTCTCCCTTCAGCCCATTGAGGAGGCAGGTAGGTGTGGCTCCTCCCACTTGGAATGCAACCTGCTGGGGCAGTCCCATATCGGCAGCCAAGTAGTTAATCACCACGGCTGCCGGGTTCACGAAGGGCACTGGGTAGAAATGTTGTTCCCAGCGCTCCCAACGTTCCCCATCTCTGGCCCACAGCAGGTCAACAACCAGTGGGAGGTCCTCCCCGCTCCACTCCGGGTCCGACACCCAGTCTAACATCTCCTCAGAGGACGGGAAAGGCTCTGTTTCCTCCCTCCTGGGCTCTGGAGACAAAACCAGCAGGCATTCTTCCTCTGCTGGTGGAGACTTGGGCGGTGGAGGCTCTGCCTTCCTCTTCCCCTTTCCCCTTCTCTGCCTCCTCCTCACCTTCCTCTCCTGGGCCTGCGCCTCCTCTCCCTCTTGGTAGGGGCAGCGCACCACTGGGTGCCCGAACTCCCCACAGGCAAGGCACCAGCCTTGGTCCTCTAGACCACCGAGGAGGACCTCCAGATCCTGGCAGCCATCTCTCCAGTCTTCCATTTCCTTATATATTTTTTTTTTTATTTTTTTTGTTGTTGTTGTTGTTGTTGTTTTTGTTGGGTTTTTTTTTTTTTTTTTTTAAAACAACAAATTGCGGTTCCTGCTCTGGTCTGCGTCTAGGAGGCGCTGGTAATCCCACTTCTGACACCACGTGTGACAAAGACGGCTGACAGTGGGTGACGTCAGACCAGAAACAGGAAGTAATACACAGAACAGACAGAGACTTGGGGTTTTGGTGAAGCTGAGCGCGTGATCGCGCTCAGCATTTAATAATTAACAGGACAGAAAATAAAAGGTTTAAACACAAAAACACAGGACACGGCACTTGCGCCAAAATAAATAGACAAACAAAAACGGATTAAACAGTAAACAAAACAGTGGACGGACAGACAAACGAAACACGGTGAGTTTAGACAACTATCAATTATTTTAGTTTATTTTACTCTCCTTCTCCACACCAGTTCTCCACTCACCGAACACACAACCCCGAGTGAGTGAAAACATGCTGCTTTTATGCAGTTGTACCGAGACTTGATTGCTAGTCAATCATTCAATTGGAATCTCGGTACAACTGCACGTGAATAAATTAAAGTGCACTTTCCCGTGTTCACACATTATACACATTTTATCTGCACGTGAAGTGAAGTGATGTGCAATCCTCGTGCCTAACTACAATTATACATTTTTAAACACACGTGAAACACAGACCCGTTTATATCCCGTGTACCAATGACTATACACCAACATTAACACACGCAACATACAACATATAACACACACATGCACACAGGGGCGGGGCACATTGCCACAGATACCCATTAAAATGGAACTGTACTGGGCTCAAGATGACAGTATCACAATCTGTCAGATATACCACACAGCACTTGCTCAAACACTTCAGTTACTATTAACACCCTAAAAAACGGACTTTACTTTTTTGTCTTGCCTTGTGGCTTTTTCACAGTTTGTCATTATCAATGGTCTTTCCCATGCTGAATTAAATCCCTTCCAGCTAGTCGCTAACACTCTATGTGACTCCATGCTATGAATCAGTGCACCCATAAAAGGACCAGCGCTGCTGTTCATTTGACTTCTTCATAGTGCATCCTTGGGGGCGGGGGCGGGGGCGGGGGTAGCAACTGAAGATATAAGCTGGTTTGGCATCTTAAAAAAAAAAAAAAAAACGGTGCATGTAAAACATTTGTCCAAGTACCATGTTTCGGTGGTTTTCATAATGCTTTGCTAGTTTCTATTCAATAGGTATGATTTTCAAAGGTTGTCACTTCCACAAAACATCTGTTATTAATGATTTAAGTGTATATTAAGAGGATATTTTAACACGTGACTGGGTGAGTTATTATTATTATTTCTTATTATTATTTGTTTATTTAGCAGACACCTTTATCCAAGGCGACTTACAGAGACTAGGGTGTGTGAACTATGCATCAGCTGCAGAGTCACTTACAATTACGTCTCACCCGAAAGACGGAGCACAAGGAGGTTAAGTGACTTGCTTAGGTCACACAATGAGTCAGTGGCTGAGGTGGGATTTGAACCAGGGACCTCCTGGTTACAAGCCCTTTTCTTTAACCACTGGACCACACAGCCTCCCAAAAATAAAGTTAAATCAGAAGGCGGGGCAGGAAAAGGAATAGTTTTTATTTATAAAATATAAATACAGTTATAGTCTGACTACGCCAGTACCAGTCAAGCTGGAACAACTAAATGAGAAATCAGTTTAACTTGACCTACACACAGGCTCTTTGTAAGGTTGGTGAGGGGGTTGCACACACATCATCCCAAAAGGCAAAACATACTGTAATCAGTTGATGACAATCTTTATTGATACAAAATAAAAGCAAGAATAAAATAGAAGAAATAAAACTAATTAATATACTATGGTACTTACAAATCTTAAGATGTTGATGCCCCAGGGGTAAATCTTAATGCACCAGGTATGTACTGACCCTAAACAGCAGGCACAAGACACCACCCATTCCCATTTATACTAGGTGGCTCCAACCCTCGGTTATACTTTTGGCTTATGTGCTTTAATTTTCCAATTCAATGTACTTTGACTACAGAGTGTGCTCATGCATGACAGACAGCCCTCTCCCCCTGTGCACAGCTACACAAAGCACACACCCCAAGACACCAAGCGCACAGTCTTGTTTATAATTACCTGCACCTACTAATGTTAACCCAAGTTAAAATACTAAAACAGTTAAACAATAAAATACTAAAATTCACACAATAGGAAGCTCCTCTAAAAACCCAGTCCTTTGAAATTATAAAATCTTTAACTACAAGCAGGCAATCAGGAAAAAAGTATTGAAATCTAAAATTATGAAACCTTTTGTTCAACAAAACGAAACAGCAGCAATTAGCTCTAAATATTTAGATATGTAACTGGAACATTCCTCGTCTCTCAGTCTGTTCCAACAGGGAAACCACTTCAGTGAGTCCCGTATTCAACCAGAGTAGGGTGTCCAAGGAAAACCACACACAAGCACTGTCCCGCTAATGTAATCCTTTGTCAATGCGACAAGTCGGCATGTCTGTCAAACCCAGCTGGAGTATGCAGTTTAACCCAGGGATAATCAGCTTCAGCAAGCGCCCTTTGCAAGCTCTGCAAAGACTGGGTAAAGCGTCCAAAGAAGGTGCGGCAATGTCCTTGTCAAATCAAATACTCAATGTCAGTGAAATATGCTTAAGAAATGCTTGTCTGCTGCAAAGTTTAATTAAAACAATTCTCTAAAACCTGCACTTGATTTCATTTTAAAACAATACCTTCCCTCCCATTATATGCTTGTACTCCCCCTTCTCTCTATGTTTGCCACATCTTTTAACCCCCACCTATCATTGAATGCAGGTTTTGTTGATTTATCTGCCTAGTTAACGTGGCACCTTGTTAGTAAAGTAAGGCCCTGTCCACACAACATAACCGATCTCAAGAACCGTACTCAAAACCATTCTAATTAATCCAGCTCAAAGTGTCCACACTGAAGTACCGTTTCATGTGTACAAACACTATTAAAATAGTTCGGTTACAGTTCCTAACAGCGCAATAAACAATGGAAATTAATACAATTTTATCCCACCATGCACTGTATTTTATTTTAAAATAATTTGTTAGGTCCCATATTAATAGAGGTCCATATTGCTAAAAAGAAATAAAACAAGTATTTTGGAAAGGGTAAATGCGAACACACACACAAGCAGGGCTTGAAGTTTTCAGGTTTTATTTTCAATCAGATGACGTCCCTTTAAACAAATAGAGCTGATTCTGTTTTATACTCAGAAAAAGCTGTTAATTACAAAGCAATCTTTGTTTTTACCTTCATATCTTGCCTGAGCCTTATTCTGGCCCCCTTAATTTTATTTCAAACAGAGCTGACAAATAACGTGAATTGTTCATCCCCGATCCAATTTTTAACTCGCATTTCATTTTTGCAGTCACCTAATTTATGTTGTGCTTTTCCCACTAGTTTAACAGAGATGTCCTGACAGTTTTTTTTTTTGTTTTTTTTTTTGTTTTTTTTTTAAGCATAAAAATTAATACCTAGTGCAGAGTGTACACTGATAGCAAGTCCTTCAGGTGCCTGCTCTGAGTATTTCGCCAAACATATCACAGAGTATTTTGGGATATTGGAGGACGGTATTAAACGCTGCATAGTGTGGACTATACCGTATTTAGCACTTCTAAGCCGGTTTAAAGGTAACTAATACGGTTTAAAGGTATAGTGTGGACAGGGCCTAAATGGCTGGCAACATTCCAACTGTGAATACAAGTCAAATTCTAAATAAACAATTAAGTGAAAATTAAAAACGAAGAATAATACAAAATAAATCACAAAACACATCTATAAATTGTGAAATAAAAGTCCATTAAAAAATGACACTGCTACAAATAAGAAGTGCTTATCGTGTTACATTATAGCATGGCTGTTCATGGAGTACTGAAGTTACATGTACCGTATTTGACGAATGAGCATTGGTAAATGTTTGAAAGTGGTCATAACGGGTGGGGGGGTGGGGGAGTGTATTATGGGTAATGCATACATTAATTTTCATTTGCCTGTCAACTCTGCAAATAACAACAACATGTGCAAGGGTCCTTTCCTATTAGTCAGGTTGATAGAGGGTCTGAATATGAAAGATAAGGCTATTTTGACCATTGCATCCTGGGACCATTGATTACAGAAACACCTGAAGCCAAATAAAGGCTGTATGTTAAAACACAATGCTGAAAAGATTTAAAAATTGGCATGGCTTAATTTTTAATAATGTTTCTTCCATGACTTTGAAATGTGTGCATAATGAAGGCTAATGGTACTGATAAGGTGCCATAAAGAACAATTTCAATAAAACAGGCGGAAATTGTTTGGCCAAAACAAAACGGTAAACAAAAACTCAAGAATGTAAACAAGACGGGACAGCACAGCACCAAACACGCAACACGGACCTCTACCTCTAACCAACATTAATTCCACTAATTTTAAATGACCACCCGTGAATTCCCACGTGTTTTGACAGGGAGGAATGTAACCCCCTCCCTGCCAACCCAATATTCAACCCACACACTCACTCAATTAGCCCTGCCACATTCCTCCCCCCTTGTCCCATTAGACTTCCATGGGCAGGTTGGAGGGGGGGGGGGGCAGTCCACCTTCCAGCGCCTCTCCAAAGGGACCAAGACCCGATGACAGGAGACCCAAACAGGGTGGCAGGGGCAACTGGAGCGCAGGCCGGTGACCAGTAGCTGGGATGAGGCAGTCATCCCAGCTGCCCTCCTGCTGTGTAGCTGGCAGGGTTGCGGGGTCTTCCGGCTCCTCCCTCTGCAGCTCTGGAGCTGGCACCGGCTTCTTTGCTCTTCGGAGCAGGTGGCTTCTCCTTTCCACCCTGAAAGGGGCAGCACCCGATATAGTGCCTGGGCTCTGCGTCCTCCTTCCAGCTTTTTTTTGCAGGTGGCTGGGGTTGGATCACCTGAAGGAGCCATTTCTCCACCATGCTCACCTCACCCCAATTTTAGACCTCCCACCAGACCTCTCCATCGGCACCCCTCATAGATGTGCCCACATTCCTCACATATAGGAGCCCCTTCTGCCTCCAACCGGTGCTACTGCTCATCCACACTTTCCTTGTGGTCCATTTTTCTCTCTTCTCTCTTTTTTTCTTTTAACCTGTAGTTCCTGATCACTAGGGAGCGCTATCCCACCGCCTACACCATATGTGGTGCGGCAGTGTCACAACCTAGATGGTATTTGCAGGGAGAGAGACTCAGGCACCGAAAGCTGCAAGGTTAATGAGCTATTGCGCTCTTTATTCAAAAATAAATGGGGACAAAACACACTTAACAAAATAAACGGACATTACGACCCTGGGGAAGTGGCTTAGCACTAGTTAACTAAGCAACAGATATAGCTGGCTGCATTCGGAAAGGTTGCTTAGTTTTAATCCTCTCCTCCTGGTCTCATTCCCCTGTTTTTTTTTTTTTTTTTGTATCTCGGAGTTCGACCTGCTGCTTAGTAAGTTGGCAACACTGCCTCACCCAGTGCAAATTCATTTTACTGATGTATTTTTTTTAAATATAACTTTTGCTGTACCTCCTTTTTTGTATTTAGGACAGGTGTTTGTGTTTGGATTCTTGCCGTCTGGAGGTACTGTTTTTACAGATATGCATTTGTTTTCTTTTGTACAAACAGTGGCTGGTACTAAATTGTAATCAAATCATTGTAATCAATTTTGTGTTTGTAGAGTTTTGGAATGCCAGCCACTGTTTCCTTTACTGTTTTGGTTTTATATTTTCTTTTCATGTATTGCTTTCTGATAGCTTTATATATTGTTTAGAATATCTTCTTTTGTGTTTCTGATTTTGTCTCTTCTCTTCTGTTTGAGTGTGTGCGCTTGCATACTGATTGCTTGTGAGCACTTTTAAATAACTCTCATTGAGAATAACCCTACCAAAGCTATTGGAATACGGTTTTGTCTGTAGTGGTAGAGAAGTGAAGCTTTTTTCCTCCGGCTGCATTAACAATCAAGATAAACTGGCACTTAAATTGAGTTTGTCTGCACGTTATAATTAATTTGGTAGTTCATGGTATTAGTTTACAGAATTGTAGTTTGGGTTGCTTTGGATTTGGTTCGTTTTGAGCTTTGCTTACTTTTTATGTTCACTTTGTTTTTGTTATGTTTGTTAATCTTTTTCTGTTTTTCAAAAAGACCCGATCAGTGTTTGATCGGAGGGGGTTCCCAGCTGAGCTATGCTCTACATTCTTGGCAGTATTCAATGAGCATAAATACACTCTTGTTAATGCTGACTCAATAAATGCATTTAAATCAAAGCTAAAAAGACATCTTTATGTAGAGGCCTTTTTGTAGATTGAGATGGCCTATTTTGTTAATATGTATTTATTTTTATTTTTTTCCATTTTTGTTTTTGGATGTTTTTTTGATATTTTATTGCATAATATTATATTATTGTATAGTATATATTTCTAATGTGAACTGCTTTGGGATGCTTGGGCATGAAAGGCGATATACAAAATCAATTTGATTGATTGATTGATTGATAGTAAAGAAGATTCTGTCATTTTACTCATTTTTGTTCCGTTTGTTAATAAAAATGCAGTTTTTTAACTGCACTACTGTTTCTGGTATATCCTTCATTTATTTGAGGGGGATCTGAAGGTTTCATTCTTTTCTTTTCAGCCTCTTAGCGAGGCTACATATAGTTCTTGCCGAGGGGCATTTACTTTCCCACTATGAGCCAAGGCCTGCAATCCATATTTGTTTTATTAATCAGTCAAGTAAATTACAATAATTAATAAAGCCGTTTTTTTGGCAAAGAACTGTCCGTCTGACTTTGTCATATTTATTTACATCGTCAAGTTGGATTTGTTTGGATCTTAGGAAGTCAGAAAACACTGAAAGCAAAGTTTTTATGACAATTTTAGTAAATCATTTTCTGTTATGTCACAAAATAGATGTCTAATTGAATTTCTAAGGACTGATTCATAATATATATATATATATATATATATATATATATATATATATATATATATATATATATATATATATATCGTATTACTTCAATTTGGCACCGCTGCGTTTATTTTAAATGGATCAGAATGACTGCAGCCTTTAAACAGGGGCAGCGATTATACGAGGGCGGCCTTTATTAATAATACTGTGCTTTACAAACGTTGCAATATATTTTAATTTAAGGCATTTTTGAAACGGTGCCATGAGAGGCTCAGATCTGCAGCACTATACTCGTGTGTTTTTGGGGCTTGAATACAGTACATTTTGCTTTGTTGTGTGAGGAGAGGAGGACGCTCACAGTGATGATGTAATTTGAGGGCGAGAGAAAATAAGAATTTCTAAGGACTGATTCATAAATATATATATATATATATATATATATATATATATATATATATATATATATATATATATATATATATATATATATATCTTTTGAAATGATTGGACCTAAAAAACTTTCATCTGTGTTGCCAGTGATTAACTCTAACATGAGATGTGTGCCTGTGTGCCAGTTTAACATCAAGGAGACTGTCATTACCACCAAGCTTGGAAAGCAGACGAATATTGCAGGTGAATATTGCAGAGTGTGTAAAGAACAAAATAACACTGACAAGTAAGTCAAATAATTAACACTAACACTGCAAGCCCTAGGTCAATTCACTTACCCTTTTCTTAGTTGTTAATTTTTGTTTGTTTTATCTTGCTTGGTGCTACATCTTTCTTTGATCTGTTACTGCCTGTTTTTATTCATCAGGTTTTTTTTTTTTAAATAAATAAATAAAAAATGGGACTTGATTTTTCTTGTCCATTCCCATATTGATATCCATTTTTCCTATCCCTTTATATATATATAAAGCTTTTCTTGTGATTCTTCTGTTAAATAGTTTCTATTTTTTCTTAATAAAAATACATGGAAGAACTGAAAGGTGATACATACCTGAAGAAAATTGATTATATCCTTAGGAGTTTGGTTATGAAAAAGAATTAGAGGGCAGAAACATGTTACAGAAACATATTTCATCTGAAGATATAAGTCTGCCAGTAATCTAATAGGGATCCACAGCCAAGGTTTTAAGCAACATAAGGTGAATTAAACTTGACTATAAATAAAAAAAACAAAAAACAATAACAGTTTAAATTGGACAATACAGTTGTTGAAGCTTATACTTAAAAATGTGAATCATCAACATTGCTGCATTGACTGATTCAATTCACATCAACATTACAAATACATCAGATTAACAAATAGTATATTTGTAAGTGAACATTACCCTTCTATAGGTGTTTCCACAATGTGCTGTTATGTTGTTTAAGAATAAAACATACAGTAAATGAAGATTGATGCATTTTAGCTCTGTGTTAATCCACTGGGGGATTTATCTGGCACTTATTTTTAGCATCAGATTTGTAGATTTTAGGGGAGGAAGTTTAGGATCTGTCTTTGTTTAAGTTATTAAAATAGACCCAAACAGGTAATACTGTGTACAAAATGGCATTGGTATTGTCTATCATAGCCTGGTAATAGATGACAACCTCTCAGATATTAACAACCTTGTCATATGAGCAGGAAATGTTTAGTTGTGTTGTAGAAAGAAGTTCTACAACACAATGTGTACAGTGTCCCTTTTTTTAAGCAATGTCATCTTGCACAGTTTGGGGTCTGGCTGCTCAAATTGAGCCAAATTATTTCTGCTCTATTAAGATTCTATTAATTCTCAGAAGGTTGTTATGCCAACATTCTCAGAAGTTTATAATGCCAAAATTATTTTAATATTTCAAATTGGTTAATTTACTCCTCATTCAGTATTCTCAATAGGTTGGTTACTACCATTTATTACTAAGGACATTTAGCCTAATGAGCAGACCAAATGCATTTAATTATTGGGGCTAACAAGGGTTAGCTACCCTTGTCGGCAGTATCCAGTTCTGTGTTTACATGATGCTGGGGACACCCACCCAAGGCTTCTAAGAAATTAAAGAGAAAAATATCCCTAGATTCTGCGAGAGCGGTGGCGGAAGATGACTCAACGTTGGGCAACACGGTTAAAGACTTAGGAATGGAAACGGATATGAGAATGGAGAGTACTTCACCAAAGACTAGTTCAAGATCTGCAGTTAGCAAAGACATGGAACTACAGGTTTGTGTCTGCGGCTGGAGCAAGGCGACAACGGTCAAGGGTTTGAAGATTCATCAAGTGAGAATGAAATGCTTGAGGAAGAAGGGACAAGGGCCTCGCATTGATCAGTACTTCTTACAAAGTCAGTCAAGTCAGTCAAATTAAATCCAGTGACAGGAAGCAAACCACAGTTCACAGGATATCAGCACCCCTGTCATAGATGTGAGGAGGACTTGCATGGATACAGCTAGTGATGAACCTAACCCTTTGCGGTCCTTTGTCGGACTGGGTTCGACATTGCAATTATTCCCATCAGGTCCTTTGTCGGACCCTGTCCGACATCATTTTAAAACGCAAAAACGCAAAAAGTCGGTTTTCAACGGAAAAAGCCAAGAAAACCATTCAATGGCCGAGTGGGAATGAAAGGAGCCGAGACAAGCCGATAAAAAAAAATAAAAAAAAGGCGATCTCATGAATAGTCATACTACCCCTTGCATCAGATGGGGCGGTCATATGGAAACAAGCTGGGAGTTACAGTATCAGCGCACAGAGACTATCACGGACATTTGCAGAGCTTTTTGAGATGTTATAGCAATAAAATAATGACTTGGATTGCATTATTGAGGAGTTTGGTGATAAAACGAGTCATCAGGAGACGATTGATCGGTATGTACGACTATTATTATTATTATTTTTTATTTGGTAGCATATGTGAAAGCGATAGCAAACGAAAGGGTGGGGCGGGGCTGGAGATCCCTAGTGAGTGCTTTGTTGATATGCAGGGCCATTTAAACCCGTTTGACTGTGGAAAAAAATACTTTTAAACAGCGCGTCTAAAATGAACTGCGCGTGTGAAAATAAATTGGACCTGGCGAGCCTGACGCAGAATTAATAAATGGACCGCATTTATTGTGCCTCAACGGGCACAAACCTGGAGTTAAATGGCCAAGATCTTGTGAGAAAGTGGTTTATTATTTAGCAGACGCCTTTATCCAAGGCAACTTACAGAGACTAGGGTGTGTGAACTATGCATCAGCTGCAGAGTCACTTACAATTACGTCTCACCCGAAAGACGGAGCAAAAGGAGGTTAAGTGACTTGCTCAGGGTCACACAGTGAGTCAGTGGCTGAGGGGAGATTTGAACCGGGGACCTCCTGATTACAAGCCCTTTTCTTTAACCACTGGACCACACAGCCTCCTTAATGGAAAAATGGTGTGGGACACAGTAAACACTGATCTCTGTTTTGCATTGAAAGGTCAAATGGAAAAGTTTAAAAGAAGCTGGATAAATTTGGGGACATCATCTATGCATATGGAAGCGAGAGGTTTGGAGTTGAAAAAAGGAAGGAAAAAGTACACACTATTCCTGGAAAGTCTAGACGGCAGCAGGAGATTGAACGCTCAGTTAGAGAAAGGAGACAGCTGAGGAAACAATGGAGAAGAGCAGAACAAAGTCAGAAGGAGGGACACAATCTGTTACAAAGAGTCATAAAAGATAAGCTTGCAACATTGCACAGAGCTGAGCAGCTACGGAAACGCTACAAAAAGAAGTTATTCACCAGTGAGAAAAATGGCACACTAAAAGCATCTAAGTTTGAGCTGGAGAGATATTTGGAGGAAACTCATACAGATTAAAAAAGGCAGGAGCCTATGTCAATTCCTTCAGACATCCCACCTATCAATCCACCAGAATACCAAATGGAGGACTGTGCACCTAAGTGGAAAGAAGTAGAGCAAGCTGTGAAAAAAGCAAGGACGTCATCATCTCCAGGGCCTAATGGAGTTCTGTACAGAGTGTACAAGAGTGCTTCTGGAGTTCTACGAATCCTGTGGAAATTGATGAAAGTGGCATGGGAAAAACAGGTTGTACCAAGAGCATAGCGCGAGCAGGTGGAGTCTTTGTACCAAAAGAAAAAGATTCTACAAGCATCAGTCAATTTCACCCTATTTCCCTATTAAACGTAGAAGGCAAGATTTTCTTCAGCATTATTGCTCAAAGACTGTCAACTCACCTATTAAAGAACTGCTTCATTGACACTTCAGTACAAAAAGCGGGCATTCCAGGTTTCCCAGGATGCTTTAAACACATCAATGTGATCTGGCAACAAATTCAATCAGCTAAAAAGGAGAGGAAGGAGCTCCATGTGACATTCCTGGATTTGGCTATTGCATATGGTTCAGTGCCACATGAACTTATTTGGGCAGCATTTGATTTTTTCAGTGTATCGATGACTACAACAAATTTAGTGAAAGCCTACCTTGGAGATTTGCAATTTTGTTTTTCAACTTCAGAATTCAGCACTACATGGCAATGCCTAGAAGTTGGAATAATAGCAGGATGCACCATTTCTCCAATGGCTTTACCATGACAATGGAAGTAATTATTAGGGCATCAAAATGGGTAGTGGGAGGAGAGCGCTTGGCTTCTGGAATGCGTCTACCACCAATTCAAGCATACATGGATGACATGACAACCATGACTACAACAGTAGCCTGCACTAATCGGTTATTGGGCAAATTAACCAACAACATTGAATGGGCACGAATGCAATTCAAGCCCACTAAATCAAGGAGCATCTCTATAATTAAAGGTAAAGTAGTAGATAAAACGTTCTTCATTAATGGTGAGGCAATACCAACAGTGTCTGAGAAGCCAGTGAAAAGTCTTGGGAGATGGTACGACAAGGATCTAAAGGACACAGTTCATGTGGGAGAAGTCAGACAACAAGCAGCGGAAGAGTTGAAGAGCATAGACAGCAGTGCTTTACCGGGCAAACTGAAACTCTGCTGCTTTCAGTTTGGTCTACTGCCGAGGCTGCTATGGCCACTGACTGTGTACAAGGTTTCATTGACAACAGTAGAAAATGGTTGAGAGTTCCACGCTGCCTCAGCAGAGTGGGACTTTATGGTAAAGGAATACTGCAACTACCAGTCTCTGCTCTAACCGAGGAGTTTAAGTTCGCCAAAGTCCAACTGGAAATTACATTAGTAGATTCACGCGCCAAATGCATAAGGGAGGCAGCACCTGTGTTGAAAACTGGAAGAAAGTGGGCGGCAAAGAAAGCCGTGGAAGATACTAAGGCTGCCCTTCGAATCGGTGATATCATGGGGCAAGTTCAGCATGGAAGAGGGGGTCATGGTTTCAGTTCAGCTCCTTCTACATGGCATAAGGCAACCCCAGCTCAATGGAGGAAGCTGGCAGTCAATGAAGTGCAGAAGCAGGAGGAGAGGATGAGGTGCGTAAAGGCCGTTTCCCAGGCCAAGCAGGGTGAATGGATGAGATGGGAGAGTGTGAAACAACGCAAGATCAGTTGGCAAGACCTATGGACAATGGAACAGAGCAGGATCAGTTTCCTCATCAGGTCAACATATGATGTTCTCCCATCACCACAGAACCTAAACCTCTGGGTAGGAGAGGATCCCTCATGTCCTTTGTGTTCATCACCTGCAGGATGTAAGGTGGGTTTTAGCCAAGGACGGTTTACTTGGCGCCATGACCAAGTGCTGCAATGTTTGGCCTTAGCATTGGAAGATAAGCGTAACATGACTAGTAAGTTGCCACCAATTCCATCAAAGCATTACACACAAAAGACAACATTCCTCCGCCCAGGAGAACAACTGCAAAGAAAAGGTGTTAAAACCAAGCCTTAAAACCACCCAGGACAAATGGAAGTTGCTAGAGATTGCAAAATGCTGGCAGATGTTGGTCAACATCTTATTTTTCCACCTGAGATTGCCACCACTAACCTTCGACCAGATATTGTCTTGTGGTCTGGATCAGCATGCCTTGTTCACCTGGTAGAGTTAACAGTGCCATGGGAGGATGCTGTGGATGAGGCGTATGAGAGGAAGAAACGCTGATGTTCGGGTACGTAAGCTGGGTTGAGTTGAGTGGGGGATGGAGGGGGGTGATGCCGGGATGCCAGAATCACCGTCGAGTGTTCTTGAGATGTCGTGGGCTAGTTAACGAAACACAGAGGATGGAAGATGCCCACTTGAAGACCCCAGAGATGTACCCTATTTAGCTCAATCTAGATGGTTGTGTGCTGATGCGCTGGGGAGACAAAATAAGCTGATCCCTGGAGCCAGCATTATACTTCACCCATCAACACCAGGCGGAAGGATATCTACATCATCAGATGGAAGGAAACACAAATGGATGGAGACGCAGATGGATCACATTAGTTTACTGTAAAGCTACGTCTTAGTTGGTGCTTATCTTGGTGAGAGCCGAGTTCAAATCAGCATGAAGTTTTAACATCTACTCTCATGATATGGAAATCAGTGATTATTAGCATAATTATCCAACCATTCTCAGAAAAAAATCTACTTGTACAGTACTTGCATCCAAAAAAGTTAATCTAGAACGGCATATATGTGTGATTGACTGCATTGCTACTAGTTATTAGGAAGTTCCTTCACTGTAAACAACACTGTGTTGCAACCTGTCGAGTGGCATAGGCTATTAATACTTTGGTATAGGGGCTGATCTGTATGAAGATGGGACTAATACAGTATTATCATTGACACTGATAGTTAGAGATTATTTTTCCATAATTGCAGTAATCATGTAATCCGTAAATATGTTTTGCATTCAATAATGAACACTTCCAAGCAATGGCTCTGCTATAGCTTATACTTTGTAAAAAATAAAAATGAAACAATGTTAGTTTTATACAGTAGCACCTATATTATTTTAATACATGTTTTTGTTATTGATAAGCAGAATCGGCTTTCCTCTGCCAGTGCCTAGAATATCAAGCCCTGACTTTTTTGTCACTGGTGGACAAACACAGACACTTCCAGCATTTAAGTAAGATACTTAGTATACACTCCCTCTATTGAAGTTTGCAGATAGCTAACAAATCACAACGAATCACCTGAATCTCATTTTACACTGACCCTATGAGCCGCATACCAACATTTCCATATTATTATTATTATTATTATTAGTTTATTTAGCAGACGCCTTTATCCAAGGCGACTTACAGAGACTAGGGTGTGTGAACTATGCATCAGCTGCAGAGTCACTTACAACTACGTCTCACCCAAAAGATGGAGCACAAGGAGGTTAAGTGACTTGCTCAGGGTCACACAATGAGTCAGTGGCTGAGGTGGGATTTGAACCGGGGACCTCCTGGTTACAAGCCCTTTTCTTTAACCACTGGACCACACAGCCTCCATATGGTCGAGAGCCACAAGACACAGCAAGACATTTTAAATGTATTACACACTTTAAACAAAATATATTCAGTTGTTATGAAGCATAAACTGCCCTGATTTCACCAAAAACACCACATAAAAAGACACATTTTTATAAGGATTCTTTTTGACAAGTTCTTCCCTTGAGATCTGAATGCTGGGTTTAAAAAATGACTGCTGCATGTATTAAATACTTTTGAGAGCTTTGTGGATGGCACTGTATTTATTTTGAAAGGGATTACAGTACCTGCTCATGACGAGACGTAAGATATGTAAATATAACATTAATTTTTGACCTGCAATTTAACATTTAGACATGCATTTTCTAGTCTTGCACCAACACTCAACTTTTATAAAAAGATTCATTTCTCTGAATAAGGACATTTTTGCACGAGCGATATTCCATGCCATACAAAACTTGCTTGTGTCATTAAGTGGTTAGGGCTCTTGACTGGAGGGTCGTGGGTTCAATCCCAGGTGGGGGACACTGCTGCTGTACCCTGAGCTAGGTACTTTACCTAGATTGCTCCAGTAAAAACCCAATTGTATAAATGGGTAATTGTATGTAAAAATAATGTGTAAAAATAATGTGATATCTTGTAACAATTGTAAGTCGCCCTGGATAAGGGCATCTGCTAAGAAATAAATAATAATAATAATAAATCAGCTTCTTTACTGAATGCAGAAAGGAGCATCTGCTGACTGCTGAGGCATGCTTTTAAAGAGGCCAGCTTGTTTCTCCTCAAGTCTGATCCAGGAGGATATTCAGATGAAAATGTGTTGTGATTTGTTTCAGAATGGCGTTTAAGGTTGCTCGTTTTGTACAGACTACAGTGTGTAAGTGATTTGTTGCAGATGAGACACTGTTTTCAGTGAAAGCAAACTCTTCCTCCCATTCTGTCTTAAGCCTCATACTTTCGTTTATTACTCATGGAGGGTTTGCTCAATGAAACAATCGAGAACTTAATTCAGAATTATGAAATTGAATTTCAGCTGCACTTCCGTCTTTCATGTGAATGCGCATGCGCCAGCGAGCGGTGTCGAAAGTAATCAAGTGACGAAATGTCCTTGCAGTGAACATGCAGGCTCAAAGAAACAGAAGAGAGAGAAGGGGAGAGAAGAAAGAATAATTAACAAGAATTAATACAGAGAACAAAAATAATATACTCATTGTGTTTATTTTTACTTTCTTTTCGTTTTTGTTTATTGTTCATTCGAGCCACAAAGTGGGCGTCACCCAGCAATTCACCGGGAGCTGCACTTGAACTGCTCGGGAGCCACATGAGTCTCGCGAGCCACACACGGTTTGGCCACTTCTGTCATAAACCTTAACAGGATACATAGTTTACCTAAACTCGCTCTGTAAATATCCATTTGTTACAAAAAATCCAATAAAAAAATAACATGGTTTAATGAGAATCTTGCCCAATTTGTTCTAAATAAACAAAAACAAAGATTGTACTTGAAAACTGGTATGATGGGACATTTAGACAACAAAAGACAGTCCAGGCAGCGTTGTAAGTAAAAAAACTAAGAAGGTTTACTTTAAAAAATAAACAAAAGGAAACCGTGAGGGGATTGTGGTGAGGGATTAATATATATATAATAATATGGCACGGGGTTGGATAATTGATGGTTGCTATGTATCTTCACCTTTCGTGTCATTTGTTATTCAGCACTAACGAGCTCAACAAGAGACAGATGCCACGAATCAACGCACCTGTATAAAATACGCTCTGACCGGCAAACTGTGTCTGAGTGTAGTGGTGGAGAAAAGGACTTGGTGGATGGTAGTCGTAGAGTGAGTGAGTGAGTGAGTGAGTGAGTGAGTGAGTGAGTGAGTGAGTGAGCGAGTGAGCGAGCGAGTGAGAGAAAGAAGGACAAAGAAACCAACAAACAAACAAAGGATTTATTGGCTACAACTTTGGAACGGAATTGGACCTTGAGTAGTGGATTGGACTATTGGACTGAATGAGTACCCGAACCCGGTAAAACGACCCTTTTCTGAACCTGAACCACGAGACTGCCAATGATTGTTTGTTTTTGGTTACTTATACGAGATAAAGATTATTTTCATTTTGTTTTATTTTCTTTTCATTTAAAAAGAAATATAATCTGCGTTATCGTATTACAATCTCTCCGTGTCTGGTGTTTTGCATCTTACCACCTGTCTATCACAATCTATAATTACCTCAACCCTGCACAATATTACTATATATATATATACAGTATATATATATATATATACAGCCTTCTATGTGCCAGGCTTGGCCCAAATGTGTCACACATCTTGCTGTCGCAGCTTCTTTGCCATTGGCTCTCTTTAAGTGCTCTTCTGTCAAATCCGCTGCTCCAGTCTCTTACATACTGGGAGTTGGCATTCTCTGTATCACTATGGGGGAATGTTGTATTCCCCAATAGCTACCCTCACTTGGTTTAGCCCATCAGCCAAGTTGGTTGCCCTTGGCGTGGCCCTGCCATATGCTGACAGCTTCTTGGAGCCACAAGTGAGAGTTGAGAGTCCAATGACGACCAGGGATACCAAGCCGTCCTATTGGACACGGCTGATTCATACCTCAAAGTGCTACGTCTCCTGAGACACCCCATACACCCATAATCCTTTCCCAGGGACTGTAGGACAGTTGCTAATCTCAATATGTTCTTTCCTATAAATAACTATGTCATCGATATATGCCGCTGCATATTCTCAATGCTGTTGTAACACCTTATTCACCAGTCTCTGAAAAGTAGCTGGGGCCCCATAAAGTCCAAACGGCACAGTACGAAATTAGAAAAGACCATCTGGGGACTAAATGTCCTGGCTCTTGGCACCAGAAGCACACTAGGGCAGAAGGCACCGACGGATACATTCTGTCCCGCTGGTCAGTGACCGGTGGGTTAGGGTTTTTTTTCTCTTGTCCATCCTGTGGCTAACTTTGGCCCCCAAGATCTCGAAGCCTGGTTGCCCCCTTTGGGCTTATGTTTAGTGAGGGTGATTGTGGTGGTGGCCCCTGGTGGTTTAGGGGCAGGAGTGATTTCTGGGGAGGCGCCCTCGTTTGTGTCTTCATACGCTTTCACCAGGGCGATGGCACTTTTGAGAGTGGTAGGATGGTGTCTTCTAACCCACTCTTGATCCCTGGGTGCACTGATCCAAGAGGTACTGTCTGGCAGCCTGGGGCTGCATCCCTTTGGATAGATGGTACTCTCAGAAATGGTGATGGTACGTTTCGTTCATGATCCCGAGGCGCAAAGGTGTAGTCCAGTTCATCTTCTGCAGGCACAACCCAATAGGCGGCCTGGGCTTTCCCCTTCAGACATGGTGCCAACTTGGTGGCCCAATATTCTCTGGGGCACTTTACTGCTTCAGCCACCCTCTCGAAGGTGACCAAAAACACCTCAGGATCATCGTCCCAAGTCATCTTCTGTAATTTTGGTTGCACTGCAAACATCCAGGCAACCGCTGCTTCCAAGGTGGATGGGGCTGCAAGCGTCTCTACCAGCTGTCCGAAGAACTGGGCAAGCTGCTCTTGGCAAAGCACCTCCCTCTCCTCGCGATGTTTCTCCTGCTCCATAAACATCTGTAACACTGTCTCTGGATCCATAATCCCACAATGACACCACGTGTGGTACGATGGGGCATGTAGACAACAAAAGACAATCCAGGCAGCGTTATAAGTAAAAAAACAAAGGTTTATTTACAAAAATAAACAAAAGAAATCTGTGAGGGTATTGCAGTGAGGGATTATATACAGTACTGTGCAAAAGTTTTAGGCAGGTGTGAAAAAATGCTGTAAAGTAAGAATGCTTTCAAAAATAGACATGTTAATAGATTATATTTATCAATTAACTAAATGCAAAGTGAGTGAACAGAAGAAAAATCTAAATCAAATCCATATTTGGTGTGACAACCCTTTGCCTTCAAAACAGCATCAAGCATCAATTCTTCTAGGTACACTTGCACACAGTTTTGAAGGAACTCAGCAGGTAGGTTGGCCCAAACATCTTGGAGAACTAACCACAGTTCTTCTGTGGATTTAGGCAGCCTCAGTTGCTTCTCTCTCTTCATGTAATCCCAGACAGACTCAATGATGTTAAGATCAGGGCTCTGTGGGGCCATACCATCACTTCCAGGACTCCTTGTTCTTCTTTACGCTGAAGGTAGTTCTTAATGACTGCTGTATGTTTGGGGTCGTTGTCATGCTGCAGAATAAATTTGGGGCCAATCAGATGCCTCCCTGATGGTATTGCATGATGGATAAGTATCTGCCTGTACTTCTCAGCATTGAGGAGACCATTAATTCTGACCAAATCCCCAACTCCATTTGCAGAAATGCAGCCCCAAACTTGCAAGGAACCTCCACCATGCTTCACTGTTGCCTGCAGACACTCATTCGTGTACACTCTCCAGCCCTTCGGCGAACAAACTGCCTTCTGCTTCAGCCAAATATTTCAAATTTTGACTCATCATTCCAGAGCACCTGCTGCCATTTTTCTGCACCCCAGTTCCTGTGTTTTCGTGCATAGTTGAGTCGCTTGGCCTTGTTTCCACGTCGGAGGTATGGCTTTTTGGCCGCAAGTCTTCCATGAAGGCCACTCTGACCAGACTTCTCCGGACAGTAGATGGGTGTACCAGGGTCTGCCAGTTCTGAGCTGATGGCACTGCTGGACATCTTCCGATTGCGAAGGGAAGTAAGCATGATGTGTCTTTCATCTGCTGCAGTAAGTTTCCTTGGCCGACCACTGTGTCTACGGTCCTCAACGTTGCCCGTTTCTTTGTGCTTCTTCAAAAGAGCTTGGACAGCACATCTGGAAACCCCTGTCTGCCTTGAAATTTCTGCCTGGCTATAACTACCTTGATGCAGTATAACTACCTTGTGTCTTGTTGCTGTGCTCAGTCTTGCCATGGTGTATGACTTTTGACAGTAAACTGTCTTCAGCAACCTCACCTTGTTAGCTGAGTTTGGCTGTTCCTCACCCAGTTTTATTCCTCCTACACAGCTGTTTCTGTTTCAGTTAATGATTGTTTTTCAACCTACATATTGAATTGATGATCATTAGCACCTGTTTGGTATAATTGTTTAATCATACTCCTAACTATATGCCTACAAAATCCCTGACTTTGTGCAAGTGTACCAAGAAGAATTGATGCTGTTTTGAAGGCAAAGGGTTGTCACACCAAATATGGATTTGATTTAGATTTTTCTTCTGTTCACTCACTTTGCATTTAGTTAATTGATAAATATAAACTATTAACATGTCTATTTTTGAAAGCATTCTTACTTTACAGCATTTTTTCACACCTGCCTAAAACTTTTGCACAGTACTGTATATATATTTAAAGAAATAGCACTGTTGTGTTCTTCAGCTACCGTCTCTCTCAGGCTGACGGCAGACTCGTTGTTTCCTTACTCTGCAGTCATGTCAGGGCGGACCGAGAAAACAAGAAACAAAACAAACGAACAGTCAGCACTTACATGACAAAACAATTCCTCCTCCCTCCTGCTTCACAGACTCCTCCTGTGTTTCAAGTATCAAGTACCCTGAGCACAGCAGTGCATCCCCTTTTGTGTGTCAAGCCTTGCTCCTGTAGCCAGTGGAACACCAATCCCTATATAACAGGTGTTCTTAACCTTCACATGACACGAGTAGCAGGGATTTACATAGTCACGCCTCCGCCTCTCACCAAGATGTCGCCCTCCATAAAGGTGACTTACATCACGGTCACGTGATCTGATTGAGGAAAGCCTTGGGTTGATTTGATACCTTCTACTGTCGGGAGGCTGAATTACAAACCAAAACCCCTGTGAACCAGGCTTCCTCTCCGTGGTTCGTTGCCCCTTTAAATGAGAGACCCAGACACAGAACTTGAATTTTCAAAGTGCTTACACGCTATTTTTAATAAACAAAAGAAACAAAATGAAACGAAAACTCTGTTTTTGGAGCACTTACTACACACAGGAACACCCTGACTAAACCCCGGACAGCTAAGCTGTTTATAGGCTATTAAATAAAACAAAACAATACAAAACAGATTTTTTTACAAATGACAAAAAGGCTTTACACAATGCATCCCTGAACAGACTGGCTGCTTTCTTTAAATACCCTGCACCTGGCTCTAATTTACAATAATAGTCAAGTGCAGGTGATAATTAAACAATAAATACTAATTAAATAATAATTAAACAAATAAACAAATACATGTTTTTGGCAGGGAGGATATTAACCCCCTCCCTATATATAGATATCTTTTTTCTTTGGGGGGGGTTGCCCTGTGGCCAGTATGTTAAAATTGATTTGCTTGCTAAATCATGTTATTTATAATACTGGAAACATGAATGAAACATGGGAATATCATTTCTTATGCTTCTGTATATTGCAGGCAGAATACAAAGATGACACTTTAGACTTTAGTCTGTGCAAGTTCTTCACAGCAGAATGCCAAGGTCTTTTGTTAAATTATGTGAGATCTGGTTGCTTTTTTAAAATAACAATGCAGGAATTAAAATAAGGTGAACTTGTACTGTAAATAGAGATGTAAAAAAATGTTTATATATAGTAATATCTGTGCACATGAGAAAATCCAGGATAACTGATGGAAAAGTGTGAAGAGTATATCAGAATGTGACAAATGGATAGATATTGTGCAGCTTCTAAATGAAAAATGTTGTAATGTTGTTTGGTTATTTAATATTTTTTTACAGTGCTGCATAACTGAGTATCCCATGGTGGTAGAGCAAAACAAACACTGGAGATATGAGATTTCATATGAATATTCTTAACCACCAACATGGTGAAAAGGGATTGTTAATATAACATTTTCTCTGGGATGGTAAATGGAAACTAAATAGCCACTTTGGATGCCACAGAATATAAATCATACAAAGAAGAATTTGTGAGTAGACACCACAGTAGAACATTTACTGTATAGCCCAAACATTTTCCAAGTGCAAAGAAAAGGCATGAATCACTGCACAGCTTTAGGTATAAGTTCATTTTTTTTTACCTAGATAGACCATAACTCACCAGGTTTTGGAGTTCCTCCCAGACTCTTAGTAACCACTGATATTAATCTACATGTGAGACAAGTCCCTGCTCCCCAGTGTGGGTGGCAGGGTAGCAAAGTGCTAAGGATAGAGAGCTTTGAAATAAATTGCAACATTTATCACTAAATACAAAATACATGACATTGTGTGACAAAAAAATATATATTTAACAATGGAAACAATCAGGTCATTAATTTCCACTTGTTTTTGTATACCCATTTTTATCTATACTGTAGTAGGTATCGAATAAAATTAAATGTATCCTTCTAGTGTCGAGAGATTCTGGTGGCAATCCACTTAAACTTTTCTGTTCATTTTCTATTCAACTTGTTTCAGCAAGCACATGAATTTTAACATTCTGTAGGCCCATTTTCATCACATTTGCTTAATTATATCTGCTTTCAAAGCCTATCAGGTTATTGTTCATTTATTATATTTTCTGTGTTCCTTTTGGAGACCAGTACTGACACAACACATAATGAATTCTAATTATTTTGTTTCTATTCAGTTTCTTTTTCTTCCATTCAGATTTGTTACAGTGTTGACTATAGTGATTTACAATAGAGAGGCTGCTATTTTTTTTACATTTTATGGTAACATATCATTTAAGGGAAAATTGAAGCAGATGTGCAAATGTTTTTGGGGTAATAGCTGCAGAGTATGATTTCATAAAGACCTTGAAATATAACACCATTCTTTGTGTGTGTGTGGGCGGGGGGGATTATGATGGGAACTTTCATCTTAATAAGGTCCAATATAGGCACTATACTTCTTGTGCTTATAAAACATTGCTTTCATTTATTTAAAAACCCTGAACACAACTTGTTTACCTGAAGCTGAAGCCAATTACATTTGCAGTAAACAAAGACTGGTAAAGTAGTGCTGCACGAGTCGATTATTTGAATTGAGCTCTCTAAAGATATCAGGCACTGACAATCAGATGAGAACAGTGGTGTAGTACTAAATCTAAAAGTACCAGAATGCCAATAAAATATTGATTTTCTTCAACAAAAATTATTATACAAATTCACATTTTATTTGTACATTGAACTTAAGGTAGTTGGGGGGCTCAGTTTTATTATTATTTGGCAAAATCGGTTATTTTCAGTTATTACAAATAAACACCACTCAACCGCATCAATTTACAGTTTCTATAATAAATTGCATGCATGTTTCACAAATGCATATTCAAAGGTTAACTTACTGTGTTTAGGAATCAGGTAATGCACAGCTATGGCCAAAAATTTTGCATCGCCCTATAGAATTAACTAATTTTGGTTCCTAAAGTCGAATGAAACCTGCTGAATAATATTACGTTAACATACTGAATTATATACCGCTTTGAAGTTTTCCACAAAGCAGTATATAATATGGACAGACATCCTTCCTCTCCCAGCCCACCAGGAGCTCATTCCACCCCCACAAAATCATAGCTTAACCTTAACATACACTTTTTTTTCCTGCACATTTACAATGTTACGCCCAGGGCACACAGTGCCATACCAAGCCAGTAGCAAGGGCAGTCGTTCATTCCGATCCCCGCGTCTCTGCACTGACCGTTATACAAGCAGCTTAAATTAGTAACAGGTAATTAACAAAACAAAGCCGCGTTTGTGTCCACAGTCGTAGTCGATGCACTTTTGCTGTCGTCTTCATCAGCATTTTTACTAAACATTTTTAGCCTTCTTATTAAAATAATAGTTTGTAATAGAAGAAGTTCCTAAAGTTCTCTTCATTGCAGCACAAGGACGACTGACCGAATCAGACAATTGTGTGGGAGATGTGTGTGACTCTTGAGTCTGCAAACATTTTAAAATACCCGCCGGTTATCGGAGACTCTGATTCGGAGGTTCTACCTGTAGAAAAAAATACAGGAATGGTGTTCCAGCTCGACTACACCAGTCAGTGGGTGAGTCATTGAAGTTGATTGGGCTAATTTAACATTATGGCAAGATGGCTTGCGGGTGACGTCAGACCAGGAAGGAGGCACAGACACACAGCACTGAGGTATGAATGAAGCACTGATGCATGGTTAATTATAAACAAAAGAGCTAAACAAAATAAAACACTTCAAAACAAAAGGCACGATGGCCAAAACAAACAAAGACACAGAACAAACACTAAATCAAACAAGCATTGTGCTGTGTTGAGTAATATATTTTCTACCTTTTTAAGCTTTTCATATTGTTTTAAAGTACACATTTCTCTTTTATTATTATTATTATTTATTTATTAGCAGACACTCTTATCCAGGGCTACATACAATTGTTACAAAATATTACAGTACAAAGAATTCCATTATAAAATATCACATTACAGAATATCATAATACAGATAAGAGCAGTCATGAAAGTACAATAAGATCAAATTTAAGTAAGCGCAAAATAAAGAATACAGTAATGTATAAGTAAGACAAGTTTGACTAAGATCAGTTATAACTTATAGTAAATATTTGCTTATGTGAGTAAAGTCCACTAAGAACATGTATTAAGTATGATAAATGGATGCGAATGAGTATGTTTACCTATAAAAGTAAAATCAAATACAAGATACAGTAATAGTTAAGAGCAGTAGTTGAATGCGGCAAGGTATGGAGCAGTTCAGTGCAAGTACAAGCTGGTGCAAGAACTGGTACAATTGGGTGCCATATAGTCCAGTATAGTCGAGAGCTGAGGTTTACAGATGCTGTCTGAACAGGTGTGTCTTGAGGAGGTGTCGGAAGGTGGTCAGGGACTGAGCAGTCCTGATATGCATGGGTAGGTCGTTCCACCACTGAGGGGCAAGGGTGGAGGAGTGGGCTCTGGAGGCAGGGGAGTGGAGGGGGGGTCAAGCTAGTTTGCCGGAGATGGAGAAGCGGAGGGGGCGAGGGGGGGTGTAGGGAGAAATGATAGGAGGGAGCAGAAATAGGAGGGAGCAGAAAGGTCAAGACAGCGATAGGCGAGTACAAGAGTTTTGAATTGGATGTGAGCAGCGATAGGGAGCCAGTGCAGAGCGGAGCAGCCATGTATCATGGGAGAAACAAGGATGGGAAAAGACAAGGCGAGCAGCAGAGTTTTGGATGAGCTGGAGTGGACGGGTAGCAGAGGCAGGAAGGCCGGCCAGGAGGGAGTTGCAGTAGTCGAGGCAGGACAGCACCATTTATGTATTCTGATGCTGATGTATCCAAATAGTTCTTCAAGGCTACACTAAATTGTATGCTCACAATTGTAATTTTGCTTTCTGAAAAAACAGAAAACATTAAGAAATAAACCATTTTGCTGTCAGGTTTACAGTTGGGGGTCTCCGGAAATGCTGGTATGTGATTGGAGCATGAGATATAAAGACAAATTAACCTCCCATATTGCTGCATACTTTGTTTGTTGCCAGGATGTTCAGTTATAGTATTTATTTTACATTTGCTGTGTAATGTACAGTGATTTTACACAATCGCAACCTTTCTAACCAATCAAATTGCTCTGTTGCAATAAGCCTTATTGTTTATTTGAATTCAGAATGTTTATCTCCTTGTACATTACACTTAAACAGGTTATCACTTAATACATCAGTAATAGCAGCAGAGTTACAAAAACATGGGGCTGTATTTCCCACATGTAATTAGATGCATCAATAACAAATACAAACACACATACTTAAAGCACCCATGAAATATAACCCCAGAGAAAGCTCATTCAAGCAACCTCATACAGTCATATTGCCAAACAAAATTGGACTGTTTTCAGCTACTAAGTAGTTTGCTTTCCATCCGAGGTTTTACATTTACAGAAGGCCCTGGCTTAGTTATGCTACTGCAATATGACAAGATTGTGAATTGTACTATTGTTCACTCTGGAGAATCATCACCCATGGTACTCTGGTAAAACAAATTGATTTCTGAACTCTCAATTGTCTGTTTTTGTGTAGCTGGTATTCCATAATAATTTCTATTTTGTTCACCTGGAATGTCATAACTTGTAAACCAGTTAGTTTACTAAACCACAATAAGTATGCTGGGTAGCTGATTTTTTTTTTTGTAATATTTATTTATTTTATTTTATTTCTTAGCAGACACCCTTATCCAGGGCGACTTACAATTGTTACAAGATATCACATTATTTTGACATACAATTACATTATTTTTTACACATTATTTTTTACATACAATTACCCATTTATACAGTTGGGTTTTTACTGGAGCAATCTAGGTAAAGTACCTTGCTCAAGGGTACAGCAGCAGTGTCCCCACCTGGGATTGAACCCACGACCCTCCGATCACGAGTCCAAAGCCCTAACCACTACTAAACTAGAACAAGCATAAATCATTTTTCTGATATATATTGCATTCTAATTTTTTCACTTTATGCTATCTTACACTTTAAATTTCATTTAATTCTGAATTTGTAGTTTCCAAGATATAGTACTTCAGAGGCAACCTACAGTCATAGCACAGTATACTGTTTTTGTAACCCATATCATGGTAATAGTAATGCAATTGCTCCTTTAACTAAAACCTTGTTAAAAAGATATACACTATACAATAATGTAAATCATTGTCAGCCTCAGAATGTTCTTTTCATACTCCTAATGGTATCATTTAACATGTTTTGTCTGCAACCTGATTCTGTCCTGTGCTTAGTTCTCTATTTCCTTGTACATTTTCTATTGAAGCACGTGTCATAAAACCCACAGACTAGCTTGGTTAGACTGTATATGGAGAAGACAGAAGGAAACAAAGAGCAGAAAAACTGAATGAAAGCTCCAGCAGTATAAATAGATACGTGGAGGCTAGGGAGTCCCGTATTGTCGCTGCCTTACCATTATCTGACCTTGAAAGCACTCCAAGCCCTTCAAATCCTACAGCCCGAGGAGGCTGCCAGATTTTTTAAAAAAATTCAACGGGGTTACTGTAGTGCAGGATTGTATTACAGGAATGCTTACTACATTTTTTAACATAACCCTTTAACATAACCCACTGTATTTCTGGAGTACATCTGCTGTGATGTTTTTATTTATCTATTTATTTATTGCTGCCATGGAGCCATTATCCTGCTAGTCAACTTTCACTAATGATTCCTCATGAGACCCTGCATGACCCTGTGTGTCAGAAAAAAAAGGTTGCACCGCAAGTGATGAACAAAGAGCTGGCATAAGGTTACCTTACATTGACATCTCCAAGCATGCATGCTTCTGCAATATAGCGTGAGAATTTTCCATTAGCATTGAGACTCTTTGTATTTCTGGTTTTACTCTAAAGGTTGTGACAGCAAAAAAAAGCCATAGAATTTAGTATTGCTACTCTGGGCTGCCAGACAGACACAGTATGAAAGTCAAGGTCAAACCAGAAGTTGTTTATTTAAAGAATGGGCATCTTGCAACCTCTTAATGGTATATTTCAGATAATGACAACACATTTTACTATGTTTGTGCTCAAATACTTACTGTATAATGGGTTTTTTTAATCTAATAAATAATTGAGGGGAAAAAGAGATATGCAAATATTAAAAGAAACAAAGGAGGTTTTCTCTTTATCTTTTGTAAAAATAGAACAAACAAAGACGAAAAACAAGGGCTGGCTTTCCAGCCCCTTTTTAAAGGCAGGTGACCAGGGTTAATCAATTTTTTTTGAGCATTAGCAATTTAACCTGCAGTGTAGCAATACTACTTTAAAACAAGTACATCATTATATAATAAAGGGTGGTACTTGGTGTATTCATTTTCCAGCAAAGGGCAATTTGTAAAGTGTCATCATACTGGACCTCCTATGCAAAAATATTACATACAGTATATGTGTGCCTGTGAGCAAGACATAAGTTATACCGTTGCTACAGGTGACTGAGATGAATGCATGTTTACTGTTTTATTGTTACAATTTTTGACTGCTGAGAGTCTTTCAGGCAATCAGAGCACATGTTTTGTCTGCTGTATCCCAGGACACATCACAAAGAAACCAAATCCATGACATTATTCTCAGTTTTAATATGGTTGATGCAAGCTGCTTTAAAAAAAAAACATACCCGAGTACCTCTCAGAATTCCCTTCAACTGCAGTCAATTCAAAACGGTGACATTACGTTTGGCCACTTCTCTGTATTCTCTTCATAAACCTTTTCCCTCTTTTCAATGAAAATCACAATTTACAAAAATAAAATAAAATAAAAAATAATAAAAAACAAAAATAAAGCTGGATTTCACTTGTAAGCCTTAAAGCCTGAGATGCAGGATCAAAAAGATTGCGCTCACAGATCTCAACGCCATTTTTCCTTTCAAGACTGACCTGACGGACAGCCTTGTTCAGCTAAGTACAATGGTTGCTTGTATCTGTATATATTTCGCATGTTTTGTGTTTTTACAATTTACTTATGTGATAAAGTGAATCGCTGAAATCGTTTTTTCTATTTTTGCGTATTTGTGTGCACTACAGCCTGTTGCTGGTTATGTCCCGCTGCGGTCATGTGCCTCGCGTGAAGTCGCTCCTACTCCGGGAATCAGTATCATAAGTGGGCTGACTTGTGCTCTCCCCCCAGGCTGCTGAGCTCCGGCTGGAGCATATTATTTGTTCCTTTTGCCAATATGAGACGGTTATACTTGTTTCTATATATTGTAATTGTTAAATTACTGGTTTTTTTTTAATAGAGAAAGATTTTTTCTCATTGTTTTATTTCTATTTTTCAAATATTGCGCGCAGGCCTGTCTGTAACATGGTACTTGGCATGTGTAGAGTAAGAGCAGCTGCTGGGATCAGCAGCGCTGCGCAGGACCAACATTTTTGTTGGTTCTATTATAACCACAGTATCTCGATGCCACTTTGGTGAACAGCTATTAACATCACCATTGCGAAGCCTGTTAGTTTATTCTGACAAGCAGGCTTCTCTCAGTCTCGTGTTGATACTGACTGAGTGGTTTTGCCAGTGGTTTTTACTGTACATTGTCTGTACATTGCCACCCGCGATAACTGTAACCAGGTGGACCCGTACCGCCGGTAGAGAGGTCACTAACTCCCTCCCGATCCCAACCCAGTACAGTACCAGTACTGAACTGGGGCCAAGGTGCTAAAGCCACCGAACCGGTACAGAACCGACCTGGTACCAACCATGCTAAAATCACCGAATCGACCCGGTGCCTAGACCCGGTTCTGAACCAGGAGGTGTATCAGGAGGTGACAGCTCTGCTGCAAAAATGTGCAATTCATATGATAGATCCCCTCGAGTTGGAGGAAGGGTTCTACTCCAGGTACTTTTTAGTGCCAAAGCGGGATGGTGGCCTCAGACCGATCCTGGATCTCAGACAGGTCAACCTGTTCTGAGCCAAAGGCGGTTCAAAGATGTTGACAATGCAACGACTGTTGCAGTCAATTAGGCCAAGCTACTGGTTCTCCATGGTTGACCTCAAGGATGCCTAATTCCACATCCCCATAAAACCAGTGCACAGGAAGTACCTGCAGTTCGCCTTTCAGGGAACCACGTTCGAGTTCCGTGTCTTGCCATTTGGCCTCTCTCTAGCTCGCTGTGTCTTCTCGTAGTGCATGGAAGCTATTTTGCCCCATTGAGACTCAAAGGCATCAGAGTACTAAACTATCTGGATGGTTATTGTACCTAGTCTCCACCTCAGGCAGAGGCCCACATGGAACTTGTCACCGGCCACCTTCAAAGGTTGGGTTTATGGTGAATCATGTGAAAAGCCAGCTCATACCTTTCTAGACAGCCTCCTCTCCGAGCGTGCTTGAACTCCGTGTCCATACTGGCCACTCTGTCGGACGGCAGAGCGCAGAGAATAGCCGCCTGTTTGGAGCTCTTTCAGCTCAACAGAGGACTAACAGTAATGATATTCCAGAAACTTCTGGGTCTGATGGCAACAGCTTCTCATCCACTGGGTCTCCTGCATATGCACCCTGTGCAGGCCTGGTTTAGTCGCAGGGTTTTACAGCCCAAGTTGAACCACGACCGCCTATTGACAGTGTCCCACCTCTGTCTAAGGGCACTCTATTGGTGGAAACAACCTCCCCATCTATGCCTAGGCGTAGCGCTAAGCAGTGTCACCGGAAGCTGACCCCCTTTTCATGGAGTCCCCAGCAGCTCAGAGGGGAGGCTTCACTCCGAGGTGGTGAGCCTCATCTGGGAGAGGTTTGGGAGAGCAGAGATAGACCTCTTTGCCTCCCAGGAATCAACCCACTGTCCTCTGTGGTTCTCCATAACTGGAGGTGGGCAACCACTGGGAATAGATTCCTTGGCACACCATTGGCCGAGGCATCTGTTATACGCCTTCTCACCACTGGCGTTGCTCCCGCTGTGTCTGAAGTAAATCAGATAGGACTGGGCCAAAGTGCTCTTAGTAGCCCCATACTGGCTCATCTGGGTTTCAACCCTGGTGCAGCTCCTGAGTGTCCAGCCATGGAGACTGTCGACGTATATGACAATGTGGCAGCCCAAACCATTGAGTCTGCAGCTCTAGGTCTGGCCCCTGAACGACTGAATTCGAGTCATCGGACTTTCCAACAGGGGTTTTGACACCCTACAAAATGCCAGGGCAGCGTCCACACATTCCAGTACGGGTACAAGTGGGTCGTCTTTCAGACATGGTGTCTGCCTCATGGGTTCTACCCCACGACTACATGGCAGTTATACTCCAATTTTACAGGACCTTTTTACGAGGAAATCCCCTCCATGTTAAAGGTCTCTGGCAGTTATTTCAGCTTATCTTGTCAAGATTGACTTTGTCTCCCCAGGAGCTCGCTTCCTGGTGGGGCAATTTTTGAAAGGCACTCAGCGGCTTTGTCCGCCTATGAAGGACATCACTGGAGGCTAAATGTGGTGCTTAATGCAGTCATGAAGCCTCCATTTGAACCCCTGCGTTCAGCTGAGCTGAAATTGCTATCTTTTAAAGTGGCTTCTTTCTGGCTATCACCTCTGCAAAGTGGGTGAGTGAGATGCAGGTATTCTCTATTGCGAAAGTCTGCTTATTTTTTTACAGAGGCCAGGACAAAGGTCACGCTCTGTACCAATCCTGCCTTCTTGCCAAACACTATCTCGGCTTTCCATGTTAACCATTCTGTGTAATTGGAGACTTCCATCCAACTCCTATCCAGTCTGACAGGAAGTGACAGCTCCATACACTCTGCCCAGTTCGGGCCCTGGCATATTATGCTGATTGGACAAAAAGTTGGAGGCAGTCTGAACAGTTTTTGTCTGCTATGGGGCAAAGTCCCGTGGTCAAGCCCTGTCTAAGCAGTGGCTGTCCAAGTAGATATCAGACATGGTCAAGACTGCCTATGAGCTGGCCAACTTGCCCCCTCCAGAAATGCTCACAGCCCATTCAATCAGGGTCCTTGCAACTTCAGCTTTATTCCCGGGTGCATCTGTCAAGGACATATGTAATGTGGCGGTGTGGGCTACTCCCCATACCTTTACTAGTTTTTACAGGCTACATATGGACCTCAGAGCTCTCACAGGCACCTGGGAATAACATGTTTGCCTCACATGAGCAGACTGATGAATTTACTTTGACTAAATGCTCAATTTTAATGCCTTTTACACAGCACCAGTCCACCTTATTTTCTAACATGGTGATAGAGTCCTTAGCTAGGTAACAGTTAAATGCACTGTTTTGTGCCAGGTCAGTGCCTATACATCTTTCGTGGTTGGTGGCGTTAGATACGGTTTGTAATGTGGTCCAGTAATAATCAGGCTGAAATCCTTCAACTACATGACAGAAAGGAATAACTCTTGAGCTTCAGAGGGCACTGACTCCATCTCTGTTGTTGTCATACCATGTATTGCTAAAGAAATGGATGTTGTTTGTGTCATGTTTACTGGATCTATATATAGATGGTGAATCAGGATTGAAATTGCTTCTAAATCACAGCTCGAATGACTGAAAAATACAAGTTGAGTCAATATTCAAGGCCACCACTGTATTGTAGGTAGGTCTGATATAGAAAAGTTAAATGCGTCAAAAGTGCACTACTTTGCTCACAGGAACGCACTGTGGTAAGTTTGCTGAGCTATGATTAGAATTCAGAATCACATTCCTTAGTGAAAACTGCTGGGCCACACAGTCTGATCCCTATTTTGAAGCCTGTGTAAAGACAAGGGCAATCATACAGAATTAATTTAGTTGAATAATGTTACAATTATTTTATTCCTAGAAATTTGCCTGACTACCTATGACCTTCTTTTAGTCCTTAGCTCATTCACCCATGGCTGTTTTATGGTATCATTCTCCCTTTTATACCAATGTAATTTATATAAAAAAGTGATTGTGACAGGGAGTACCCTGTTGCTGGTTCTTGAGTGCATGTGTGCCTTTATGGAAGCAGCTGGGATGCGCAACAGAAGATGCATTGCTAAGCAACTAATTCAGCAGGTAGGCCTAGTGCTGAGTTGATCGGGAGGTCCTGATTGGTTAGGGGTCCATGCCCGGGGAACCTGCGTGCAGCTCAAAAAGTTTCTGTGCCACAGCTCGAGACGACTGCAACGCCATAGCTGCACAGGCGGCGCTGAGCGAAAGCTTGTGCTTGTTGACATCAAGGAGGAGAACCTCCACTCCATGGAGAGAACTACTATATGAAACCCTTCCACTCCAAGACGGTGCTCATGAAGGCATTGCCCAGCAGTTTGAAGAGGCCAGAGTCACTGTGAGGATCCCGGAACTCCGGGAGCCCACAAGTAGGTTAGCTTAGGGGATGTTGATCCCAAACAGTATATATATATATATATATATATTACTGTGCAAAAGTTTTAGGCAGGTGTGAAAAAATGCTGTAAAGTAAGAATGCTTTCAAAAATAGACATGTTAATAGTTTATATTTATCAATTAACAAAATGCAAAGTGAGTGAACAGAAGAAAAATCTACATCAAATCAATATTTGGTGTGACCACTCTTGCCTTCAAAACAGCATCAATTCTTCTAGGTACACTTGCACACAGTTTTTGAAGGAACTCGGCAGGTAGGTTGGCCCAAACACCTTGGAGAACTAACCACAGTTCTTCTGTGGATTTAGGCAGCCTCAGTTGCTTCTCTCTCTTCATGTAATCCCAGACAGACTCGATGATGTTGAGATCAGGGCTCTGTGGGGGCCATACCATCACTTCCAGGACTCCTTGTTCTTCTTTACGCTGAAGATAGTTCTTAATGACTTTCGCTGTATGTTTGGGGTCGTTGTCATGCTGCAGAATAAATTAACACGTCTCCGGAGCTGACGCCTTGGGCCAGCACTACCCGGAACAACAACACCACAGTCACTGTTATTTGTTTTAACCCACCTTGAGCACTACTGCACGCACCCGGACTGGTGATTTGTGTTAGTAGTATTGTGGGAGCGGATAACGTGTTATTATTTGTTTTGTTTACAAATCATTATTATTATTTTCCTGCCGAGCTTTACACCAGGGGTGTATTGCCGGAGAATTATTGTTTGGTCACCAGACCAGGATTTGTGTAAAAATAAAAATAACATTTCCAAATTGGATTACAGTTTTCACTTGTGATTGTTTCTGCACTGCGTCACCTCTGCATCCGGTCTTAATCAGCAGCCACTTTGTCACAAGAGGGTTTTTTGTAGTGTAGTAGGTTCCTGGAGCAGGACATTCCTTTTAGTGGGAATAATGCTTGCCACTTGTGTGGCAAACTTTTATTTTTAGTTTAGTTTTTGTTTTCTTTATTAAATCCGGTGCTAGGATTACCATTGTTGGTACCCGAGAATTGGGGCCTGTGTTGTTATTAACCGTTTGCAGTCCTATGTCTGACCAGGTCCAACATTACAATTTTCCCTTTCCGGTCCGACATCATCAAAAAGATGTCAAGGACAGGTCTCTAGTCGTTTTTTCTCCAGAAAAAGCTGAGAAAGCCTTTCATTGGCCGAGTGAGACCGATAGGAGCCGAGGGAAGCCAAAAAAAGGGGACGGATCTGAGCAATACACTCACCACAGAGATAACACGGACATAAACAAACAAGATAGCTGCTTCCGCATCCAGCACTCAAAGAATATCACAGACATTTGCAGAGCTTTTTGAGATGTTATAGTAATAAAATAATGACTTAGATCGCATTATTGAGGAGTTTGGTGATAAAACGAGTGATCAGGAGATGCTTTATCAGTATGCACGACTATGAAGAGGTATGTGAAAAATACAGCGAACAAGGGGTGGGGTGGGGCTGGAGATGCAGCACTGGCTGTCCTGTTGATATGCAGTGCCTTTTAAACCTGTTTTACTGTGAAAAAAATACTTTTAAACAGCGTGTCTAAAATAAACTGCACGTGTGAAAATAAATTGGACCTGACGCGTCTAAGGGTTAAATCAACACCCACTGCTCTGTGTTTGATTCAGTATTATTCAGTGACTACCCATGTATGTAACATCGCCCTGTTACATGATGAATAGGTTTTAGTTTTAGAAGCCAAGGTGAAGGAGGCCATAAAACAGACATTATTGCTTATCTCTTTGTTAAAACTAGCTTGTACAGGCTTATGTGTTAAAGAGGCCACAAGGCTGTATATTCTAGAGAAGTGCGAACCGGGTACTGGGTTCCTGCTTTGTAACCGATGAACTGGATAAAAATATCAGTGATCCGGTGATTATTAAAAAGGTTTATTTCTGTCAAAAATATATTTGATAACTATAATTGACATGTTCACACTTAGAAAAAAAAGTTCTGCAATTAATTTATTACAGCATTAACAGTTTTAAAAGTTTTTTTATTATTATTATATTTATTTCCCTGGAGAATAATTTAGTCTCACGTTTATATGAAGGTGTAGTGAGGTGGTGAGTGGTGTGCTGAATAAAGCCAAATATCCAGACTTAGATATCCCAGAAACAGTCTGTATTTATTCATTCTTTTAACAATAAACAACAACAATACAAAGTTGTACAACAGTGGTGCACACGAAAGTGCTTGTGTTCCTCAAACCGGTTGGTGCTGTGCTGTGTTGTGCGTGTTGGTGCAGTGGTGAGTCATGCTCCGGGTGATGATGCTGGCTCTCTGGCTACAGTTCCCTGGCGCCTCAATCCTCCTCACTATGGCAAAACAAAAAACAATAACAAACACAAGCCCCAGCTTCCTGCTCACGTATCAGCATAAGGAGAACATTTTTTTATGGATCCTCCAGTTCTCGCAGTCTATTATTTACCCCCTTCCGCTCATACATTGACATATGGACATGTTGTTCTAAATAGTTTTGGAACCGGAATCAGAATTGAAATAGCCAGTTCCAATGACAGACATCCGGTTCAGAACTGACTCCAAAAATCTAATCAAATGCACATCACTAGTATATTCTAATAAGATTTCATTACAACTGCAGAATATTTAAATTCAGAGTAGAGTTGTCTAAATGATAATTGCTTTTGACAGCTTGATACGTGACTATATCTGGGGCTAACTCATTCTGAATGCTATATGGGATTAGCTGGGACTTTCAGGGTTTATCGCCGGAGGCATGCAGGATTAACAGCCTGATGAAGTTAAACTGAATTTCTGTGTATTACATATTTTTAAAATAAGCAGTGCTTATATCAGTTCAAGCCATTATAATAACATTAAGTTAATCAGCTTTTTAAAAAGCTAATTATTCTTAATAAGGATTAGATTTAAACATTAATTAAACAATGTGGGTTTTCAAAGCGTTGTTCTAGATAATATTAATATAACAAATTCTAATGAATTTACACAAATTGTATAGCGCTTGATTTAGAGACACAAATTTGGTCTATATTTAAAGGCATGTACTAAATGTTTGGCTTGCAAGAAGTGTACACAATAAGGGCTCATTACAATTTTAAGCTATGGCAACGTCTGTTTACACCCCATGGGGAGGATAGCTTCTTTTCACAGCAGAATGACACCTACACACTGACTTTATCAGTAATTCTTATTTTGAACTATTAGAGCATTAGGTATAGTCAGTGATTCCTTGAGTTGTCTTTACCTTTCTACTCAAAAAAAGAAAGACAACATTTCTTCAGAATTACATGCAGAACAAACAGCAGTGTTTTTTAAGACAAGCCAAGAGCCTTCTGTGAAATTCAATACTACATTAAATAATACAATTAAGGCATTTATTTTTCCTAAATACCTTTTAAAAACACTCATTCAGCAGAGAAGCTCATACGTTTTGAAGGTGGGGCTAATAATCAAATGAGTCTACATCTCTAACATTTAATACAGTTTATTTTTATTATTTGTATTTAATACAGTGTATAAGTATTCACATAAGCGTTACACTTTGACATTCACTACTTCTTTCAACCAACATTTTAAAACACATTCTTAATATTAAACTTTTCAGTCCATCATTTGCAGTCCATTAGGTCCCTCCCACCAGTTGTTACAGTGAGTAGACTGCGATCTGGATGTCAGTGTTCTGAAATACTCCCTCAAGGATCTTGGACACCTTCTTCCATTCCACGTTATCCAGCCCACATCCGATCCGATGCGGCAATCAACACTGATACAGTGAGCCAGGGCCTCGGTTCCTGGGCAGCTGAAGAGGTGAATCCTGGATCCCTCTACAGTGTCTTCCCTCCTCGTTACAGTTGGTTGTCGCAAAACTTCGTAAGTCAACATCCTTGGTGGCTCTTTGTCTCTTTGGCCTGGTACTCAGGTTACTGGCTGTGTCTGCTGGTTCCTCCTGTTCGGTCTCCTCTCCCAATCCCTCTAGGTCCTCTCATAGTCCTCCTGCTCCATCCACCGCATCAGTCTCTGTAATGGCTCCAAAGTTCTCGAGGAACACGTCCTGCGATGTCGATGGAGAGGGTGACGGTGGGTGAAACACTTCCAGGTTCAGTGCTGAGACATCTGGTCGTTCCATTGCTTCCTTTGAGCAGTTCTTCTGTTTCACTCTCTTGGCCTGCCGTCTCTCGAGTGTGTCTCAAGTCCTTTTTCTTTCGTTTCTTTAACCACACTCCCTGTGCTGGTGTCTTCCTGTGCTGTTCTGGTTGAGGATCTTCGATGGGCAGAAAATCACAAAATCAGATTACGGTGGAGGATCTTATCTCTATTTTTCCAAAATACTTTACAATTTTAATTAAATTCATTAGCACAACATTACGTATAGTTTTACAAAATAATTTACAATAAAACAAAATGAATCCACTGTCAAACGTAAGATGGGCCACCATGAACAGTGTTAGCGATTAGCTTGTACTGCCTTAATTTTTTTCGCAATCTCTATTACAGGTGTCACGGCATACCTTTCCCTTAAAAATAAAAATATTGACGACCATTATCAATATCGTAATCAATTTATTTGTATATTCATATAATAAAATATGAATGTCAAAAAATAAAATAAGCCCGTGCAGAACACAGTAATAATCAAAACAAAGCTGCTTGTGTGCGTTACATTATAACAAGGTAAAAAAACTGCCTATAATCCATCCTTGTAATAAACCTGCCTCATGCTTGTGTACATTACATTATAACAAGGTAAGAAAACAAAATAAAAAAAACCTGCCTATAATCCATCCTTGTAATAAACTTGCCTCATGCTTGTGTACATTACATTATAACAAGTCAAAAAAAAAACAAAATAAAAAAACCTGCCTATAATCTGTCCTTGTAATAAACTTGCCTCATGAAACCTACCAAATAATATATTTTTTACAATGTTCAATGAAAGTATTTTCTAAGAAAACAAACAAAAACGTGATTTTCAGCAAATATGGACGTACACGTGTGGCACTGCCACCTAAATTAAAATGTTCGGTTCTACATGGTGCAATAAGCGTACCATGTGTTGCGCCTTAATTGGGCAGCACGGAAGCCTGGCCAGGTTCCAAATACATTTCGAGGTTCTTATTCGCTGGAAGCGGCAGCGCTGTTAATGGAAAGATTGTTTTAGGCGAGTATAAATAGTATACTTTGTTACGCCATAAGGGGGAGCTACTTACTTGCCTTGTGAGTTCCTGCCGCCTCTTTAGTTCCTATTTACTGACTCTATTCCGGGTTTTGAAAAGACCGTGGCGTTCTTTTGCCCTGGAAGGACTGCCACGGTAGAGCGATTCTGTATTCTTCGACTGTCGTTCCTGTTGGAAGTTGCTTTGTTTTTTTAGCAAGTGCTTTGGGCCAGTTTCAGGCTGTTTAGCCTGGATCACTCGCCTCTGCTGTCTACGATCGCTAAAGCCTGGAGCTGGCTTGTATGCACCACGTTGCTGACGATTTTGTTTTTTCAAGTGCATGTTCATTTTTTTGTGGATTACTTGTCATCGCCTTCTGAGAGGACCTTCAAGCAAGCGGGTACCCAGGAGTTTGGTGAGATCGTTTTCTTGTTATTTTTGTTGCGGGACTGTTCTGTTTTTGTTTTATTTTGTTACTTTGTTCTCGCAGTGGATGTTTTGCTGGCTTGTTTACGTTTTGTTTTTTTTTCTGCTCGGAACTTATCTTTTCTATTTGTTTTGTTTAACAGTATCCATTATTTTAGCCAATAAATGTTTGAGGTTATCCCTTGTTTCTATAGTGTATTTTTTGGGATCTCGCGTCCTTGATGCACTGTCGCTTCGCCTTTCCCCTTTGTTAATAATTTGGGTATATTTGATACAGGGAGGTAATCCCTCCGTAGGGATTAGCTTTGTGCTAAGGGCAAGTCATTACACACGTACAGTTTTTCCATAAAACAAAACACACACGTTTTGGAAAATTTTTGCCTGTTTTCTTCTCCCCTTTTCTGTTAATATGACTTCCCTGCATCCCAGAGTTGTTTTCATTGTTTGTCTTTCCATTGATTCATAATTCTTTATTTTTTTACCAATATTGAGTCTCTTTTCATCGGCGACAGTAAAATGAACATGTCGTTCTTGCACATATACGGTTATTAATCAGAATATATCCCAAAGTAATTTTTTTCTAAAACTGGAGATAAACGGTTTTTCGTCACAACAATTCACCTGTCCGCTACCTTGTACTCCTCCTTCATTTGAGTCCTCCACTGCTCAACATAGTCTTTGTAAGAACCCTCCTCCCCTCTCTCTTCCAGTTTGAACATAAGGTCGATTGGGAATCTTGGCGATCTTCCATAAAGCAAGAAGAAAGATGAAAATCCTGTTTCGTTTCGGGCGCAGTTATACGTGTATACTACCTTTGCTAATGTGTTTTTTCCAGTTTTCCAGTCTTGCTTCTGCTCCTCAGTCAGGGTTCTCAGCATGGTAAGTAGGGTTTGCTTGAACATCTATGGTTTGATTTCTGCTTCTTCAGACACTCACACTCCTGCGTCACAAACCTTACCACACTTTTCTAAGTTCTCCTACAATGGCGGGCTTCCTGTCCTTGAGGGCTTGGACTGGAGCAATCCCTGCGGGGTCCATAGCGTAGCCCTCTTCTGTCACTATCTTCCCCAGAAATCTCATCTTGCACCGGAACACCTCACATTTCTTGGGTGAGAGCTTCACGCTGTGTTGTTGGTAAAGCTGGAACATGGTTCGGATGTGTTGAACGCGGTCATCGAAAGACTATGCACCAAATTGTCCTCCAGGTAGGGTAGGCATATGTCGTCCTGGGGGCCTACCAAGCACTGCTCCATACTTTGCTGGAACTCAGCTGGGGCAGAACTCAGTCCAAAGGGGATGCGTACCCACTCATACAAACTCCATAGGGTGATTAACACAGTGAGGGGTCGGCTCTCCTTGTCGAGACTCCCTTGGTGATAGGCCTTTCCCTGATCCAACACGGAAAACCAGGAACTTCCACTCAAGCTGTCTAACAAATCTTGAATCCGTGGAATTGGGTGGAGGTCAGGGACAGACTTCCGGTTAAGCTCTCAACAGTCACAACAAAGTCTTTCTTTCGGACACACAATCGGTGAGGAGTAATGGGATCTCGACTGCATGATCCACCCTCGATTCAGCAGATCCTGTAGGTACTCCTTCACCTCCTGATGTAGTGGTTTTGGCACTGATGTGTACGTTCGTTGCACTGGTGTCTTGTCTTGGAGGGTGATGTACATTTTCAATGACGGGATGAATCCTACGTCGTTGTCATCTTCACTCCTCCTTCAGCAACTTCTTCGCTATGTCTTGTTGTTTTGCTGTCAAATGGTCAAGGCTTATCAGTGGGTCCCACATGCAGTCGTGCTCTTGGACTGTGCTGTCACCCGCTAGGTCCCTCTGAGGTCCTAGTGGTCCGCCTTCAGTTTGGGTTTTGTCCCTGGTACAGGGTGATTCTCGGGCACCTCCAGGGGCATACTGCTGCAGGATAGATAGCTTTAACAGGTTGCAGATGTCCAAAGAGAACATGTTGACCTAATGTAATGTTATGTTTGGTGGTGTTCACAACAGGGATGGGTGCTTTTGTGGTGTTCCCTTGGCTGACAGTGACCAGCATTTCACCAATCTCCTGGCCCTCCATCCTACGTGACCTGTCCGAGGGAACGAACAGCATTGTCTGATCCCTTTCCAGCTGTCCCAGGTGGGCGTGACTCCTGATGGTGAATATCTGACCTGGTGAGATGATTATATTCCTCCGGCCGGTCCGGACTTGGCAACCTTTGTTCCCAAAGTGGCTCATCTACATGAACTGGACGAGTGCCTTCGCTGTGTTGATGTTAATAGAGAAAGCGTCCTTCACCATGTCAACTGTGTCCGCTGATGTTGCTTCTCCTGATCCGCTGATTAACTCCTCAATGACGTTGTAGCCGATGATGGGCTCTGCTGCCATGCTGGGGTCACTCGATACTAACATCGAGATCTGCAACCTTCTATTCAGACTCACCTGACTGTGTAAGTCAACATCCTTGGTGGCTCTTTGTCTCTTTGGCCTGGTACTCCTAAAACTCCACTTCCACCCAGCCCACAAATGGGATTTCTGTCTGATTTACCACTAAGCCAATGAGGGTGCCCGGGCCCAGCAGCTCCACCACTGGTCTCACTGTCGTCTGCGGCAAATGTTTTCTCCTCCAATAGTCGTTCAACAAGCTGGCTTGGTCTCCTGTGTCCCATAGAGCTAAAGTGGCCACGTTGTCCAGCATTCAGCACTGACGCGCTCTTACTTGCTAGCTGCAAATCCAGTTAGTTGATGGCACCTTGGTTCTCTGATGGCTTCACCCTGTGGTGACTCCAACCCTTCTTCGGGCGACTTTGGGTCTCCAGACCAGTCTCACTCTGTATGCTTGAACAACTCTGGTGCTGCTGGGACGCTGTTCGCTGTGTCACTGTTGGTCCCTTCACAGGCGGGGGGCTCGGCACTCATGAGACAGATGCCCTGCTTGGCCACACCTGAAGCAGTGGTCACATGTGTCTCATGTCCTTCTTGTTTCTTGGCAGGCTCTACAGCCTCTCTCAGGTTGTCTTTGTCTCATCCCAGACTGGGCATTCTCACCGATTTAAGGACAGCAACATTTCCCGCATCTCTTCCTTCAGCTCCCTCACCATTGTCTGGGTGTTCACCTCTGCAGCTTTTCTGCCCTTCTGGCTGACTCTGGTGTGTGTGTGGTGCCTAATGGTTGGTCAACCTGAGGGATAACTGAGGGCAGCACCCGCATCGTGGTGGCCATCCGTTGTATCACTGCTCATCTCAGCCTGCAGCGCTGTCACCCTTGTGGCTCCAATGTTGGAATTGTTCCTCAACTTCTGCTGTCTTACTTGTTCCCAGAGCACTGCTTTTTTCAGTTAGCACTTCATCCGTGGTGTCGGGTTCGTCTGGATAGGGCTTCATTAGGAACTTGACATTGTCGCTCAGGAGCCCTGTGCTGATCAATCAAAGTAACTTCTTACGGCTCCAGTCAGGCTTGTACTGTTCATCAGCTCCTTTCACCTTTGACGCTAACAGCAGCTTTTCCTTGAGTTCCGTGGCGCGGAACAGGAAATTCTATGCTGATTCTGTGGGGCCCTGAGAGATGCTGATCAATCTCTGATATAGGTCAGTCGTGCTATGTTCTTTGTAGTGCCCCTTCAGAATTGTCTTCAGTTTACTGTCACTTTTTATCTCAAGCATCCCTCAAGTTCAGTCCCAGGCTTACTGCCTTTATCACCGTATCGATGATTTCAGCCTCATCATGGCCCTTACCAAGCCAGCATCTACTCGGTGCATTAAGTAGGAAAGCTTGTCTTTCCGGCCCCCTTTGCTAACCTGCCCCTGGATTCTGATTTCTCTCCGAATTGTGACTTCAGGGAGTTTCCCTTGTCCCAGTGTGGATGCATTTTTCAGGTGTTGCATTGATGTCCAACATTTCACCCTTTTCACTGAGCGCTCCAATCTCTTCTTCCATTGCCCTCCTGGCTTCCTTTTGAGACTTCTGCCTGTATTGTGTTTTCAATCTCTCAAGTTGACTGTGTTCCTGTTCTGTGTCTTTGCTTGTACTCTCTGCGCCTCTTAGGGTTGCAATAAACGTTAGGAGGTCGTGCACATATTGACATTCTTCCTCCCCCTCTTTCTTCAAGCTCTTCTATACTGCGCTCTGCTACTCGAATTAAAGATGGTCTATTCTTCCCTCTGCCAGCCTCCTCACATTCTACAAAGCATTTAAGGTGTTTACAGACCGCCATCAACTGGTCTCTCTTCAGATCATTTAGAGCAGCACTTGCCTTCTCCTGCAGTTATTCGAGGTCCATGTTGAGTGCTGAAGAGGTTGCTGTGCAGCTGGCTTCAAGACTGATGTGTATAGCCAATTTAATTGTTCTTCTTAATGTATATATATATACAGTGCCTTTAAAGTATTCGCCCCTTGAACTTTGCGACCTTTTGCCACATTTCAGGCTTCAAACATAAAGATATGAAACTGTAATTTTTTGTGAAGAATCAACAACAAGTGGGACACAATCATGAAGTGGAACGAAATTTATTGGATATTTCAAACTTTTTTAACAAATAAAAACTGAAAAATTGGGCGTGCAAAATTATTCAGCCCCTTAAGTTAATACTTTGTAGCGCCACATTTTGCTGCGATTACAGCTGTAAGTCGCTTGGGGTATGTCTCTATCAGTTTTGCACATCGAGAGACTGAAATTTTGCCCATTCCTCCTTGCAAAACAGCTCGAGCTCAGTGAGGTTGGATGGAGAGCATTTGTGAACAGCAGTTTTCAGTTCTTTCCACAGATTCTCGATTGGATTCAGGTCTGGACTTTGACTTGGCCATTCTAACACCTGGATATGTTTATTTGTGAACCATTCCATTGTAGATTTTTGCTTTATGTTTTGGATCATTGTCTTGTTGGAAGACAAATCTCCGTCCCAGTCTCAGGTCTTTTGCAGACTCCATCAGGTTTTCTTCCAGAATGGTCCTGTATTTGGCTCCATCCATCTTCCCATCAATTTTAACCATCTTCCCTGTCCCTGCTGAAGAAAAGCAGGCCCAAACCATGATGCTGCCACCACCATGTTTGACAGTGGGGATGGTGTGTTCAGGGTGATGAGCTGTGTTGCTTTTACGCCAAACATAACGTTTTGCATTGTTGCCAAAAGTTCGATTTTGGTTTCATCTGACCAGAGCACCTTCTTCCACATGTTTGGTGTGTCTCCCAGGTGGCTTGTGGCAAACTGTAAACGACACTTTTATGGATATCTTTAAGAAATGGCTTTCTTCTTGCCACTCTTCCATAAAGGCCAGATTTGTGCAGTATCGACTGATTGTTGTCCTATGGACAGAGTCTCCCACCTCAGCTGTAGATCTCTGCAGTTCATCCAGAGTGATCATGGGCCTCTTGGCTGCATCTCTGATCAGTCTTCTCCTTGTATGAGCTGAAAGTTTAGAGGGACTGCCAGGTCTTGGTAGATTTGCAGTGGTCTGATACTCCTTCCATTTCAATATTATCGCTTGCACAGTGCTCCTTGGGATGTTTAAAGCTTGGGAAATCTTTTTGTATCCAAATCCGGCTTTAAACTTCTCCACAACAGTATCTCGGACCTGCCTGGTGTGTTCCTTGTTCTTCATGATGCTCTCTGCGCTTTAAACGGACCTCTGAGACTATCACAGTGCAGGTGCATTTATCTGAGACTTGATTACACACAGGTGGATTCTATTTATCATCATTAGTCATTTAGGTCAACATTGGATCATTCAGAGATCCTCACTGAACTTCTGGAGAGAGTTTGCTGCACTGAAAGTAAAGGGGCTGAATAATTTTGCACACCCAATTTTTCAGTTTTTATTTGTTAAAAAGTTTGAAATATCCAATAAATTTCGTTCCACTTCATGATTGTGTCCCACTTGTTGTTGATTCTTCACAAAAAATTACAGTTTCATATCTTTATGTTTGAAGCCTGAAATGTGGCAAAAGGTCGCAAAGTTCAAGGGGCCGAATACTTTCGCAAGGCACTGTATATATATATATATATATATATATATATATATATATATATATATATATATATATATATATAATCCCTCACCGCAATCCCCTCACAGTTTCCTTTTGTTTATTTTTGTAAGTAAACCTTCTTTGTTTTTTACTTATAACGCTGCCTGGACTGTCTTTTGTTGTCTAAACGTCCCATCATACCAGTTTTCAAGTACAATCTTTGTTTTTGTTATTTAGAACAAATTGGTCAATTAATCGCAGTTAACTTCTGCGATTAAAACTAAAACTGCCGGACTTGTGAACTACCTAGAACCGCCACAAAATCATTGTTTCTAATACTACATTAAAAAAAAAATATAACAATACTTCCAGTATGACGGCTGCATTGTACTATATGGAGCGTACGCGTCTGCCTGCATCCAGGAGCTGTGTTATAAACACAGACGCAGTTCCATTGAACACTATTGTGTAAACTGGTACATACAAACCTGTAAAACCAAAAAAATGTTTTTTCTAAAAGTAATATAAAAAAAATAATATATAAAATACGCTTCATGTTAGGCACATAAGTTGTTATCCTACCTGTCATTTCAGTTTGCTGTATGCATCTGAGTGCAGCTTGCCGTATTCCAATCAAAATGACTACTTTTAAGATTAAATGTTTCCTTCCGATATATTCCCAGTTGCATTATAATTCATAAGCTTTCACTGAGTTGGCATCTTGGTGCAATTGTACAAATCCACAATCATAGCAATCTCTGTCTCATAGTCAGTCTATAAACAAAGAAAGGCTTGAAATAAAAAAAAGTGTGCTAGGAGGAGGAAGCGTGTCTTGTTTGCTGCATTTACAAAAAAGACATGTATTGTAATGCATGGGTCAAATTAACTCACATGGTGGTTCTAGGTAGAACTGTTTATAACTATCATTTTTGCTATTCTGGCTATCAAACGGCGTCATGATATTTAATTCATAAAATTTACGAAAAGTCAAAAATGGACATACACATACGATTTACAACAGAAGAGAACTAACATTTTAAATCCAAAATTGGTCAAATTGACACGCATGGGGTTCGTCTTAGGCAAAGGAGTTGACAGTCTGACAGTCACGTATCATTATTAAACTCGTGCAGACTATGGAAATAAGATAATTACTAGCTAGTTAATCCCTCAGGCATTATAAAAACCAGCAGTTTGGCTGCACAAGGTTGAGAGTGTCAGAAGCGAGACAAGAGACGTGAGTCTAGGGAAAATATATAAAATACAATTGTTACGTATGCTGGGAGTGGTAACCAGCATACTACTTGTGTTCATTGTTCCATATTGTTTTGTTTTGGCCCTTGTGCCCTTTTGTTTTGTTCTGTTTAAATATTTATTTTTGTTTGTTTAATAAAACGTTGAGTGCCGTAGCGTCTCAGTCTGCCCCACCATTCCTTGTTTTGGTTTCATTTCCCTGGTCTGATGTGGAGACAGGGTTATTACATTGTATGCATTTCTACAGTCGTTGAAAGTAGAGGTTTAACCGTGACGTCTACTGTCCTCATTTGAACGTACCCTATTATACATTACCAACAGCTATGACCAAAAGTTTTGCATCACCCTATAAAATTAACTAGTTTTGCTTCATAAAGTCGAATGGAACATGCTGAATAACATTAAGTTAGAATAGTGGTTCCCAACCTGTATAATTCGGTTATTCAGTTCTTGCAAAAAATGATTTCTACACAATCACATGTTGTGCTACTACTATTACTAAGCATCATAACAAACAGCTTTAACCACATGATATATAATTATAAAATATGTATGCAGTCTGCATTTTTCCCCATTTTTTTTTTTTTTTTTTTTTTTAAATTCTGCTGCAGATTAAAATGTACCTGCCGGGTGTGTGCTGTGGATCGACAGAGAGAAGACTGTGCTTGTTCTGCTTGGTGACTGAGACGATGCCGAGCTGGTTTTACAGTGTTGTACCTGGAAGCTGGATCATGGCTGCTGTAGCTGTGTCTGACGGTCGGTGACTTTGTGTCTGAATTTGATTTACCCGGGCAAGAGAAACGGGCCTCTCCCCCCTCTCTCCTATTGCACTTTAATAACTCCACTCAATTTCAATTGACACTATATTAGAGTACTGCTAGTATGGGACTGTTGTTTTAGACTATTTTATACCTCGCTATCAACTGTTTTATATATCTTGATACCAATTAAGATCTTAACTATATTTAACTGAGATTAGTGATACTGTGTTGTTCTTTTTTTCAAGTGTCTACTTGTAATTGTTGTTAACTGACTAACTGTTATATGTTTTAATGTGTGTGTCAGAGTGAATGACTAGATAGGGAAACGGGGTTAGTTAATAAAGTGGCTGGGCTTATTTATTTGGTCGGTGGGATGCATGTGGGCGGCTCCTGATTTCTGCTGGAGTGCTTGGCACAGACTGATTGTGGCCTTTGCCTGTTTTATGATTGGGTGTTTTATTTTATATAGAGGGATTTTGTATTGATTTTGAATTTCACTGTTTGGCACAAATACAAAGTATTTTGTTTGTATTTTCATGTTTATGAATTTATTTATTTAATTATGTTCTTTTAATTTTGAGTTACTTCACTTTATTGCGCACGTTCAGGTGGGGGGCGCTGTTGGTCTGAGCCGAGTGCTTCTTGGGCATCCAGGGCTGTCCCTCATAGTGTCAAGTCTCAATCCTAAAATTCTAGGTGATGCAAAATTTTTGGACATTGCTGTACAGTGGTTAAAACTTTTTTTTTCTTCTTGGTAGGAAATACTGTAGCTGCAGTTGTGCCAAATATATTCAGTTCAGCTGAATGTTTAAGGAGCACTCTTGAGACAAAAAAATATTGAAAAGAAATACATTGTGAAATCTTTAAAAATGTTTTAAATATAGTTCATATTGACGTGACATTGTTTAGTAGTACTGTATTATTTATCTTGGGTATATAATGCTGCAGAGTGAATTAATTTGATGCAGCATTAATGTGAACTGGGAAAACAGCATGGCAAAAGTAATAAAACAGGCATTTGAATGTGTTGCTTATAGTAAATTAATGATTTTCTCCAAACACCCAAATTTATTGAACACAATAACACAAACACACATATTGGATGCTTACTGTTTACATACTGACTGTAACTCCGCCAGGAAAAACTAAAAGCTTGTTAGGTGAAATGTTGGCACACAAAATTGCTTTAACATTTCCATTGATCTTGCTTTGTGTCACGATCAATATTTGTGTTCCTAATACTGTAATTTACTGAATTCTACAGAGCATATATTTTTAGAAAACAAACCTGTTTCATCTCATATGAGGATATCTGATTTAGTTATCTCTATATTCAATGAAATCTAATATTCATTTTGAACTTAGGGGAATAGGAGGCAGATTGTCTGGTAAGATGTTGGTAGCCCATAAATAAGTAACTTATTTACCATAATACTGTGGGACAAGACATTTATCTTTTATCTTTTTGTTTCTTTACCTCATCTAGCGGTACAGTAGAGACATAATTGAGCCCATTTGGAATTAGGTTTGTAACAAATGGTACATTTTGAACCTTCACTTGTCATTAAGCTTCTCCAATTACTAAGTGAAAAGTAAAAACTTAGGGGTAGGTTTACTAGTGTTGCGTCTTTCGCAATAGTCATAAACCAGTTGCAAAAGGTAAAGGAGCTGGGCAGCATCACCAGAAGGGAGGTCATCACCACAGTCGCGTCCAGCCGGGCTGGGCCGCTGTGTGAAATGCCCAAGGTGTGCAAGGTGAGTGGAATCCCCATGGAATGGTCATCACATCAGTGTTTAGAGCATACCTGGCCTTTGCAGGAGGTTCATGTTCAAATGAGAGATGTGCTTGTCCACAACAACCAGGGCAGCCTGTAGTCGCCCAGTCTCAGTCACGTGGCTCACAAGCTTTGCTGTGGGTGCACAAGGACCTCCTCTCACTTCGGGCAGTTTATCTGCCCAGGGTGATGAAATGGGCTGTGGACCCGCTTTTCAAGGGAAGTCCCCTGCAGGTCAGAGTGGAGGCTTCACTCCGAGGCGGTGCGCCTCATCTGGGAGAGATTCAGGAGAGCAGAGATAAACCTCTTTGCCGCCCTGGAATCAACCCACTGTCTCCTCTAGTTCTCCATAATAGGAGGCGGGGAATGCTGGGAATAGATGCCTTGGAACACCAGTGGCCAAGGCATCTGTTATACGCATTTCCACTACTCGCGTTGCTCCCGCTGTGTCTGAAGGAGATCAGGCAGGACCGGGCCAAGGCGCCAATTTTGCAGGAGCTTTTTGATGGGGAAATCCCCCTCCACATTAAAGGTCTATCTGGTATCTATTTCAGCATGTCAAGATTGACTCTGTCTCCCCAGGAGATCGCTTCCTGGCGGGGCAATTTTTTAAAGGGGCTCGGCAGCTTTGTCCGCCTATGAAGGACAATGTTCCTCGCTGGAGGCTAAACGTGGTGCTTAATGAAGCCTCCATTTGAACCCCTGCATTCAGCTGAGCTGAAATTGCTATCTTTTAAAGCAGCATGCTGCTGGCTATCACCTCTGCAAAGCGGGTGAGTGAGATGCAGGTATTCTCTATTGTGGAATCCTGCTTATTATTTACAGAGGCCAGGACAAAGCTCACACTTTGTGCCAATCCTGCCTTCTTGCTGAATATTATCTCTGCTTTCCATATTAATTAGTCTGTGAAATTGAGGCTTCCATCCACCTTCTATCCAGTCTGACTGAGAGCGACAGCCCCATACCCTCTGCCCAGTTCGGGCCCTGGCATCTGAACAGTTTTTGTCTGCTATGGGGCAAAGTCCCATGGTCAAGGCCTGTCTAAGCAGCAGCTGTCCAAGTGGATAGCAGACACAGCCAAGACTGCCTATGAGCTGGCTAACTTGCCCCCTCCAGAAAACCTCACAGCCCATTCAACCAGGGGCCTTGTAACTTCGTGGGCTTTATTCCAGGGTGCATCTGTCAAGGACATGCGGCGGTGTGGGCCACTTCCCATACCTTTACTAGGTTCTACAGGCTAAATGTTGAGGATCCTCAAAACCCTGGTTTTGGAACTGTCAAGGGCGGCTTCCCAGTCAACCCTTACAACACAGACATAGAGGTGAAATTCTCCCGCAATTTTTTCTCCCTAGGCACTTGTGACTGGAGTTCCGTATGGGAACGCACAGGGTGGCCTCTCAGCTTAGCCTTGTAGCAGTCCGGTTGTTCCGCAGTCTTGACATTGCGGCGGCTTTGGTACACTCACCCATTCTGTAATGGTTACATTTCGTACTTGAAAGGGAATGTTAAGTTATTATCATAACCCTGGTTCCCTGAACTAGAAATGTAATTATCAACCTACAAGGTCGCTGTGTCCATGATTGTAGCAGGCTTGAAGGAAACATGACACTGAGATCTGTGAGTGCAGTTATTTTGTTCCCTTGGGGGCGGGGCACGACTGCATCACAGGTTCAAAGAGCAGCTTTGGTATACAATATTCAGGAATCAAGTGTTTAAGGGGGTAAGGTTAAGAAGTGTGACACCTGGTGGATACTTTCAAAACACTCAGGTCATGTTCATAACACTCTACTTCTACGTTCAAAACACTCCCCTACGTACTTTCAAAACACTATACATTAAGTTCAGAGCATTTATTACTTTCAAAACACTCTGTAACTGTACAAACGTACTGTATATCAAAATACGGAGTTGAAATACAAAGCAAACAAAAAATAAAAATTACCAAAATTCACTATATACACATTAAAGAAAAAAACACAATACTACACCCAGAAACACAGACACACACATGTACGCACACACACACACACACACACACACACACACACACACACACAAATACAGCAAATTGAAATCTGGCTAATGGGTGACCTTATTTCAAGCATACTGGTTTAAGTTATTTTGCTTCAAAAACAGCAATCATTCTCAAGGGATTGCAAATTTTTTCGCTATACAAAATGTTTTGAATATTTTTTTAATTTATGCAATCTTTTAATGAAAAAATACAGAATGACATTCATATTTAGTCTCGTTTAGACACATTTAATTAGCACTATTATTACACACACGTTTTACACATGTTTAGAAGAAAATATATATAGGTTACTAACAAAAAAACACATTGACGAAATAAAACTAATAGGCTAAATGTATTAAATATAGCTGGTTTTATTTATTTAACCAGTGATTAGAAAATATGGTATATGTACGTATTGGTATTAAATTGTGTATTGCTATGATTGTGTTCGAGGGGAGTGTTTTCGGCATTATTGGATTTAATTTAATTATCCAGACAATGATTCTCATAAAAGGGTGTTGCTAATACAAGATAATTGAAACGTTTTTACCGAATTTATATCTCTGAATTTTCTCCATATAAAATATCGTGACCCGACACTTATTACCAGTACCGAAGGGATACAAACTATTAAAATGACTAGTGGATAACACTACACTGTCACTGTCATTTCGCATGACTGACCTCTGACTGGAAACGTATCGTTCATTAATTCATTCATTCGCAACTACCAAGTGTAGCTGGTTAGTGTCAGTTCATAATGAGTGAGAAATGAAAAATTAGTTCTCGTTCAATAAAGCTCAGGTTGTTTGGGATAACAAGCTTGTCAGCAGAACTTTCAAAGTGCGTGTTTTTGCATGCGAAACAATCGACTGTGTTTGATTTCTGTGTGAAACTGAAAGTTGTTTATTATTGTTTTTGTTCACTGAGTTAATTCTGTATAATGTACATTTGTTAACTTTTGCTATTTAAGCTGTCAAATTAGACAGTACAAAGCCAATACCTAAAAGTATAGTCAACATTCTATTTCAATCGAACTGTACCAGTTATACAGATTTTGTACAGTGCTGTATACTGTAATGGATTCATTCACAGCAGTTCTTTCAACCGTTTTCATTTAACTAAAAAATAAACTTGTAAATACTGTAATACTGTAAACGTGTGAGTTCTATTACTTATATGCATGTTAATGCCATGGCTCATGTGCACCTGTGGTTGACTGTATAGGAACTTTCAATGTTAGGTTATTAATTTGACTGGTTAACCGCTCTTGATATTGAAACTACAAAGCATATTTTTAAAACTTAGCCTCATATTTCTTTTCTATTTTGTTCATAGTTCTTTTATAAGAAATATGAAATTTGTGAAAGACTAAAACCCTATTTTTATATCGAATTATGAATCACATGATAGAGGCGTTGTCTTGTATATTAAGAAATTAATATTAACGAATATGTTTGTATATTACCAACATAGTAGGGGGTGGCCTCGGATATTGAGGTATTAATGTGAAATATTGTATCTTCCTAAATATGCACTAAAGTAAATACCCATTTGGTAATGGTTACATTTATATTTCCGGGAACATTTTACTGTCGTAATTGACCTCAGTCAACTGTCCTCTTTCATTTGGAGATAACAGTTTTTGCAAGAGTAGCATGAAAGCAGATTCTGTTCAATTCAATTCTTTCAACTAGCATTTCCAGCTGCTTTTTTAAATTTATTTTTTGTACCGGCAATGTAGAAGTTTTGGGGTATTTTTTGCATCACAATCAGATATACCAAAACACCACCACAAGTACTGTACAGCGTGCAGTGAAGGAAAGCCCAGGGGATGACATGAGCCAGAAGTTCTGATATGTTGGTTAAAGACAATCAAAGTAATTCAATAGCTCATTTAAATTATACTGCTAATGTAATAATATAAGGGCATTGTATTTGACCTTGTGTGAGATGTGGCAGCACAATTTTATGAGGTAAATATGTGTGGTCAGTTGGTTTAGTTCTTTGTTTAGGTTTGTTTATAAATTTTAGTGTTGAAATGATCTGGGTGTTGTGCTGTTTTATTGTTGTATTCTGATCAGATGTTGCAAAGTGCAGTTCGGATAGTGATGCCAAAGGGCCATTGTTCTTAAATAACAGGATGGTTTTCAGTGCTGTTACGCTCTGGTAAAGCACGAATTTGCCAGGATGTGATTAACGCTCACAGCATGATATAATACTGTGTTATGCAAATTACTAGTGTGCAGTTACAGCATCACAATAATTGACTTTGCAACAGACATTCATAGAAATGGTTTTGCATAAGCAGCAGAGTGCTCAGAAAGGAAAGAAGACTGGGTCAGTTTTGCTTTCCCTCTAATTAAATACCATCAATCACCATTAGCCAAGCCAGTATGCATCCTCATTCCTTCATTCAAATGTGGTTTACGTTCATTGTTATGCATGCTAATTCTTTTTCAACTCCATATTCATTAGAATTGCATTAAAATGTTGCACCCTACTGAGCTGTAGGAATGACAGCAGATCACTGGAAAAGATAAATACACAAGAACTGCATGTTTAAAGCATTATGTGCACTTTTATTATTTACAGAAATAAAAACAAAAAACAAAAAACCTAACTCCATAAAGGAGTGTTAAACTAAACTTTTCAATCCCTAACTATAAGCTGTTTACCGGTTGAAAAAAAACAATGCACCAAGGTTCACACTGTACCTTGTTTGGCCTTCACACTAGTGATGGGTACAAAGCCTCACCCCGCTTCGACTCGTCTCGAACCATTAGAAGCAAACAGTGTTGTGAATCAAAGGTTCAGTTGGTTCGCATGAAGCAATACATCACGTGACACAAACGCCAACAGGTCTATGGATCCTCTGAAGCTGCAGACGCTCGGGGTATTCAGTCATGCACGTTCACGGAGTACAGTCTTGCTGACGGTGTCGTAGGTGCACTATCGAAACGTTTTGATGGTATATTTACAAAAGAAGACACAAACCAACACAACGCTTTACTTCGAATCAATAATGCTTCGTTGACATAGGTTAGAACTGGAAGGAAGAATATACTGTTTGTCAAATTAAATTTTAAAATAATTTCAATTAATCTTTGTTAAATGAATATATATATATATATATATATATATATATATATATATATATATATATATATATATATATATATATATTAGCTCAAAAGAGCCAGCTGTATATATATATATACAGTACTGTGCAAAAGTTTTAGGCAGGTGTGAAAAAATGCTGTAAAAGTAAGAATGCTTTCAAAATAGACATGTTAATAGTTTATATTTATCAATTAACAAAATGCAAAGTGAGTGAACAGAAGAAAAATCTACATCAAATCAATATTTGGTGTGACCACCCTTGCCTTCAAAACAGCATCAATTCTTCTAGGTACACTTGCACACAGTTTTGAAGGAACTCAGCAGGTAGGTTGGCCCAAACATCTTGGAGAACTAACCACAGTTCTTCTGTGGATATAGGCAGCCTCAGTTGCTTCTCTCTCTTCATGTAATCCCAGACAGACTCGATGATGTTGAGATCAGGGCTCTGTGGGGGCCATACCATCACTTCCAGGACTCCTTGTTCTTCTTTACGCTGAAGATAGTTCTTAATGACTTTCGCTGTATGTTTGGGGTCGTTGTCATGCTGCAGAATAAATTTGGGGCCAATCAGATGCCTCCCTGATGGTATTGCATGATGGATAAGTATCTGCCTGTACTTCTCAGCATTGAGGAGACCATTAATTCTGACCAAATCCCCAACTCCATTTGCAGAAATGCAGCCCCAAACTTGCAAGGAACCTCCACCATGCTTCACTGTTGCCTGCAGACACTCATTAGTGTACCGCTCTCCAGCCCTTGCGAACAAACTGCCTTCTGCTACAGCCAAATATTTCAAATTTTGACTCATCAGTCCAGAGCACCTGATGCCATTTTTCTGCACCCCAGTTCCTGTATTTTAGGTGCATAGTTGAGTCGATTGGCCTTGTTTCCATGTCGGAGGTATGGCTTTTTGGCCTAAGTCTTCCATGAAGGCCACTTCTGACCAGACTTCTCCGGACAGTAGATGGGTGTACCAGCGTCCCACTGTTTCCTGCCAATTCTGAGCTGATGGCACTGCTGGACATCTTCCGATTGTGAAGGAAGTAAGCATGATGTGTCTTTCATCTGCTGCAGTAAGTTTCCTTGGCCGACCTCTGCGTCTCGGTCCTCAACGTTGCCCGTTTCTTTGTGCTTCTTCAAAAGAGCTTGGACAGCACATCTGGAAACCCCTGTCTGCCTTGAAATTTCTGCCTGGGAGAGACCTTGCTGATGCAGTATAACTACCTTGTGTCTTGTTGCTGTGCTCAGTCTTGCCATGGTGTATGACTTTTGACAGTAAACTGTCTTCAGCAACCTCACCTTGTTAGCTGAGTTTGGCTGTTCCTCACTGTGGCAATGTGCCCCGCCCCTGTGTGCATGTGTGTGGTATATGTTGCATGTTGCGTGTGTTAATGTTGGTGTATAGAGATGGCTGCACGGGATATAAATGGGTGTGTGCAGCACAAGTTATTTAAGATGTAATTGTATTTAGGCACGGGATTGCACATCACTGCACGTGCATTTAAAGTATTTAATATGTGAGCACGAGGTTGCACGTAATTAATTCACGTGCTGGGATTCAAGTGAATAATTAATTAGTAATTGAATCCCAGCACAACAGTATAAATAGATGCACGTTTCATTCACTTGGGGTTGTTGGGTGTTCGAGAGTGGAGAACGGGTGAGAGAGGAGAACGTAAAATAAAGGGGAATAATAATAATAATAATAATAAGTGTTTTGTACGCACCGTGTTTGTTTGTCTCCGTGCACCGTTTTGTTTAGTGATAGTCCATTTTGTTTATCTCTTTTGTTTTGGCGAATGTGCCGTGTCCTGTGTGTTTTGTGTTCAAACCTTTTATTTTCTGTGCTGTTTAATTATTAATTATTCACCAAAACCCCAAGTCTCTGTCTGTTCTGTGTTGCTCCCGGTCTCTGGTCTAACGTCACTCACTGCTGCCGTCTTTGTGACACTCACCCAGTTTTATTCCTCCTACACAGCTGTTTCTGTTTCAGTTAATGATTGTGTTTCAACCTACATATTGAATTGATGATCATTAGCACCTGTTTGGTATAATTGTTTAATCATACACCTGACTATATGCCTACAAAATCCCTGACTTTGTGCAAGTGTACCTAGAAGAATTGATGCTGTTTTGAAGGCAAAGGGTGGTCACACCAAATATGGATTTTTCTTCTGTTCACTCACTTTGCATTTAGTTAATTGATAAATATAATCTATTAACATGTCTATTTTTGAAAGCATTCTTACTTTACAGCATTTTTTCACACCTGCCTAAAACTTTTGCACAGTACTGTATATATATATATATATATATATATATATATATATATATATATATATATATATATATATATATGCTGGCTACTACTATGTGAAATTGGGGGAGTTTAATTTTTATTATTATTATATTATTATTTACATTATTATTTACATTTATTATTATAAAGATAAATGTAATGATTATTTGAGATGTTTTCCAGAAATAATTGTTAGTAAAATGTCTTTTCAAACCTTTGTCAAAGAAGTCTTGAAATCAATATTATTTCATTGTGATACATCAACAAAATAAATCTAATTTATAAATATCAAATTGCTATACTATTGAAAAAACACCTACACGTTAAAGTACCATATGTTGGTGATGTATGTACTGTGGGATTCGTGGTGGCTCTATGAGTTTAGTGCGAGGAAGTAATCAACCACAATCCAGAGGGCCGGGTTCGTGTCCGCCAAGTCATATATGTAATATGCATTTTTTTTTTAATTATAAAAATATATATGGATGTATATGTAGAAAGCTTTGCATTCAAGTATGTTTTACTGAAATGTAATAAAATAAACATAATTATTATGTTATTTTTCTATATATTATGCACTTTAAAAACACTTTTTTTTATATGTCCAATAGGCTTTAATTGACATGGGGTTACGCTTCAAGTATGTTGTATGCTTAAAAATAATCTAGCCACCCGAGAGACACCGATGATACACTGAAGTAATGACCCATTAATGCTATGCCTAATACTAGAATGCCTATGAGTTTTGGAGAGGGGCTTCAACTGATTCAACTACGTTAGTGCAGAGCTTCAAATCATACACGGGGTTCATTGCCTCATGAGGCTTCAAATCATTCACAGGAGCTCATTGATGCTTCGGATCAGTCACATGATTCAGTGATTTACTAATTAAGGTTATTCAAATGACCACTGCTTCATGTGAAGCAAACAAATGATGTAACCCGCCTCGAACCATCTGAAGCAAACAGTGTTCCGCATGAAGCAACACATCACGTGATCTGACTGAACCAGAATCAATACCATGCTTTGTTGAAATATAGCCTAGATTACTCCTGGAAGGAAGCATTTATTATTTCTTTCTCTTTTTTTCAATTTATTTTTTTTAAAAATATCAGCAAATATGATTCTTTTAGTTTTGCATTTTGGAAAATGTAATTATTATTATTTTTTAAAATCTAAAACAAGTTCTCTACACGCACACTTCGTCACAGGAGCAGGGATTCAATCCTGCGCTTGACAAGCATTTCTAATTATACGACTTACTAACTTGTTGCGCCACCGGGAAACTGGCTAATAAATGAAATATCAAATATCTTACTTGTTTCAACACTAATTTCCCAGCCGAGTACATCTGAGGTCAGATATGCCTACCTTTCTAAAGCAACATTATCGTGTTTTCGATTGTTCAACAATTTTACATTTCAAGTATGATAATGCGTACGTGTGACTGGCTTTTTTGTTGGGTAATCACATGTGTGGTTGATATATAACCAGATAACAGAGAAATTATAAAATGTAACTTCATTTTGTAAGTCACAAATGACACTGACAGAGTCAGGGACTGAGGAGTCCTGATATCCATGGGTAGTTCATTCCACCACTGAGGGGCAAGGGTGGAGAAGGAGCTGGCTCTGGAGGCGGGGAGCGGAGGAAGGGTACATGTAGTCTGCCGGAGGTGGAGGAGCGGAGGGGGCAAGTGGGGGTGTAGGGAGAAATGATAGTCTGGAGGAGGGAGCAGAAAGGTCAAGACAGTGATAGACGAGTACAAGAGTTTTGAATTGGATGCAAGCAGTGATAGGGAGCCAGTACAACAGAGTGGAGAAGCGGTGTAGCGTGGGAGAAACGAGGAAGAGAAAAGACAAGGTGAGCAGCAGAGTTTTGGATGAGCTGGACTGCAGTGTGTAAAAGATACAGTCGGCTGACGGCACACGCTTCGGAGGACAGCGTGTGTTCGTCTTCGCCGCTCCCAAGTCAGCGCGGGGGTGGTAACAGTGAGCTGAGCCTAAACATAATTGGCTATTCCAAATTGGGGAGAAAATGCGAGGAAGAAGCAACAGGAGCATGCCAGAGTAGAGATGTGCTATGAGTAGGAGAGGGAGGGGTCAAAGGTGACACTGAGAGTTCTTGGTGGATGAGGAGGGAGAGAGGGTTGTGAATTCAAAAGGAATAGATAGAGAGATCAGTGGTTGAGTTTAAGCTGATGTGAGTGCATCCAGGAGGAGATGGCCGAGAGGCAGGTTGAGATACAGGAGGGAAAGTCAGGGTCAGAGGAGGGAAAGTAGTGCATCTGGGCATCATCAGGGAGCGGTTGTAGAGAGAAAATAGCAGGGGTCCCAGGACTGAGCCTTGGGGGACATCTGTTGAAAGAAAGTAAGAGGCAGAGAGTGAGCCACACCAGGACACCCGGTATGTGTGATCGGTGAGGTAGGAGTAGAACCAAGCAAGAGCAGTGCTGGAGAGTCCCAGGTCAGTGAGGGAGGATAGGAAAATAGAGTGGTCGACCATGTCAAAGGCTGCAGAGAGGTTGAGGAGAGGGAGGTGACATGGGCAGAGAGTAGAGAGTTGGTGACAGAGAGAAGAGCAGTTTCAGTGGAGTGTGCTGGGCGAAAACCTGATTGGAGGGGGTCGAGCAGAGAATGTGTTGACAGAGAGCTGGCGATGTACCGCTCACTCAAGGGTTTTAGAGAGGAACTTTCCTATGCAAAGTTTTTCAAAACCAGGATTTTATATTTTAGTGCAGTGGGGTCAGCAGGTTTCTGGGAGGGAAATAGAGGATAGTCCCCCATATTTGATCAGGTCAGCACGTACCACAACATGTAATTATGAGTAACCAAAATTAGGGGTCTTGTATTCATTTCTGTGGGCTAGCAAACTAGATGTGATGTGGCCTCACTGACCTTGAGACAGAAAGTATTAGGTAGGACATAGGTGTGTTGTGAGGCACAAGGCCACAGGCAGTAAGATATGTGTTACTGTACACCCTGGAGTGGGTTATTGCGCTTATAAAACAGCTCTATGCTTATTTTATAAAAAGAAAACAAAAAACAATAACATTTTAAATTAAGTTTTATGTAATGTATCCTTCCTCCAGTCCAAAACAGTTCCTATACTTTGTCTATAGAAGCTTCAAATTTTCTGAGAGAAAATGTATTATTGCTGAGTAAGTCATTATTGTTATTTATTTATTTTTGATATTCAAGATATATATTTTTTATAACTACTTATTTACATGTTTTATAAACTTTGGCAAGTAAAGTTACTGTTTGAAATCACTGTTTCCTAGTACAATAATCGTGCACAACACCTTTATTTTCTATTCCTCCAAACGCGCTTCCTACTTCTCTTCTCAACACTAGTTTACTCCTCCAGAGTCTCCCAGACAGTCACTGAGGCAGTCATCCAGAATGTCACATCAGTGAATTTGCTTATTGCATTATAATATATACTGATGTTACAATTACTGTAATATATTTAACTTTTTATACCATATTTGTACAAAATATTTATAACCTATTTTTTTTTGGTCATACACGGTCCCTTTTTTTGTTAAGATCCAACAATCAATCTCCACCCCGATTTCAGATCCTGCAGTCTGGCGGAATTTGACACTTAAGCTAGGGGCTTTATAAGAACTATCGCCGTGGCTGAAAAGATTTTGAGATTTTAAAGAAAATATATCCACGGAAATTGATTATCAATTCTATATAATTTCTATTAGTGTTTGACAATAAAAGAAATATACAAATTATGAATTTCTAAGTGTCCTGAAGTCTAACTGCCAGTATGGCGGTGAGAAGTACATTTTTTTTAAGCCATTGACCTAGACATGCTTTGATCTTCAGATCTTCACCCCCTAGCCATGCAGTATGACAATTCTTACTGCATGGTCATATGATCTAGCTCAGCCAATCATGGTGTTTAATTTATCTTAGCCATTTTATGAAGTTCTTTAAAGGCTGGTTTACACTGGGTAAACGGTTTATTCTGATTGGTCAAAAAAAGATAATTGTGTGACATAACCCTAGACAGGAACGCTCCAGGTCAGACATAAACAAACAACACTTCCCAATGCCGTAATTTTGTCATCCTTTAATTGCAATTGAAATGTTGAGAATTATTCTTCTCATGAGAAGAAGAATAAACAGGAGATGGTGGGTGAGACCAATAAACCAACTTAGGTTTCAGCAAGGAGATGTGTTTGAGGGGCACGGAACATTTTTTTCCTCAGAGATTTGATGCACTTCTGAGTTTGGTGGGGTCTCATCAGAGAAAGGAAACAACTCGATTGAGAGAACCGATTTCTGCTGTTAAGGTAAATGTACTATTTCTCTCTCTCTATTTAATGTGTACATTTTCATGAATTAATTTATATTTTGTAGATCCATAAATGTGTACATTTGTAATCCACCAATTCACCCATCAATAACCAAAAAATATCAACTATCGCAGTTTGATTGTGAATTAACCCCCAACCCCAACCCCCACCCCACCCCCCCACCCCCACCCCACCCCACCCCACCCCAACCCCAACCCCAACCCCCAATTTGGGTTTTAACAGAATGATGACTTAATTATAATTTTGTAATCATGAATTATTTTTTTGCAGGTACCTCAGGTTATAACCAGGCATCCTTGGCATTTAGCCTCAGGATAGGGCATGTGCCATCCTACACAAGACCTGCGAAGCTCTATGATCGGTCTTGCAACCTCTGTATTTAGAAGCCCCAAATGGTGAGCTATGGCTTCAGATTGCCAATTAATTTAGGGAATTATCCAAAATGCATAGGAGCTATAGACAGAAAACATGTTGTATCCAGGTATTTTAGTTAAAGAGGGGGGTCAGCATCATCCTTACAATGTGAGATGCAAGATATTGCTTCACACTTGGTCGCTGGAGTGACAGAAGCATTTTAGCAGAGCCTGGCTTGGGCAAGACGCTAGAACAGAATAGGCAAGCTGTTCCATTGCCAGGAGCACTCCCTAGTTCTTCAACTAAGGCCCTCTTGGTAATAGTTGGAAAATAAGCCTTCCCTTTGAAGCCTAACCTCATGCGACCCGACCCTCGATAGCTTCTGCCAGTTCACCACAGTGTTTATAATTAAGGCACCCATATGCCCAACATATAATTGAAAATGCCTTTGGTATTTTGGTGGCCAGATGGGCAGTGTTCAGCAGGTCAATACGGATGAAACCTGAAAAAGCCATTTTCATTGTGCAGGCAGCAGCTGCCTTCACAATTACCTACAAATGTGAGGTACCAAATTATGGTCTGAGCAGCGTTACTGCCCCCCATCTTTAACAGACTGGGAAGACATCAGTGACACTCTGTACCTTGGGAGCTGGAGAGCTAAGGTAAAAAATAGGGTTGGCTCAAACAACTTTAACGACAGCGTAGCATCTTAACAGATTTCTTTCAGTCTCCCCAGGGGCTTGTCAGTTGGCAAGACCATATGTTTTGTGAGGTCAAGTGGTATCAGAAGCTTAAATCGAAGATGAGCAATAATGTTTTATATCCTTTGTTTTATATATATATATATATATATATATATATATATATATATATATATATATATATATATGCTTGCAGGGGCGATTATTTTAATGGTGCTATTTTAAATTATTTACAATTGTTGCAGTCTGAGAGAAAAAAAAAGTTGCAAATACAATTGATTTTTATTTACAACAGACTGAAGATGAAAAAAATGAAACACCTGAAGATTTTTTGATGCTGGTTTGAAGAGCACAGCAATTTATTTGACTGAATTATTTTAAATTATCAAATAGGTATCTGCACTTCCATATATTATTGAAAACGTGATAAAAATAATCAAAATAAATACATTGTGTATATAGTGTGTTTATTTATTGGGTGTGTGTATGAATGTCCTGAATCTTTAGAAGTTATTATTTTTGTTTTTAATTTCTTAGCTACTTTGTTTTTCTAAACAATTAAAATTAAAACCAAAAACAAAAAAACCCCACTTATAATGGAACAAGGAAAAGGTTTATTTTTAAAAAGTCATAACAAACAAAATTTTTATTCCAGAAACATAAAATAATTTGTAATGCAATTACTGTCCAAATTCAGCTTCAAACATTAATTGATTTTAATTTTTAAAAGGGCTTTCTTTCACGGTTCAGACTTCTGCCGTAAAGCTCATCTTCATCACTTTCAGCTGAAACTGCTTTGGCTACAGTTGACAAGGCATTTCAGACCTCCCTTTCAGGTGGTGTTTGTGGGACTGGTGAAGGGGATGGGGATGGAACAGGCAAAGCTGAAGTGGAGGGTAAACTTGCAAGAGTGGACAGATGTTTTGAGAGGGGAGTGTTGTCATTAGGGGCCTCGTCTTTGGGTTCAGTACTGTCTTTACAGATTTTATTTAGTTAGGTGATGTTGTTTACTTCTGCGCATTCGGGGGTAAGTGACCAATTCATTCAGAAGCTTATAGAACACTATCTTGTATTTACAAATGCTTTAACAGTTCAAATTTTAAAATTAAAAATTAAAACTATCCATACCAGTTTGCATTTCTAATGGTTTATGTTTTATTGAGATTTCTGAAGTAGACTATCATTCACTAATGGAGAAATATAAAAAAAAAACTTTTTAAGATTCCTGCCTTCTTTTGTGTGTAATGTAGGGTGATAGGAAACCAAGGATGTCAAAAAAGCCAATTTATCTCTGCGGCTCGCTTCATTCAGGCCCACTCTTCTTTTTATTAATTGATTTTTTCCTCCCTGATATACTTATCCCTCAGACTTTTCCACCTCGGCATGCATTCTGTGACTAAAATTCAGTTAAGATAGATTACTTTTCTGAGTTTAGACTTACATAAAACAGTGTAATCAGTGGGTGGAAATGCAAATATAAAGCTCTGTCTTTTTTATTTGCTTTCTTGGATCATACTGCTTCCTACAATTTTCACTTTGCTCTCAGATTTTTCACTCAATCATCAAATCCATGGAAAAACTAAAATAGCTGATAACAAATGTTTCAATTCCTCCCATTCATAAATTATACAAAATGATAAAAGGTTATCACTCTACTCAATTTGTTTAAGGCACCTTTCGGAGCGTATTATAAAGTCGTTTAATTCTTTGGGCTATTGGATTTGTAGAAGCAATCACCTCTGATTTACTGGAATTACAAAATAAAAGAAAATGTTAAAGAGAATACCAGTCTTCAAAGTGCACATGGTCATTTTATGGAGTAGCTTTGCACCTCATTCAGTTCCTGCTTACTATCAGAATAGATTGTTGAGAAATGCATTATTGATGTAGCCCTACATATTTATTTTTTAGCCAGTAGTAATTTTCAAGAAGCTGTGAGTGTGTGTACAATATATTAGCTTCCAGCACTGTATTTGATAACTGCATTATTTACAGTATCCTGCTTATTACCTACTACAGTACATTATTGCAAAAATAATAATTTTATTATTTTTTTCTGGTCTCCAGGGTGTTACAAAAAAGACTTGACTTTCATATACTGTAGGCTACCACACACTGCTTCTTATGACTAGCGGAGTAGTGCTGAGAGATGGTGAAAAGGTGTAACACGTGTAGCATGTGTGTTTTGTTACTGACAAAGGGTTAATGCAATACAATGCCAGACAATGGGCTGCTAAATTGTTTACCCCTCAAAGCCACTGTCATTTTGTTTAATCTAATAGAGACTCAAATATACCTTTAATTTTCCTACAAACACATGTTCTTAAAAACTAAATATATACTGGTATCTGCTTAAGTTCCCTTATCTTTTCTCTTAAATCCAGAAAGTGGAGTTCATGGGTAATGGAAAAGAGAAAAGGAAAATTAAGTTTGACAAGTGTGACCCTTTGTTGGCAAGGTCTAAGCAGGTCAACGGTGGAAGGTGTGAATCAACTTATTTTAGACTCTCCAGTGTTAATAGCTTAAACCAATTATTTTGTGGGTTTTCTCCTGGTTTTACCAAGCTTGGATTTAAATAGATATTTCCAGCTGTAATAGAATTGGGAATATTTTACTCCAGCCCAGCTTCATTGGTCCCAATAGAACAAGATTTCCATTCACCTGGTTAACAAAAGACAGAATTAAGGATTCAACAGTACTGTAACTTTGGATTCCTTAAGTTGCATGTTAGAAACTCAGACAATTCTAATGCTAAATTGCTTTTGAATACAAAGCCAGGAAGAGTTAATTCTAGAGCTACAGAACACCCTGCAAAGTTTACGAGAAATGCATTAAGTTGCCTTTGCTGCATCCTGTGTTTTCCATACCGCAGTGTTATATTTTTAAACATATTGGAGACTGTTTTCAATTTTTTAATCACACATCATGGGTGATCAACAGGGATTGCGAGGAGAAAAAATAAAGTCTTGTGAGGATCGCAATGTATCCATATCATGCTCACTCCTGCAACAGTGATGGTTTTCTGTTCCTACAGTATACCACTCATTTCAATTAGAGCACCAGCATTGTTGCAGGGAGTATGAGCTGGACACACTGATGTTTAGAAGAAAAAAATACATATATCTTTCTTTTCGGAGGGCCCTGGGAACCTGGTGAAAAACAATTACCAGTTTATTTACCTATGATGTGTGAATAAAAATAATCAAAACTATTGGGAATATGTTGAAAAAATTGTGATATGGGCAGCACAGGATACAACAAAGGTAAAGTAATATGTTTCTTGTAAACACTGGGTGGTTGTCATGATGTGGTTATTTTGAAAAAAGAAAATACAAGGTGAGACAGGAACTTAAAGAGTAAATAGCACAGTTCTGAAATATATAGCGTTATATGTCCCCACATGTTGCTACAACTGTTTAAATAACATGTCTGTAATTTTTCTTTTAATTGTTAACATCCTGACAATTTTTTACACTTATACGTTTTTCAAAATGTCCACTCTAGTGCACTGGGGTTTGAGATCTGTCCTCTAAATCACTGCAGGAAGAGCGATAAAAACATTAAAGGAAAAACATAACTGGCTTTTCTGTTCCGTACCACTGTCATGGATCGTTATTGCTGTGTTACCCGTTTCACAATGTGGACTATCCGGGCACTAGAGCGGACATTTTGAAAAACGCTTTGAAATAGACTTTAAAGTTATAAGTATAAAAATGTGTCAAGATGTTAACAATGAAAATAGAAATTACAGGTACTTTATTTAAACAGTTGTAGCAACACGTGGGGACATGTAACGCTATATTTTTCACAACCCCACTACTTACTCTTCAACTAACAGTTAGGTTACGTTGAAGTTCCTATTATAAACACAAAATTTGAGATATTGAATAGCTCAGCTTTAAAAGCAGCTAGAATCATGAAATTCAGCAAGGGTTTAAACTCTGCGTTGTGTACTTTTTGAGTTAAAGGGAGTGCCTAAAAATGTGTTCAATTCTTATGGCCAGCCATAGCTCAAAAAGTGTGAGGTGTATAAACATGCCATTCAGCACAGACACGCTCCTGCCAGGAATCAAGCCTTTTGGCAAAAATGTTAAATGAAAAGATATACTAGAAAATGGATCAGAGATTTTCTTTAACCTGATTGGTCAATATGAGGTCTCTAACCTCTGCTAAAGGACCTTGAATGTTATCGTTCAAACTATGTTTAATCACTGTTCCAAATCAATCCATCTGAAAATATGTAAATACAGTCTATGTCTGTATTTGAGCTTTTTTTTCTGCTTGATGAAAGAAAATCTTCACCCTCTGAATCAGTGATGTAGTCAAGACCAAATTTTTGAGACCAAGACCGAGACTGGAGATGTTGAGAGCGAGAACACATATGTTGAGACTGAGACCGGATATGTTGCAAACTACATAGAAAGTAATATTCCGTGGCTCATAGGCTTCGCAATTGCTTTAATAATTCTGTTCTTAAGTTTTCAATTACAAATACAGGATTGTGCTTCTAAAATTAATCTTTCACATCAGACTTTTAGAAATAATAAAGCATTAAAATGCATTATTATTATTATTATTATTATTATTATTATTATTATTATTATTATTAGCATGATATAAAATTAAAGGGTACATAAGGACCTTTTTATTTTATTGTTACATGTTCCCATGTGTTGCTACAACTGTTTATGTAAGGTGTGTGTATTGTTTTCATTTTTTTTTTTACATTTTGACCACTTTTTTTAAACTTTTAAATTGCATTCCCTGTCTCAAGATGGCTTCACATGGACCTCTCAGAACTACATTTCCCATCATCCTCCTGCTCACATACAGTATGTAACTGACATGGATTTACCAGTGAGCAGGAAGATGATGGGAAATGTAGTACTGTGAGGTCCATGCGGGTACATGTGAAGCCATCTTGAGGCAGGGAATGCAATTTAAAAGTTTAAAAAAGTGGTTAAAATGTAAAAAAAAACAACACACACACCTTACGTAAACAGTTGTAACAACACATTGGAACATGTAACAATAAAATAAAAAGGTCCTTATGTACCCTTTAAGCATAGGCTGAAGAATTGTGTTTACTTCTTGATGCCTTTTTGTGGCAAAGTGCCCCCCCCTGTGTATTATATGTTACGTGTTGTGTGTAAATGTTGGGGTATAGTCATCGGTACACGGGATATAAACGGGTCTGTGTTTCACGTGTGATTTAAAAATGTAGTTTTGTATTTAGGCACGAGGAGGGCACAAATCACTTCACGTGCTGGTTAAAGTAATAATATGTGAGCACGGGGAATTGCACTTTAATTAATTCACGTGCAGTTGTACCGAGATTCCAATTGAATGATTGACTAGCAATCGAGTCTCGGTACAACTGCATAAAAGCTGCATGTTTTCACGAGGAGGGCACAAATCACTTTGCTGGTTAAAGTAATAATATGTGGCACGGGAATGTGTGCATGTTTTCACTCACTCGGGGTGGTGTGTTCGTTGAGTGGAGAACGGGAGAGAGAGAGAAGGAGAGTACTATTTAAAACAATTGCTATCGCGTGCTGGAGGACCAGCACGATACTTGTTTATTTATTTACTCACCATGTTTGTGTGTATGTCCGTCCACCGGTTGTTTAGTGTATAGTCCGTTTTGTTTGTCTATTTATTTTGGCGCAAGTGCCGTGTCCTGTTTTTGTGTTCTGTTTGTTAAACCTTTTTATTTATTTGTTATTAAACGCTGAGTGCAACCATCGCACTCAGTTTCATCATCACCGTCTGTCTGTGTGTTTCTCTTTCTGGTCTGAGTTCCTCCCTGCAGCCAGCCTGTCACACTTTTTCACAGTGGATTAGCAGAAGACACTGGTATAACCAGATTACAGTACTGTATTGTGTGCATTCTGCTTGAAATGAACTACTGGGATTGCTGCTTTAAATGTTTAGTTGCTCAAAAATGTAATATATTAGTCATTATATATATAAAGTAGTGTGGAGTAGTGGTTACGGCTCTGGACTCTTGACCGGAGGGTCATGGGTTCAATCCCAGGTGGGGGACACTGCTGCTGTACCCTTGAGCAAGGTACTTTACCTAGATTGCTCCAGTAAAAACCCAACTGTTTAAATGGGTAATTGTATAATGTGATATTTTGTAACAATTGGATAAGGCCGTCTGCTAAGAAAATATATATATATTGGGCTGTTGGTCTTAGTGCTGTAGGCGGCAGCCCACATTAACACAGTCTTCTTCTTTAAATCAACCAGGTCGAAACAGTAGATTGTGTTGTAAACGCTGTAGTGTATGTTTATTTTTATAAACAAACACAAATGGCAAAAACATAACCAACAAAACAAAGTCTAACCCATCTTCGTGTCCTAACTAAACAGTACTTTTCCTGTCTAAAGGAGGACAGGCTAAGCCTATTTTCCTCACTCAAAAGTATGTTCTCCTTTGAAACTCTTTCACCTTTCTCTGTATTTTTCTCTGCGCACCATGTGCGCTTCTTTCTCTCTCTTCAAAACAGCTTGAACCTGGCCCTTTTTAAAGGGCTCTTCATTATCAATCATACAATCCGTTTAAACCATTCATTAAACAATTCACCCATTTCATATTTGTTATTTATTTATTTACTTATGCTGTATCAGCTATATTTTAACAAAATATATAAATTCATATTTACTATCCCCCATTTTTCCAGTTTTTATTTAAATTTAAGCAGTTCAAGTCCAGTGAATAACCTGAAATGGTACAAAGGTAAGCGGTAAACTGCCAGAGGTTAAAAAAAAAGTTTAGGTTACCAAAAACTGAAAAATAATGTACATTTCAGAGTTATACAAAAAGGCCTTTTTCAGGGAACAAGTAAATGGCTTAACAACTTACAGCTGTTCTGCAGCAATGGAAGTAAATAAAGCCTTGAAAGTTGATGCTAACAATTCCTACAGGTGTCCCAACTTTTGTTGATTACTTACAAACCCTCTGTCTGTATAAAAGCAGTGTTGGAACAGACTGTGTTACTACACCCTCTTAAGCATTATTTGGACAGTATTGTACTGCAGGAAGTAGTATATTGCTATCATAATGTCGAGAAAAAGGCAATTAACAAAGGAAGACAGACAGACCATTATAACCCTTAAAAGTGTAGGTCTTTCCTTTAGAGAAATTGCAAAGAAAGCCAAGGTGTCAGTGAGTACAGTTTCCTACACCATCAAAAGGCACTTGGAAACTGGAGGAAACTCTGACAGGAAGAGGTCTGGCAGACCCAAAGCCACAACAGAATCAGAAGACAAGTTTCTGAGAGTCAACAGCTTGCGTGATAGGTGGCTCACAGGACAACAGCTTCAAGCACAGCTGAACACTGGTCGAAGTAAGCAAGTCTCAGTTTCAACTGTGAAGAGAAGACTTCGAGCTGCAGGTTTGACAGGTCGAGTGGCAGTAAGAAAGCCATTGCTAAGATGGCAAAATAAGAAAAAGAGGCTTGCCTGGGCCATGAAGCACCGCCAGTGGACTACTGAAGACTGGAAGAAGGTCTTATGGACAGATGAATCAAAATTTGAAATCTTCGATTCATCACGCAGGGTTTTTGTACGCCGTCGAGTAGGCTTAAAGGATGGTTCCTCGGTGTGTGACACCAACTGTCAAACATGGAGGAGGAAGCGTGATGGTCTGGGGCTCTTTGCTGGATCCAGAGTCGGCGACTTGCACAGAGTGAGTGGCACCCTGAACCAAAACGGCTACCACAGCATTTTGCAGCCCATGCCCTCTGGTATACGCCCTAGTTGGTCAGGGGTTCATCCTACAGCAAGATAATGACCCAAAACATACCTCCAGGCTATGTCAGAACTACCTTAGAAGAAAAGAACAAGACGGTAGGCTTCAAATCATGGAATGGCCAGCACAGTCTCTAGACTTAAACCCCATCGAGCTGGTTTGGGATGAACTGGACAGAATGGTGAAAGCAAAGCAACCTACAAGTGCAACACATTTGTGGGAACTTCTGCAACAGTGTTGGGAAGAACTTTCCGAACAATATTTGATTTCCATTGTAGAAAGAATGCCACGAGTGTGTTCAGCTGTTATATCTACAAAAGGTGGCTACTTTGATGAGTCAAAAATTTAGATTAAATTTTGTTAAAATGATTCCATGACTTCTTTTTTATCTCCAATTGTTTATTTGTTCTATGCTTTAAATTCAGAGTACATTGAGACATTAAACTATGTAAATTTCAATAAAAACTGGAAAAATGGAGTTGTTCTAAAACTTTTGACCGGTAGTGTATATATATATATATATATATATATATATATATATATATATATATATATATATATATATATATATAGAGAGAGAGAGAGAGAGATATCAAGACGTGACTCAGCGCTTCAGCAGATAAATTTCAAACAGTAGCAGGTGCTCAGTCACAACAGGACAATGATTTAGAATAGGCTGCTTACCACCGATGACTTCACTAAATGGACTCTCCAGGAAAAGCATAAAGGTGATATATATATATATATATATATATATATATATATATATATATATATATATATATATATATATATATATATATATAAAAACACTTTAGTGACAGTTTCTCTGCATTTATGAGATCTGAGCCTGTCTTTAAAACTGTAAACTGTTTCCTAACGTCACACTCACAATTCTCTTTTGCTAGTACGGGATTGGTATGCCTGTGGTTTTATCCATGGTAATTGTATGGTCTATGTTAAGAGGACGTTAAATGCTACTTTTTATTTTTTTAATTAAACCATATCTTCTGTCATTGATAATTGTTTATGTCTATGAGTGTGTGTGAATTTTGAAAAAAAATTAGATCATTTTTAATTTGGGTGAAAATGAGCATATATGATAATCGAGAGTATTGCTGAGACCGAGATCAAGACCAAGACCTCAAAATTTGATATCAAGACCCAGACCAGGTCTCGAGACTCCACCTCTGCTCTGAATGTTGTCTGTCAATGAAGACTATTCCTTACTGTCCTAAATGTTCAATCTATCTATTTAAATTTAGTACAGTAGTGCCTCGCTAAACCGAACATGTCTGAAGACAGAGGGGACCCGCCTTGAAGGTCGATCGGTTCAGTCTCCCCACCACGAGGTGGCTCTCCATCTGCTTTCTTCTGTGCCTCCTGTTCTTTTCCTTCTGTTTCTCCTCCTTTGGAGACACCTTTGCATGTTTCTTTCTTTCTCTCTTTCAGCATTCCTGTCTCCTCTCGTGGCTCAGCCTTTTCTTGATTTCCTCTTGGTTCAGTCACCTCCACAACCCAGGGGGAAATCCTGTTCTCTTTATAAAGTCACAAGCATATCATTCCTATTTCAATTCCCAGTTGTTACATGTTTGGTGAAAACAATATATAGCAATACTGTACGGTATGTGTACGATTTATGAATTTATTTTTTATCTCGCTAGATGTTTGATGCAGTACATTCACCAGATAGCCTACTTTTGATAACATGTGCCGGTCTCAATGATGAAGTGCATAACTGAATTAGTTGTCACAGAATATGGGGTTGGTTGTTAGAGATTATGCGGTTGCTTTTACAACGGGAAATTATGCGATATTTCCATTTTTCATAATAACATAATGCTTTTATTGTGTAATGCAGGATTACAATGGCAGATAATGTGATATGAACATAGGCTATATATGATATGACTAAGACTACAAAGAGACTAATATTTCAACTGAGTTGAACCCTTGGTACAAAATCATATTACAGCCTCCATCGAAGGGATAACAAACATTAAAGAATTCAGATTGATATATCTGGTGACATGGCCAACATGTCAGCGTATAAAAGTATAAACACAAAACGAAAACAGCTGGTGGTGTTGTACCTTCCTCAGTTTTTCTCTTAAAGTTCTGAACCATGTTTTCAACCCAATGTACATTAGTTATCAATCAGGAGAACTAACAGTTATGCATACATTAAATCTCAGTCTAGATAGGTATATAAAAGGTCTGTGTGTATGCATGTACAGCTATGGCCAAAAGTTTTGCATCACCCTATAGGGTTAACTATTTTTGCTTCATAAAGTCGCATGAAACCTGCTGAATAATGTTACGTTAACATATTGAATTGCGTACGCTTTGTGCATACCCCCCAGATAACACACAAGTTTACAATAATATGAAGCAATCAATAATAAAATGCCCACTTATCACCCCTGAGTCTGTCAAATAGCATTCACCATCTGAATTGTATCAATCAAAGCTTTGCTTACCAGCTAATTGCAATATAAGGGCAATTCTTCAACTATAAGCCTTTGGGCCACACAAAATAATTAAAAAAACAGAGGGATGCAAAACAAAATGTATCTATTCAGTTGTTTGTGTACAACTACTATAAATAGGAAACCATTAACCGCCTTGACTGATTCTTTTTCAGATTATCATTTTTGTAAGCAATTTTCTTGCTTTGCTTACACAAAATGTCACAGTTATATAAGTCTATTTTAAATAAATATGTTAAGTATGAATGAGTGTAATAAAGTAATATTACCTAAAACTTCTAGACAAGGTGTACACCATAAAAACACTCTTTTTAGTATCAAGAAGATACTTTCTGTTTAAACACTTTTTTTTACATTTTGTTATTTAAATGCTTCCCCGTTGTCTATTATCATGCAGTTGATATATAAGGAATTTAGAAAGCACAAAACAGATAATTATCCCAAAACATCAATTGTGTGATGGTGATGATTGTTGTTATGGTAATGACATGAACATTCTGGTAATGACACACAAAATTTTTATGTTACAAACATCTTGTTTATTTATTTGCACACCATAATATGCTGTTAACCAGTAAACATAATTGACCAATTATTCTTCATTTGCCAGAAACAGCTGTATCACAGCATCCATTATTGGCCAAATTAAAAAAGAAAAAAAGAAAAAATCTTTCACCAATTATGCATAGCCAGATATTGAGAACAGAAACATTGTGTAAAATGCCAAAACCAGGATTTGCTGCATAAACCAACTGTATGCACTGTAAACCCTAATTAGTAACCATGTTTTAACCTACAGTAGAACCTCAGAGTTGCAAACACCTTGGGAGTGGAGGTCATTCGTAAGTCTGAAGTGTCTTTGAATATAAGTTTTTAATGGTTTTAATAAATGTGTTCATCTGCTATCTACTATTGTCTGAAAGGCTTAGTATTTAAATGACAACTGTAGCAAAAATACAGATTAATACGTCCAGGAAAACCTGGGTTAACGTAAGGCTTGCATTTGTGCAGCTTACTCAGTCATTCAGACTCCTTTGGCTCAAAATTTTGTTTAAAATGGTATCATTTTTTCTTGGCCTTTTTAAATATAACTGACAATTCCCCATTGCCGAGAATGATATCACTGTCAAGTTTTTAAAAATGTGTAACATGTGTATTTCCCAGTTGTTGCTATTTCAGTAGGTTAACCTTGCGTTTTTCTAAACAGGAGTCTGATTGCATTGTAGGCATGGTTGAAAGATTGAATACTATGAGCTAAAAGTGGGGTGTCCGGTTGACCGGTCAGTCAGGCCATTGACTTTATATAAAAAATAAAAAATAAATGTTGTTGCAAAATCACATTTAACTGGACTGTGCTGAAGGTTTTCCTAAATTGTGTTTAATAAAGTACAGTTACAGATCAGATATTTTTTTGTGTGTGTGGGAACCAATTTTGCTAGCAAATGACATAGCAACAGTATGGATATAAAGGATTTAAGAGGCCTCACGTTTAATAAAACATACCTCATATTTAAAGTATAAGGTCACTCTTGGACTCACACCACACTTCCCTTAACTCACTATTATAAATACTACCCAGAACAACATTTCACTTATCACATCTGTAAACAGCCGTAGGTCAGAAGGCAATGGTTACTTTACCTCTCTGGGGTATATGTATCAGTAATTATACTACAAGTGCTGAGAGGTCTTGCGTTGAATACCTTTTTTATATTGAGGCCACAGAGTGAATATTTTTGTTTTGGAATCCATCTTTAGTCAATTAATTTAAATCCTCCATAGATATTTCACTCATGAGGATGGCCATAGAGAGTTAATTCAGCCATGCTCATTCATTGATTAACTACATACATTACTACATAACATTCCCATGACTAGTCCTACTTACACGAATAATAATAAAACTAAAAATAAAAAACTGATTCAATTAAGATGTAGTAGAGGCAGAATTTATCTATGACATGCATTCTGTAATACTGAAAAGCTGAATCTCTGTTACAAGTCAGGGTTTGATGGAGGGCTGATGATAGGCTCTCAGTTGGCAGGTGATTTCTATATCCAAGAATGCACATACTATTGAAAATTCACAAGAAACAGTCTGTCTCTAAAGTTATAGAATCATGGATCATTCTGAATTGTGATTTCACTGCAGATTTGCACCTTCAACTTCCCTTAAGGAGTTAGACATTGTATTCTTTGAGGATAGGTCACATATCCCTCTGAACAGTTGCATTCTTGCTGCCCATGGTTGCCTTACATTCTGTTGACTGTATTACAGCAGGTGTTTACATGTTTTTGTTCAACCCTGGTGGTTACCATTTCCAATCTTGGACAGTAAACGGTAGATGCAGTGACTTATGCAGTATGTTTTCCAAAGAAAAGCTGCTTCTGCATAGAGTCAACAAATGCTACTCATACAAAGGTGCCAGTTAAACTGTAACATTACTTTCCTTTTGAAGCCTATCAAGTACGCCCTTAAATTTACCGTAGCACAAATAAGTCTTTTTTTTCTTTTCTTAACCAAAGTATTTCTACTAACATCAAAAAGAACTGATGCAGGCAAAGTTTACTAAAATGTGCATTTGATAAAAAAACAAGCAGAAATAAGGTCTAATGGACTTCTTTTTACAAATAGAAAATGGGATTTATATTTAGACTGCTTCCCCAAGGGACTTCTAAGGAACATAGTGTAGCTGCTGACCGGGGCTGACCAAGCTGTATTATTTATTAATTTTCCCTTCTTCTTTCTAGGTCACACTGATGTGCAGCACGGAGACAGTTTTTAAATCAGTTAAAGAACCAAGTAAATATCTGATGGAATTTCAAAATCCTGCAGCTTGCCAGCCATTGCTACCTAAAAGGAATGTGCACAATGAACTGTGACAACAAAGACGCTTGAAGTGATGGAGTCGGTAACAGTTGTGATGCAGTCATCATGTGGTTTGGAACTTACTGAGCAATAATAAAGACAGATTCCTAAAATGCTCTTTTTTAATTGACCATTTCTGGACATTTCTTTAAAGTATGTAACTTCTTCTGTTTTGATTTTCTGGGGTTCAAGATATCCAATGAAGACTGTTTGTGCAGTAAATGTAAACCTTTATAAAAGGTTCCCATAGTAAAGTGTAATAAAGCACAGTGAAAGCCTTACCACAGTATACCATCCACAAACAGACAGATTGGTTGAAAGGTTTAACAAAACCCTCAAGTCCATGTTGAGGAAAGTGGTAAGCAAAGATGTAAGGGGCTGGGATTTGTTGCTTCCCTTCCTCATGTTTGCTATTCGAGAGGTACCCCTGAGCTTTTGTATGGTTGTCAGCCCAGGGGAATCCTCGATATAGCTAAAGAGGTATGGGAAGAACAAACATCAACTGGGATGAATTTAGTGGAATAAAAATAGGTTGGAAAAACTCACACCTATATTAAAGGAGCGTATGAGGCAAGCACAAGAAAAACAAGCCCACCAATATAATAATTTTGCCAAGCTTAGGAAGTTTCAACCAGGAGATCGGGTGTTGGTCCTGGTTCCGACTCCTGAGAGTAAATTATTTGCTCAGTAGCAAGTCCCCTATGAAATAATTTTTAAAAATCAGCAATGTCAATTATAAGGTCCGCCAGCCTAATAGACGTCAACTGGAGCAAATATATCACATTAATTTGTTAAAGGCTTACTTTCTGCTCAGTTCTTGGATGGCCTGACATTTGACCCGGTGGGAAGGGAAGATTGAAAAGTAAAGACAATATTTAATAATAATACTCACCTGAAGAAAGAGTGAAAACCTTGGAAAAGCTTGTGTTAATTCCTCAGAAAAAGAGTTATAAAATTGAGTTGCAACAACCCAAACGTTCACCAATATGTTACACCACCTTTGACCACTCATGGAAGTACATGCTAGGTTATATATTAGAGAAGCAAGTTCTCTAATATACTTTAGTTAGGGAGCCAGTTCTATGTTTAGTTAGACTCCAGGGGGAGTAGGTTTATTTTACTTTGTTGTTTTGTTTTTGTTGGATTTATTCCCTGCTGATGGTTTTCCCTGTAAAATAAGGAAGTTAAACTTCATTAAAAAACACTTTTTTTACTGGACATTGCTCAGTTTGGAGATTCTCATTATAGCCATTCGGTAAGCATTGTAAAGCCCAAGCACGTATAGCAAATCATGTTAAGAAACATGGAAAACCATGGTAGACTATAGTAAATGCATAGTATGACCATAGGAAAAGCATGTGAAAACTGCAAAATTACCGTGCCAAAATACTGTGGTAAACTTTTATAAGGGAATGGCTATATGTTCTACAGAACACCAACAACACTCAATAGTTTCTCAAATTATGTCAAACAATACTACATTTAAATTTTATGTGTCACATTTTAAATAATGTTAGCTAAATATAACCAGTGCCACTTTGTAAAATGTTAGGCATCCTGCTGTCAACTGGTATGAAGAGAGAAAGCAAGCATCTCCTGTGGCCATTCTGAGCCTCATGGAGTGACACGAGAAGAGGTGGGAATTCACAGGGCACTGACAGGACAGGCAGGTTAGGGATTTGTATGCATGGGTTGAGTTCACCACTCATATCTTATCAAATTTTGATAAGGGGATTCAAAACCCCTAGAAAATCAGGTTTTTCAAAGACAAAAAAACCTGTATAGAGAGGGTAAGGTTCACATTTTAATAGGTGAACAAGTATGTTTGCATGGCTGTGTGTGTATTATGTATGACCAGTAAGTAAGAACCTAGATGAAAGATCTTCCAGCTCTAAATTGGAGACTAAATTGCCTTTCATATTGGTTATGCAGTAACTTTAAATTGTATTGTACTCTGACATTTGTTTAGACTTTTTTTTTTGTAAAATAAAGATAAAACATCAAATCAAGTCAATACGACTTACTTTGTTTTCAGTTTAATTTCCCACCTGAATGTATTTTTTTTTAAAGCTTTTAATCCATGTTTGCCCATTAAAATGAATCCAAATACATTAGTATAGCTGTATTGGCATGTGTAAGGTAACATGGCTGTACAACAATAACATATGGAGGCTTTTTATTCAACGCATTGCTGCAGGGAGATGGCTTCTGAAAAGCTGTCATTTAACAAAAGAAAAGCTGTCTGCAAAATTAACTTGCCAGATTTAAACAGCAACTTGTACAGGATTGCTGGTAATTGTGTAACAGATGCTCAATTTTATGAACAGCGTTCCAGGATCATTGTCTAAGCAGGCATTGCTATGCAAATGTCTGGAAAAAAATATGTTTCGCTTTTTCAGATTTATCTAACAATTGTAAAAATCAATTTAGGACATCAGAATAAAATAGGACCTGGAGAATGTAAAGCTTTGAGGCTGCTATGTTGTGTGATTTTTGCATCCCTTTTGAGCAAAACATTAGTATTATAAACACTACACTGGTGCATCAGTCCTCTAGCCATCGTTTCTCAACCAGTGGGGACTGCTCCTGAGTGGGTCGTAGAGCCCAGTTTCCCAAATTAATGAATATTACTGTTCAAACATATTTCCCTGTCTCAACATTAACCTTAACCTTTTTTTTAAACTAATGTAATTTGACTCTGGTAAATCAAAATAGTGTGCTTGCAAAATAATGAGTACTGCCAATCAAATATAATTTGAATTTAAACTGAGAACGAGACAGCCAGAAATTACGTTGAGTGGAAGAAAGTGAACACTTTTGCAACCGTTAAGACTCGAGGAGTGCTAGGATCTGGAAAGCTAAAAGCATTAAAAACTTGTAAGTGAGGAATAGTCAAGAAATAAAGATAATTTGTATCTAAAATAAAATAAAAATAATTATAATTAATTACAAAAAATTGATCGTTTTTTGAAACGCATTGGGCCTGACCAAGAAGCTGCATCACCAACAAATTCAGTGACAGGGCCAGCAGAAACTGAAGGCATAGCGGGGAGAAAAAAAAAAGCGGTGGGCCTTCACTTGGGCTTCACTTATATCGGTTCCAAAATGAACCCAAACTGCAGCGTGTCATTTGCTGTGAAGTGCTTGCCAATGAAAGCAAGAAACCGTCAAAACTTAAGAGGCATCAACAAACGTCACACCTGGGTGATAAAGGTAACCCTTTGGCTTACTTCGAAAGGAAATTGAAGCAGATACAAACACAAAACAAATGTGGTTAGCTGCGCTTCTACTGTAACTCGAGTGCTTTGAAACCTTACATTTAGCATACAGCTAAATGTAAGAAAGCCCACACAATAGCTGAAGAGTTGATATTACCAGCTGCTTTGGATATGTGTACTGAAATCTTCGGAGAACCTGGAGGATAACAGGATAACACAGGAGGATAACAGACATTTCAAAAGACATTGAAGGGCAACTTGTGGATTTTGTGAAAGCGAGCATGTTGTTTGCCATTCAACAGGGATTTCATTTCAGAAATTTTTTTTGGGGGGGGCAAAGTTGTGTCAACATTGAACATTCTGTGTCCCAAATAGCAACAGGAATGAGAAAAAAAAACAGGCAGTAATTGGGCCGGTTTACAATGAGATAGCATGCTGCGCTTTGTCAACATCATTCTTATTCTTAAAATAAATTATACAAAATGTGCAATGCAAGTATTTTTAAAGCACGGCAATGATTTATAACAAACTCGAAAATGTCGTTCCACTAAGTCTCATTTTATATTAATAAAGTGTGTAACATTACAGTCGTCATGTTCACTGAAACTTTTGTGTTTTAAAAGTGGGTAAAGCTTTAACATTAACCGAATTGCTCTGCTGCCAGCCTCCGATATCCAGTTAAGGATACGTTTCAAAAAAGTTATGTATTCCATGGGCTTTACAAAGAGAGACAGGGGTAATAATGCAGTTGAACTCTTTATTTTAGAGCGTTTATCCAAATGCATCACACTAGATTTGATACATACTTATACCTCGAGTTAAGTTGGGCACATTTCACCTGCTTTCCACAAAGAATGACACTTTGTATCAAATATAAACCAATGAACATAAACGGCTAAATAAGCACCACGATTCTGTGAATGTCGAAAGTAGAAATGTAGCAAAGTTTAATAACATGTTTACCCAGATAATCACTAATAAAATAAAATGAAAAGGGGGTAGCGTCTCGCTTTCATCTAGGCAAATTTGTCAACACCAGCCTGTAAGTCTAATGTTTTTTTGCCGAAATAATACCAACATTTGCATACGGCGAAAATATGTAGAAAAGGAAATCCATTGACTTTCATGAATAACATTGCCTAATATTTTTTTTCCATATTTGAGCAATGTAACATTTTAAAACAGTAATCAGCACAGCCCTACCCATGAGCCTAAATCTGAAAACGCACAGCACAGCCCTACCCATGAGCCTAAATCTGAAAACGCACAGCACAGCCCTACCCGAGTCTAAATCTGAAAAAGCACAGCACAGCCCTACCCATGAGTCTAAATCTGAAAACGCACAGCACAGCCCTACGCGAGCCTAAATCTGAAAACGCACAGCACAGCCCTACCCATGAGTCTAAATCTGAAAACGCACAGCACAGCCCTACCCATGAGTCTAAATCTGAAAATGCACAGCACAGCCCTACACATGAGCCTAAACCTGAAAACACACAGCACAGCCCTACACATGAGACTAAACCTGAAAACGCACAGCACAGCCCTACACGAGTCTAAATCTGAAAACACACAAGCCTTAATCTTGTTTTCAAATCTATGGTACCTTTTCTTTAGCGCATGTATAAATAATTGTACATGGGCATAAGCAATATTAATAGTTTCTACCGCAAGTGAATCCTTGTTGTCTTCCGTTTTCCACCTGCTGTGACAAACATATCTGAGATTTCCCTTTTAACTCATGATATCAATAATATTAAATTATTATAAAATTATAGAATGCAATGCAATTCTGTGTTGTCGATATAATCACTGGACAACGGTGAACTATCAATCAAAAATGAATGAATGAATGCCGCAGATGCCTCAAGACACTGAGCGCGAGCAATTACATCACCAAGGCAACCATCACGACTTAATTCCGGATCCTGGTTAGATTAGAAAATAATGATGTTTGAAAAGCCATTCAAATAGACAAGTCAACAGTTGCAGCTGACTGTGCAGTTTTGTTTGTATATGTACATTACTGCTGCAATAGTGACTTACAGGAGGATTTGCTGTTTAGTGCAGAACTCCCCACAAAAACAACAGCCGTAGAAAACGAATGGAAAAACTGTGTGAGAAATGCTACTGATGGTGCTGCCACTATGACGGGTTATTCAGTGGATTTTGCAAGTAGTAAAAGATTCTACTTGGCACCATTGTTTTCTCCCAAAGAGGCCTTAGCATCAAAAAAACTAAGCCCCGAACTGCATGCTGTATTACAGATGGCTACAAAATGTGTTAGCTTCATAAAAGCACACATCCTCAATGCTTGCTGTTTTGAAGTGCTGTGCAGGGAGATGGGAAGCGAACACGTCCACCTGTTATGGCACACCGAAGTTTGTTGGCTGTCAAGGGGTAAAGTGCTGAATTGTCTTTATGAGCTCCGTTTAGAGGTGCGTTCATTTTTGATGGATAAAAAGTCTGATTTAGCAGATTATGTTGTTGACAGAGTGGCTTGCAAAACTTGCTCACCTGGCGGATATCTTCAGTCACCTCAACCAACTAAATGTATCACAGCAAAGCCATGGAGGTAATCATAGTTGTTTTTTTGCTTTTTTAAAGCTGAAACTATGGGGGAAGCGGGTTGCCGATGGGCGTACTGATATGTTTCCTGTCATGACTGAAACTTTTGATGATCATGAAGCCCCAAGATTTCAGTCAGGTAAGAACAGGGGTTGTAAACCACCTCTCTACTCTCGCAGTTCAATTTGACAAGTATTTCCCTAGCGATCCTACGTTAAACATTGAGTTGATTCAACACTCCTTTACTACAGAGATCGAGAGTCTTGACCTGACCTAGTGACTGTGAAACGAGCTCATAGAACTTTCTTTTGACAGATTTTTGAAAAGGAAATGTGTGGAGGTTTCGCTATCGCAATTTTTAATCTTGGTTAAATGTGAATATCCCAATATTGCGCTGAAAGCCATCTAGCATTTGCTGCCATTTACAAAAACATACAAATACAGGAACAAGCTTCGTATGGGGGATGACCTCAGAGTTAGCATCTCGCCCATAACACCTTGCTGGAGAAACCTTACAGAGGGCAAGCATCATAGATCACACATTAGGTTCTTTTTTTTTAAATCATTTAATTTCTTTATAGTATTTGTAAAATGTACTTTCGGTTTATTTATTTATTAATCTATAATATCTACATAAAATTAAGCATTTTTTTTTTTTAATTTCTTTATGGCTTTGTTTTTACTGGGTGGGTCACAGCTTCAGTAGAAAAATACAAAAGTGGGTCTCCCCAAAAAAAGCGAGGTTGCAAACCACTGCTCTAAGCTAATCTCTGTTTTCACATGCATCTGTGAACAGAAATGTGGATGCCGTCCTTCATGTTTGTACATATTGTGGTGAACCGTGGTTCCCGCAAGCTGGGGGCATCTCACAGGCGGAGGTCAGACGTGATCCCGGGACCTCCCGCTTTGAAGCATAGCGCCGATACCACTGTACAAAAGAGCCAAGCTCCCTTGCAGGAGCAGATATCAGGCTTATGTGTTCATTTTTACCAGCCTTAACTCCTGCGCCTGTGCACGCTACACTATATATAAAATAAAAGTCAGTTAACCATTGCAGATTTACCTCAATTTGTTTAGAATTTTACGCTCAACAGAGTTCTATATATAATGTGAGTTGAATTTTCTTGATATTTAATGAAGTTTATAAACAAAGGTTCAAGAGGAAGGACTGCCCCTGCATACATTATGTTATCTAATTCTGGCCTATCAGAGCTATATAAATAGACTGGTAACTTATCCTTCTATTGCACTTGATTGATTTGAATCCCTCTGCCTCCCCCAACTCAACCCGCGTATCTACCTCTTGGTACTATCAGTTATGTAGGGTCTACTCTACTGCCTCATCCAGCAGGCCACGTCATAGGCCCTCAAACCAAGCAAATATTTTACTTGTGAAGACGGGTCAACGACTGAAATTATAGAAAGATTGAGTGAATGTTTTTTAAGGTTTAGTAGAGGAGTCATCTGTTTAAACTGGGTGAATGCATATTGTAGGCCCGCAGACTTCTGATTCTATAACACGGTGTTACTTCGATGTATTTTTATTTGCCCATTCACAATATTGTTTGTCATTTAGTATCACTTGGATTATTATTATGATTTATTGTGTATTATGATCGTTTAATTTTGTTTATTCACTATTGAATTATTGTTTGACCATGGTATAAAGTATGTGTGTATATTACTGCTGAATTTCAGAGTGTAGTAGATTTCTAGTGATTGACATCTGTTCTCAGAATGGGAGAAAGATAGCGTTGGAATCGTTGATTGAATCCATTTCCGCTTGTGGCATATTAAAACAACAAAAACCAATTTGGGGAAAAAGAGAAATGGAGAGGGCAAAAAAATAAACACTCCTGTGCTTTATGTTTGTTTGTCATTGTTTTGTGTGAGATATCAAGCTACCTTTGGTCTTTTGTCTTTTTAATTCTGGTGTTGTTTTTGCAAATCTAACAGGTTGCAGACTTCATGTGTCGCCAATGGCGAGAACAAGAAAGCGCATTCAGTATTATACTACTGGACCTTGTTACGTGAGCAAAGAGATATTGCCTGTAACTCTTAAAATAGAAGTTCTGAGCTATAAAGGTCTTGGGTTAAACAACGGGTTGAAATTGTAATGCTGCATGAATGGTATGTTTTAAAGCGAGTATATGTTCTGCTTATTGTGAAACTGAGGTTCACGTGTTATCTAATGAATAATGCACATGAATTTAGAATATGTTAAAACAAAACTGGAGGTACTTGAACCCTGTTACAATTCCATTCTAGAATTTACACAGTTTAAAATGTTTGATAAGCTGATAAATTTTGAAAAGGTCAGCATTGCCCTTAGGGTCCACAGATAGAGAGTTGTTCTCACAGTTTAAGTCTGTTACTCACCTTTCACAAGCACTTCATTTAATGCAAATAATATAAAATGAGAAATGCAACTCTCACAAGAAGGGCCATTGAAATTAATTGTATTGTACTTTCTGTATATGTGCAAGGCTATGAAAGTCCAAAATCCAGTATTACATCAGGAATACAAAATAAATATAAGTGCAGCAGATCATGAGAAACTGTCAATAGTGGAATCCATATTTCTTATCGGTGAACAGACAGTATTGGTAAGAACAAAACTGTAGGGGGCTCCCTAGTGGTGCATCCAGTATTATTCCTATAGCCTGGACGTCACCAGTTCGAGTCCAGACTATTCCACTGTCAACTGTGGCCCGTGCCAGGGCGTCCTCAACTCACTGTGCACCAGTGACCCCTGTAGTCGGGCCGGGTACCTGCAGCTTTGCCTGCAAGTTCCCCAGAGCTGCGTTGTCCTCCGACGCTGTAGCTCTGAGGGGTGAGCCTGCAGTGTGTAAAAGAAGCGGTCAGCTGATGGCACACGCTTCGGAGGACAGCGTGTGTTCGTCTTCACCCTCCTGAGTTAGCACAGGGGTGGTAGTGGTGAAAAAATAATAATAAAAATAATTGGCTATTCCAAACTGGGGAGAAAATAATAAAAAACAACTGGCAACTATTACATTAAAAAAAAAAAAACCTGTAACACATTTCTATTGGTATTTCAATAGGCACAGACCACTGGTTATAAGCTGTAGATTTACAAATGTGTTTGCGATGCCTTACAAAATGTAATTGGCATGATATTTACTCCAAGGGGTGAATTACTAACTGTAATAATACACAAGTTTCAGGGTGGTGGTATATAGAGATAATGCTGTTTAGCCTCTAACCCCCTACTTAAGGAGTCTAAATCATGTGCTGTGGAGTACAGCATGCATTAGTGTATCTAGTTTAACAGTCTGGTGGCATCAGATAAAGCAAAAAAAAATGTAACCCCAGTTTAAAAACTATAATTTGTCTGCTTTATTTTCAACAGACAGGTTGTCACCAAAGGTTTCCACAAATCAAGTTTTTGGAAAAAGTCATAACAAACTTGTTACTGTCGTCAGGTAATTTATATAGATCAAGAACAGACTGTGAGCATGATTCTGTTTTCCATATATTTTCACTAGGCCTACATTGAAACACATGTTGAATTTCCAATTATTTATTTTATTATATATAACAATTTGGAATCGACAATTATTTTTTAAAATATTAAATAAAGGATATTTACAGCTCACCCGTCTGGCGTGGTGACTGTCTTACCCCATAGCTTGAACTGCTGTGTGTGTGTGCCTGTGTTTTTTCCTACATACATCCCTTTACAGTAAAAAATATAAGTCCACGGCTACATCGCCCCGTTCACCTCGATGTGTTGGGTCTTAAAATACATAAATAAATAAATAAACAGTATTTTTCTTTTCCTTTACTGTCTGTAGGCTGTGCCCCACTCTGCTGTAAGCTATGCGCTGCCCCGGTTGTGTGATAGGTGCACGTGGTAGGATAGACACCATTGCCCAGTACCTTCGGTGCCCCAAAGCCTCGCGGCCAACACGAGTTAAGGCTAGGCGTCTGTCCCCAGTACCCTTGGTGCTTACACCCACGGTGCTCGGTGCCTTCTGTGCCTCGGCACCCTCGGTGCTTAGACGCTCTGTGCCCTGGTGCTTAGCCCCAGCATGTTAAAAGGCAATGCCTAAGTTTCATGCCTTCAGAGGACAAACACCTCCTCTGCATCCAGTGCCTGGGCATGCAGCACACCTCCTCTGCCTTAGGGGATGAGACGTTCATTCCAACCATGAGTCTTGCGCAAGGGACTCGCTAAATTCACCGGTGCAGCTTCCCCAGCTAGCTCAGCTGAGCCGTCTGCGGCATTGGGAACCCCAGCCTCCCCCTCCCCAATCTGCCCTCGAGCCCTACGCAGAGTATTCCCTGCGCTCAGGCTCCAGAGGGTCAATCTCGCAGCCGCTCTAAGTCTCCTACAAGGAGTACTAAGCGGGCTAGACACTTGCACCAGTCGAAAGACATCTACGACCTAAAGAGTCAGATGACTGAGGTCCTGGAATATTTCGCCAGGCAGCAGGCTCTTCTTAACCCTGTTCCGGCCCCGGCTCCACCTCAGGCACCTGCCCAGGGTCTGACCCTGCTCTTACCAGTGGTCTCACCAGATGTCTCAGAGCAAGATGCGGCGATGAGCAAGAAAGAACAGGGCCTTAATCTCTATCGCGGCCTCAATGGATGGTGGCTCCTTCCCCCATGAGGAGGAAGAGGGAGAGCTCCAAGAGCTGGAGCTGACTCAGGAGACAGGTCCCAGCTCTGAGGCTACCTCAGAGACTGGGCTTGTCCTTCCCTCAAGCTTGATTCAGGCGCTTATGGAGCGAGCCTCCAAATTCCTTCCGGTTCCTTGGACGGCAGTGGCTACGTCATGGGCCATCTTTAGGGAGATTCATTGAATGATATTTCTACTGCGGCTAGCTGGACTACTCCGCATACATTCACCAGGTTCTACCAACTTAACATGGTAGATCCCTCTATGCCTTCATTAGGCACAAGGGTCTTTGAGATTGCACACTCGCATCACTAACTGTGGTTTTGCGGTGTCGTGTTGTCCCTCGTCTGCTGTCTCCACTCACGCTCCCTCGCGATGGCTTTGGTATACTTTTCCCAGAAGTATTGGTTGTTGGTCGAGTTTGAATTGAAAGGGAACATTAGGTTATGGATCTGACCAACAAACCTTGCAAGGTCACATGACTTCCATTCACGGGTTCGATGCAAAAGAGAAAGTGAGTTCCGCAGAGTGACTACTTATTCCCTCGGTAGGCGGGACCGAGGTCATCACTCCCCAGAGGGGGCTATCGGCATCTCTGACATAAAATGCTCAGTAAATACCTGACCTGCGGCAGACATATCCCAAAAGTATTGGTTGTTGATCCTCTTCTCTTTCAGGGAACCAGGGTTACATTGTAACCTAACGTTTTACTATGAGTGTACGTTTAATATATATGGTCCACAATGTCTTTCTGTTTGCAACAGTGCAAAGCATGTCTCTGCAAAGAGAAAACCATTTTAATATCATTACTAGCATTGGTGTAAAAGCCCATTATTGCCTAGCTCACTTTCTTGGCAGGTTGCCGTTGTTAGGCTAAAACTGAGTTGATAAAATAATTGAAGTAAGCAGCATGACACCATTTTAGGGCATAATGCATCATTAAATGTATTGTTTAATCCACTGTAATTACTAAAACTAATTAATACTCAACAGCCCTGGCTAAATATAACCTTGAGGGGCATTTGAACAATTTTATTTTTTCAGCTAAAGGATTTATTTAAATTTACTTTTTTAAAAAGTACCAGGGAAAGGATTTATTAAGAACATAAGAAATTCTAGAACGAGGAAAGGCCATTTGGCCCACCTGTGTTCGCTCGCTTTAGTGCCAGCGTGGTCTGTTAACAGAAGAGGAAAAACAAACAAAAAAACCCCTAACCAGGTTAGTAGGGGAAATGAAACCTCTGGGAATCTGTGGCTAAAGGTTTTATTATGGTCTCAGAGAGGGTTATACAGTATTGTTCATGACAGCATCCAGTCTATTCTTGAAGGATCCAATAGTCTCTGCATCAGCAACTCTGTCCGGCAGCCTGTTCCAATGGTTCACCACCCTTTCTGTGAAAAAGCTCCTTCTCCCCTCGGTCCTTCTTCAGCTTCCACCTGTGGCCACTGGTTCTGTTTTCTGTGAAAAATAATTGTTAGCAGTTACTTTGTTAAACCCCTTGACAAGTTTAAATACCTCTATTAAGTCACCTCTAACTCCTTCTTTCTAGGTTATACAGATTCAATTCTTTCAGTCTATCTTCATATGACATACTCTTCAATCCTAGAAATAATCATGTTGGTCTCTGTACTCTTTCCAATGCCTCAATGTCTTTCTTATGATATGGGGACCAGAACTGTACACAGTATTCTACGTGTGGTCATACCAGTGCATTGTATAATTTGAATATAACTTCTCTAGATTTATAGCTTCTCAACACTGTCTAGTTGGCTGAAGAGATTCATCCACTACTACCCCCAAGACCTTTTCGTACATAGATTCCTCTTTTTCGTTACTATTCATGTTGTACTTGCCTCTAATGTTTCTGCGCCCTACGTGCAAGACTTTACATTTATTCACATACAATTTCATCTGCCATGTGTCAGCCCAAGCTTGAATCTTGTCTAAATCTCTTTGTATTATTAAAGTTGCTGATTGGGAGTTGGCTACCCGTCATCTGCAAATTTGCATAGCTTACTGATTATGTCTTGGTCCAAGTCATTTATAAAGATTAGAAATAACAATGGCTCCAATACTGATCCCTGTGGTACACTACTTGTTACGTTAGTTTGATGCCTGGCCTCCAATTATAACTATGCTTTCTATCTTGTAACCAGTTATGAATCCATGCTGCTACTTTACCATTTATTCCTTAAGTATAGACTTTTGTGCGGTACTTCGTCAAATGCTTTTTGAAAATCTAAGTAGATTATGTCATACACACTATCTTTGTCCACTCTAGTAGACACCTCCTGAAAGAAATTTCGTAAATTCGTTAAACCAGACCTACCTAAAGCCATGTTGGCTGTCTCCTATAATGTTGTTACTATATAAATATTCCTCCATTTTGGTCCTTATTATAGTTTCCATGATTTTACATATGATTGATATTCAACTTATAGGTCTGTAGTTCCCAGTCACATTTATCTCCCTTTTTAAACATAGGAACAGGGCCGATTTTCCAGTCCAGTGGGATGGCTCCTTTATTTCTAGATTTGTTGAATATGTAACACATTGGTTTAAAAATCTGTTGTTTTAGTTTCCCTGAGGACTCTGGGACAGATTCCATCAGGCCCTGGGAATTTGTGTATTTTGAGTGCTGCTAGCTCCCTTCTCTTTTATAACAAACTCTGGTAATGATTTGTTTTGGCAGAGGGTGCACTCCTTTTTTTCTATTCCATCCCACTGTAACCCAGTCCCTACCTGGTACTGACTGTTGTTCACTCACCCCTCCTCTACTTGCGTGCACACCTCTCTAAAAGACTGTTCTATAAAATCTTCTGCTTCTGTCATGCTCTGCAGTCCAGCCAGCCTTGCCTCAAGGCCTGTCACCCTGGTCTCAAGGTAAGAGACCAGCTGGCATCGTTCACAGTTATTTTCATCCTGGATGGGGTGAAATTCACATTCGGCAAACCTGGCACTGCATGTTGGCCTTTATATAATACTTGGGTCTGTGTCCAAGGGAGAGCTTTACTGTTGTAATTTATCTTACTTTACCAGTTAAAATGTGACAGTAGTTTACTATTACCCTATATTATTAACGTATAACTTGATTTAATACTTTGTGTTAACTTAGGGCTACTGTTGGGACTACTGTTTTTGTGTTGTTTACATTCGCTCTGTAGACGGTAGTTGTTGTAATTTTAATGGATACAGTAGATGGACTATGCACACAAGCCAGTCGCTGAGTACTTAAATGAAAATAGACAGCTTTAAGCTTTTTGTGGCAGTAGCCCTGTACCTCCTTCTCCTCCCACCCTGGCTCTCACTCGTTGTGGTTCTCGCTTCCACTCTCTCTCGCTCTGGCTCCGCTACAGTATTAAAGTTACCTTGGGAGACAACAATATCAAATGCTTTATTTTTCACTTTTATGTGTTATGATTAATGAGTACTTCAATAAATGTGGCACCATGCTTGCTATGGGTTAATTTATAAAAAAAAAATTAAAAAATCCTCAATGTGCATTTGTAAGCGGATCCTGCTTGATTTATTGTTTATCTGCAAAAGATGGATCCATTATTTTCATCTGTTAGAAGGTGAAAATACATAGTGCATTATGTTTTACTTGCTAGAGCTAACACTACAACAAAGAGAATATTAGATATATATGGAAATATAAAGCATGTGTCAGATTATATACTTTACATTATTGGAAAACAGAAGGCGCAGAAATATGTTGTATTTGTGAGAATATTCATGTAAAGAAACATTAAAGCTGTTATGTAGTATTTGTTAAATAATTCTCTAAGGAAATGGCTTCAATCCCACATATTTTGAAGAAACCCCCCATAAGGAATGTTAATTAATTTTCTACTAGGGATACAATGTGGAGTTTCATGTAATTCTGATATGGTTAGCTCAAATTACCACATGCAAAAGTTTGGGTCCTGTGGTGGTATTTGTATTCATGTTAAAAGGTTTAGTCTTAACCTGTTTATTTTAGCAACAAAAAACACATTCTCTTCAATAATGTTGCTTTATCAACAGAAAGAAACTTCCACTGGAATGGACTGCTTTAAAGTTACAAACGGCCATTACTGTGTTATTACCACCTCTAAATTGAGAACTGTTTCTTGTGAACCATTTTTAATGTTCTACATAAGGCATTTCAGCAGGCTGTTTTTTTTTATCTACCCCTCTGTACTGTATGTTCTTTTGGTGGTTACTGGTTTACTCTTAGGAAGCTAGCAGCCAAAACACCTAATTCTATTCCTTACAATAGTGTGTAAACCAGTTGGTTGAGTGATGTGCATTGGAATATAGTCAGATCTAAACTTTATGCTACTGAGGACTACAGCAAGCTAGTCAGTCGCACTTGTGACATATCAACACTGAGTGCAAACAAAGGCTAAACTACAGGGCAACCAGAAGACACTGAAATGCAAATATGTTCTATGTACAGTATATGCCCACAAGGCAAGCTAAGCCTCTCATGTGCTGTCATTATGAACTTATTCACTCTGACAAGAATGAATAGTTGATTGTAGAAGGTATCATGTAAGCCTATATTTGCAGAGGCTGTGTTTTTTACTGAAAAAGGAAATCAATAAATGCAGTGACATTTACCAATATGTTTCTGTGCCTGCATATTGATGTACAAACCATCAACTTGAGAAGTGCCAACATATTCTGTTCTTGCCATCTGCTCACTAATAAAAACAGATTGTTTGATATTGTAGTTTACATAAACGTGTCTCCATTTACTGAAAACTGCCTTGTTTACGTAATAGTCTATGAACAAAAAAAGTGTGTACTAGAAAACATTTTTACTTTGATTTTAGGTTCCATGTTCATTCAAATTCAGCACTATTTTACAGTGCATAAAACAATGTACTACTAGAGTACACTAATCACTAATTATATACTATTAAATGTATACATTTGCATTTGAACTTGCTTAGCCACTGTGTTTGTCAAATACCAAAAAATTCAAAAATTGTGGAAGCAGCCCACTTACACCTTGAAGTCCTAATATAAAACTGTACATCATCTTATTGCATTTTGGAAGAATCATTTTTTGAAAATTGTTACAAGATAAAACTATTGTGTTATATTCTGTAATCCTTTGCTCAAGATACAGTACTGTGATGTCTTATAGCTAGATTCCATCCTGTGTAAATTGAGATGGATATACTGGTAACCTTCCAGAGGAATCCAGTTTTAAGTTCAATGCTTTTTTTTTTTTTTTTTTTTTTGTTTACTGGCCTTTTAAAGTACATTGTGTAAAACAAATTAATAATTTAAAACCTCAAGACTTCCCTCTGGAGCGGGTAGTGGCTGAGAGGGTCTCATATCTGAATCCAGCAGGTGCTGCCTGCTGCTATGTAATGCTCTGCACAGAAAGAAAATGTGCTTCTCATTCAGGTCTCTTTCAGAAAATTCATCTCCATCTGATACATGTCTGAAAAAAACTTTTTCCCCTCCTGTATGGCATTTTTTTTCTTTTTTTTATAATTTTAGTTGTTGCCAATTATTTTTTATTATTTTCTCCCCAATTTGAACTGCCCAATTATTTTTAGGCTCATCTCACCGCTACCACCCCTGCGCTGACTCGGGAGGGCGAAGACGAACACATACTGTCCTCGGAAGCGTGTGCCGTCAGCCAACCGCTTTTTTTTTTTCACACTGCGGACTCACCATGCAGCCACCCAAGAGCTACAGCGTTGGAGGACAACGCAGCTCTCGGGCAGCTTACAGGCAAGCCCGCAGGCGCCCGGCCAGACTACAGGGGTCGCTGGTGCATGGTGAGCTGAGGACACCCTGGCCGACCTAACCCTCTCTCCCCCGGGGAGGCGCTCGGCCAATTGAGCGACGCCCCAGGAAGCTCCCGTCCTCGGTCGGCAAAGGAGTAGCCTGGACGAACCCGCGACGTCCAGACTATAGAGCGCATCCTGCACTCCACGTGGAGCGCCTTTACTGGATGCGCCACTCGAGAGCCCCCTCTGTATGGCATTTTATTTTTATATGCAATTTACCTGTCGTTTTGGGATATCGCCATGCCTCGACATGAGCTGAGATATTGCCATGGCTATGACCTCACCTAGCCCATTGAAATGAACAGGAGGACGACCCTTGCCATTCTATTATCAATATTATAGGCTGCTGAGGATCTATGGCAATCAGAATGCAGGTTTCTCCTGTTGTGTTCCATGACATATCACAGAGAAACCCAATGTATGATATCAACCGTACCATATTGAGTTTTACCGTGCTGTAGTCAGTGTCGGTACGGTTAATGCCAGATGCTTTAAAAAAAATGATACCTGAGCCACCTCTCAGAATTCACTTCAACTGCAAAACATTGACATTACAATCAACCTCTTAACGGTATTTTCATCATCAACCTTTTCTCTTATTTCATTGAAAATCACAATGGACTAAAGCAGTGGTACTCAACTCTGGCCCTCGAGACCTATTCCACTCATGGTCTTTTTTCTAACCAGGTCCTAAATTAGTTAATTGGCTCTTAGCAGCTTCAATTAACTACATTAGAACCTGCTTGGAGTAAAAACCTGGACTGGATTGGGTCACGAGGGCCAGAGTTGAGTACCGTTGGACTAACGGATGATCATGAATAGAAAAAAAATATAGCTAGGTTTAAAAAAAAAAAAAAAAAAAAAAGTATTTTAACAATAAAGAGGTCTATAATAGTTATAGGACTACAGGCGCCTGTGGATGGGTTATACTGACATTCGCAAAACCATTCACTTCAATTGCCGATATTACTCACCTACACAGTAATTCTGTAAAATAGTGACAATTTATTTAAGTGCAGTAACATGGAGGTTAACATTCAAAATTCTAAAAAGAAAAGAAAAAAAACTGGAATGTTTATCTCCTCAAACACTACACTTAAAAGCAAATTACTTTCTTAATTATACACCCTCACAAACTTTATAACCAATCAGATTGCACAGTTGCAGCATAAGTCATGAAACACTACTGCTTTTGATTACACATAAAAAACAAATGGTCGCTTAAATATATAAAAGATGCACCATGGATGTTAATGGAGCATCTTCAGATAAATATATATACGTGCAGTTTGTTTAATTAAAAAAAAAAATCCCTTTGAATTGTTTTTCCTTTCCAGTGGAAACCATATACAGTATGTGATAGGTACAGTAGAAGGCTTTAACAAATACAAAATCTGTCAGCTGCAAACATCAATTCTAGATACCCTTGCATGATGACAAGAGGGTGGCCTTGGAGAGGACAGTTTTAGCATTGCTTAAGTCATTACAGTGTTGCTCCTAAAACCAGTGCTAACAATGCAACTCATATTAAAATTCTAGTTCAATTTTTTTTTTGCTCTTCTGAAGTTCACTTACAGCTATTATTGCTGAGTTCCATTAAACTGATAGATAAGAAAAGTGGCAGAAGGCTTGCTAATCTTTCAACAAAACACAAGAATGATGTGACAGATATTTAGATAGCTAAACTATGGTTCAGTAGGCCAGTGCTACTGGTCTATTTTGCTGTGCATAGTAGTGTAAATTTACACCAGAATGATTGACTCATGTAACAAAATGTTATTACCACTTCCAGGGGTTGCTGTATACAGTTCCACAAAAAAAGATAATCCATCACTTCTTAGCAGCACAGGAGTTTGTCAAATGTATTAAATGTATTACAAAGCACTGAAGTAACAGTCGTTGCTATGTTAAATGACAAAGAGAAAATTACATTCAAAATGCCAAAGGGATTTATATGAATGGATGTTGGATTTTAATATAAAAAAACTGACATAAAAATGTATTTCATCTTCTATTGAAACTGTACTTTGTAGATTGGCTTGCCCATAAAAGACCTTCACTGAACAGTGATTTTTGAAATTGTATGTATAAATGTAACAGGCATACTTGACATTTGCCGTGAAAACAAAAAAGTGTGGAGTTCTTTAAAAGGAAAATACATAACTACAATCATGGATTATTCCTATTATGCTGTATACACTGTAGTAATATAAAGGTGTCCCACAGAGAAGGTTCTTTCAAAATTGAACACTCTATAAATGTGCTGAGAGATATATTCTTCGAAAGGATAAAATGGAACATAAAAGTGATATGATGAAATGTTTTAATGGGTTTCTCAGGACAGATACAAAATCCCAGTAACTATTGCTGCTTTGCAAATGCAAGAGTTAAGTAATGGAGTAATCTGCAGGATAAAATTCTGAAAACTGCTAAAAATAACTTAAGACTGGCAGTTAGGTGAGGCTGTGTGGTCCAGTGGTTAAAGAAAGGGCTTGTAACCAGGAGGTCCCTGGTTCAAATCCCACCTCAGCCACTGACTCATTGTGTGACCCTGAGCAAGTCACTTAACCTCCTTGTGCGCCGTCTTTCGGGTGAGACGTATTCGTTAGTGACTCTGCAGCTGATGCATAGTTCACACACCTTAGCCTCTGTAAGTCGCCTTGGATAAAGGCGTCTGCTAAATAAACAAATAATAATAATAATAATTAGGAAACAATACAGCTTTCTTAAGGTTAAAAAAATGACTAGTTGGCTTTCAGGTACCAGGCAATGAAATAAATATTAGACATGTGTTTATTTTGTTATGGTATAGTATTTTACAAGGCCCTCTACAGAGAATTTTTTTTGTCACAATACTGGCAATGTGTGTGTTCATAGCCTTAGTGTAATGGAAATAAAACTTCCATTGCATAGCTATCTGAGCCTGGCTGCTGATGGCACAAAGGTACCATGAATCTTTCCAGGGAGAAACCTTTCCTGGCAGGATAAGGAAGATGCACTCCAATGATTTTTGTAACCATTGTAAGGTTCAAGTCCTGTTGGTTAATTTAATCTTCCCTCAATTTTTCTTTCCTCCATTTTCAAACTCAAATGCAAAAAAGCTGTTACGGCGTGGACGTGCTGTTTTTTTATGTCAGTGAAATTATTCATCTGTTTTACTGAGCTATTCTTTGGCAAACAAGACATTTTTTAAACAGTTTAAAATGCTTTTTTTATTAAGCTTCCTTTTAAAAAAAAAAAAAAAGTGCAGACAGACAGAACTAATGTGGCTAGATGTTTAGTCCTCTGTGACAGAGTGAAACAAATATAAACTCCATCACTGAGTTAACAGTAAATAAACAACAGGACTCACAAACTCTATCTCATTGTTAAATTGGTTTTAAACAGGGTTGTGTAAAATAATGATTTAAACAAAGAAAAGCATTGCAGTAACAAAATAATAACATGAAAAGAACTTACCTGGGTATCCTGTGTTCCGGGGTGCTGTTGTGTTGTTAACCGAGTCTGTAAAAGAGAGAGAGAGAGAAAAAAGTCTGGTTTAAAAATGTTTTTTAGATGCACATATTCTATACAATGGATATACCCAGATACTAGTGAGTTATTTAATTGTTATATTACTTTTGTTTATTACTAATGGTAAACTTGTGTTAGGTCTATGAACAGTACGTACCAATTTCAGTGGAGTGCACCTGTGCTGTATGGAGCAGCAGAGGGTAGCCATTTTAGGGCGCGTGCACGCACAGTATGCATCCTGATATAGGCGCGGGTATGCGCAATAGAAGTCTATGGGGAACATATTAAATGGAGATTCTTTTTTTCCATTTGTATTGTGATAGATATGGGAAATTCATTTTGAGAATTGCTATATGTATATTGTGCTGTGACAATACTGTTTAGTTAAAATAAGTTTATGTGAATTACAAATTAAATTTAACTTTATTTTCAGATTATTGGAATGGTTTAGCCCAGGGCTAGAAGGTACTGTATATATATATAGCTAGCAGTAGCTCATTTCAGGGAGATTTGAGTAGCAGTGTGCTTTGATATTGTCTGTCTTTACAAAATAAGAACAAAAAGTATAGTTTAAGTATAGTGAATACTAGACAAAAGAAGAACAAAAAGTATAGTTTAAGTATACAGTTCATTTTGATTTGTTTTTTTATTTATTTTGTTTTGATAATATGCCTAATTTTATTTACTCTTCATTTCAACTGAGGCTGAATAAATCCCTCATTTTTTGTACTTAAAGTCTGATGTTTACTTTTTGCCACTCCTGCTACACCACTTTACCACATACCTTTACATCCTCATGTTGTTAAAATTCTTACCTTTGTAATTATAATATAATATTTTATACAGAAAGATGTTCTTTGTCTGACAGGAATAAATCCTTTGAACCAGAAGCACATTTTTAAATGCTTAACACGAAAAATACAAGTAGGAGCATATAATAATTTTGAATGCAATTGATCAATTTATTTAGCATTCATTACTCTCCTCTTCCAATCTAAACAAAATAAGTTTGAGGCTTAAATTATTCTTAAAATTGCAGTATTAATAGTAGTTTCGTTTGGCGCTCGGAGGGGCAGGTCCACAGGGGAATTGCCATGGAGAGCAGGGCAGGCACACACACTCCCTGGCTCCGCTGCACTCACCGTCTGCACGGAGGACGCGGGAAGTCACTGAGTCGTTAGACCTTCCTCCCGGGCTGACAGGTACCTGGACTGGGGGTTGAGGGACAGTGACTGAGCCCGAGCCGCCAGGCCCCAGAGACTTGTGGTCGGGGAGGCATGGCGCCTGCATGCAACAGCTGTCCCTGAGTCCCGCGGGAGGCGCCGAGGGGCCCGGGAAACATTGAACAGCCAAATTCCAGGGCCACTGCCGAACCCCGCTGCCCTCACCTGCCGCTCTCGTCTCCTCGACGGGACCGCGACGGATTTGAAGGGCCGCTACGGGACGGTTGGCATGCAAGAATGACGGGAGGCGGCCCGGCCGCGGGGCGGGGACGGTGGTCCCCAGAGCTACCTCAGCATTTGTCCTAACAGGAAATCAGGTGATGCCTTCATATAAATTCCTTGATATGTTGCATTTACTGTAAAGGAAGTTTACACATGTTAAGTTATTCCCAATCAATGTGTTTCAGCAAACACCATGCCAGCAAATTAGGAGCATAGGATCAAGAACAGATGAATACATTTGCATCTAATACTACATGTTGCATTGACAAATGTCCTGTAAAAAAATAACATTTTACCTATTTTTATTATTATGTGTGATATTGTGAAGTGTACTGTGATACATTAAAAAAAATAAAATAAATAAATAAAATCAGAGCATTCAGCGATGGCTGTTGAAGAACGATTCTGGTCTTTCTGGACCCCTTAAGTGACCAAAGGAAGGAAGTAATGCAAGGCATCTGTGCTCTTAAGAGATGTTCTGTAAATTTCTACCAGTACAGTTATCACATATAAAGCAGTATGCTGCAATATTTCCTGTATCCTGCTATATTTGCTTGTTGACAGTGGAGTAATTTATTAATTAAAATTGTTTAAAGTTAAGCCGAATGAGTACAGTTTCAAATTGAGAGGCTTTAAAACTGGACTGGTTTGTCTTTTAAACCAGCAAGGTAAGAGTATGCTGACAGGATACAGTTTTTTTTTTTTTAAACTGCATATATACAGCTGGTTTCAAAACCTGATTAGCACTAGTCTTGGACTACTTTACCTAAATTAACATTGGGTAGTTAAAGACGATGATCCTTGGGTTTTTGAGTGATATATATTATAAAGGTAGTTATCTTGTGTAAAGTGAAACTTTAATAATTAATCTGCAATACAATTCTTGACCCCTAGTTTTTCTTTCAGAGCGGCATTGCTGTACCTTGGCAGATAAAACCACTGTCTATTAGTCATGCCGGTAATTTCAAGCAGTGAAACAAGAACATTTCAGCATATCATAGTCTTCCTTATGGATAAAAATCTGGTGGACCAGTTGGCATGGAGTAAAGGAAAAAAAAAAACTTGACAGTCAAATTAGTTTTCCAGCGGCAAGCCCCTGGAAATTAGAGGCCATAGTTATCGCCCTTCTTCCAGGCATGCTAGTCAGAGTTGGTTGGTCTATTTCTCATTCTGTATACAAGAGCTTAATTCCCTCCATTGTGTAAACACCTTAGTCTGCTTCCGGGTCCTAAAACTACATCCAATCTGCTCTTACAGCATCCCAAGGTTTATACCTACAGCCACGGAAAATTCACGATTTCATGGAAATCGTGTATTTGACTGCCTAATGTAAAAAAAACATTACTCTTCACCAGCTTTTATCATGTAGAAACCATAGACAACTACACAGAAATGTCTGCAACAATAATAAAACTATGACTAATAGATCTTATATTTATCATGGTGTCAGTCTTGGATGTCACATCTTTGCCACTAGATGCAATCCCTGATTTCACACAAGCTGTAGAGATGAAATTGAATCTTACAAGCACCATGCCGCTGAAAGTGACAAAAATGTAAATATTGTTGATTTCTGGGTGATATCTGAAATCAGATTCCCAAACCTGGCAAAAATTGCACGCTGCTTTTGGTCAATTCCACCAAACTCTGTGGATGCAGACCGAGCAGTTTCCGCATATGGACAGGTTTTTACACCACAAAGACAAACCATGAGTGTTGAAACTGCAACAAGATGCACCATGCTGGCCTTCAACAAATAACTAGTTTTCTCCTCACGGGCCAGATAATTACTTTGTGTGTGCACAACACACTAGATGGATAAAAAGTCGCATACGATTTCTTCTTCTTGTTTTTCCTGCTCTTGTTCTTCAGATTATTTTGTATAGGTTGATTCGCTCAAGTAGCACGATGTTATGAGGTTTTAAAACATCATATATAATTTAGTGTGTGTAAAGAAAAACACAAAGTTTCGGTTTTGTCACTTGCACTTAACCTTGTTTTTACCATATTGTTTTTCAAAGTCAGCATAACGCTATACAACATAGTCTGTTTAATTACTGTATGAACATAGCCGAAGTTTTAAATGTTTACAAAACTCGACAATGCTGAAGTTGTCATTGTTTTGTCTGCTTGTTACTTTTTTCAGCCAACACATTTAAATGACCCTTGTTTGTTACATTTTAAAATATTGTTTTAAACGTTACAAATGTAAATGTTGACTCAGTAGCTACCATTATATGTTAAAATGTTTCAACCTCAATGATTTTCTTTGATGCGCTATTAATTTTAGGCAACTTACAATAGAAACTTTAAAAATAAATAAATAAATAAAATGGCACTTCCGTGACAATCCGTGAAATGTATTTTCTTTTTTTTTTTATTGTCATTCATGAATTTCTTGAAAAAGTACCATGAATTTTCCGTGGCCCTATTTATACCTCTAGAATATGCCTTTGTATGCTGATCCAAATAATCAGTTTTTTATCCAAATGATCAATACTCTTTCTGTAAAGTTGTGCTTCCTTTCCTATATTCTGAATCTGCCTTTTACTTTTCTGAGCCAGTATTATTCCTCAAGACTAAAACCATAGACTGCTTACAATCCTAATGTACAGTCATATATTCAGCTAGTCTATAAAGTGAATAGTCAAAATAAAATACTAAGAACTTTAAAATTAACTATTTTTAACAGAAGCATTTCCCGCAAAAAAATAACATTTAGTGGATAACTAAAATCTTGATGTTACCCTGAAAGGGCTACTCTACATCTACATTTTGTTAACATGTGTATTCTTACCTATTTAATATCATATCATGCATGTTCTGTATGATTCTCTAAATTTGTTTCAGCTTAGATCAGGATGTGCTATTCTTACTAACTATTCCAGCAAAAATAGCTTCTGAAAGACTCCAACACTGAATGTGTGGAAGTACGGTGGGGAAGCAAATAAGCATTGCCCCCTTGGTGAAGCACAGGTTTTCCCAGATTGTGGATCATATTCATAAAACATTTACCACCACACTAAGTTTACACCTGTTTTTCCTAATAATAAAACAACACAATGAAGTTGTAAAGTGACACGTCAATCTTTCAGCTATTTTAAGAGTCACTAAAGGCAGTTTAAACATTTTGTAACATTGAGAGTGTGTTTCCTTAATCAAATAAGTAAACTTAGCGTGATGGTTTAGAATGCTTTGTGAATATGGCCCTGTGTGAGGAGATTGTAACGTGTGAATATGGCCCTGTGTGAGGAGATTGTAACGTGTGAATATGGCCCTGTGTGAGGAGATTGTAACGTGTGAATATGGCCCTGTGTGAGGAGATTGTAACGTGTGAATATGGCCCTGTGTGAAGAGATTGTAACGTGTGAATATGGCCCTGTGTGAGGAGATTGTAACGGCTTGTGTGTAATACTGATGTACTTCCCGACTTCACATCCACACAATCTGCTTTGAGCCTTTTCAGAAGCAGTCGTTGCTGGAATAGTAAGTAAGCATGACAAATATTTGTATGTGTGGACATAAAATACAGAATAACAAGATGTTAAGCATGTAATGCATTAAACTTTAGGTAAACCTAGTATTCTTTGGATTTTGTAATTCCAACATGTGCTACATTATAAATGTACTTTTAGCAGGCTTTCCTCCTCTTTGAGAACACACTCAATCTGAGTTCCTGCACATTGCACAAACATGTGCTTTCCCATATTGTGTGTGAAGAGATTGTAACGGGTTAGCAGTGCTGTGTCCTGCAGAATCTGAAGGAAATCTTGAACCATATTTCTGCAGAAAGAAAAAAAAAACAGTTCATATAAAAGCATTTTTTTCCTTTTAGCATACTGGACAATCCCAACATATGCTTTGTAACATTATAATTACAAAAGTATAAATTTTCCTTTTATATTTCTGCTATAATCCCCACACTTCCCATTTGTAACATGTATACAGTGTTTAAAGGCATGACCCATGTAAAAGCTAAAACTGTGTATTAAATGACCCATAATAGCTGTTCTTGTGGTTGACCTGTGGATATCATTTGGATATGATATTCTGCCAGTTCCTTAGCAGGGAAATACTTGGCAGTGTCATCTTCTAATGATTTACACAAATCATGTACTTCGCCTGGAAAACAACAACAAAGATGAGTAGGTAGAATTTTA
>CM060248.1:68595702-68638202 GCA_030684275.1 Acipenser oxyrinchus oxyrinchus | reverse complement strand
GCAGAGCGTATGGAACTTTCTCTCCCTGTCAGACTGGAAAGGAGGTGGATAGAAGGCCTTCAATTCCACTGACTGGTTGATATGGAAAGCATAAATGCTTTTAGGGAGAAAAGCAGGATTCGTGTGGAGAGTAACGTTAGTTCTAGCCTCTGCACAAAACAAACAGATTTTCACTATTAGAAATGCTTGCATTTCACCTACCCGTTTAGTGGAGGTAATAGCAAGCAGGAAAGCTGTCTTTAATGACAGGAATTTCAGGTCTGCTGAATGTAGGGGCTCAAATGATGGTTTTGTAAGCGCCTCCAGCACTACATTAAGTCGCAAGCAAGGGACACGGTCCTTTCTAGGGGCATAATCTCCGTTCACCCTTCAAAAACTGTCCCGCCAGGAAGTGTGCTCCTGGGGAGACTGAGTCCATTTTAATATGGCAAGCTGAGATAGTTGCCTGGTAGACCTTAAATGTGGAGGGAGATTTCCCTTCATCAAAAATTACCTGCAAAAAATTACAGTATATCTGCCATGTGACAAGTCGTGGGGTCCAGTTCACGTGTCAGACACCAAGTCAGGTGTAGACTATTTATAGCCATACTGGGACTGTGTAGATGCTGCTCTGGCATTCTGAAGCATCTCAATGACTTTGTCAGATAACCTGAGATGGCTCAAAGTTCTCTGCTCAGGAGCCAGACCCCAAAGCTGCAGAGCTGTTGAATCTGAGTGCCATAGAGTCCCCAACGCCTGGCTCAGCCGGTCACAACAGGCAGGCAGCTCCCCAGGCTGACCGAACAAGAGCTGTGCCAGTGTCGAGAACCATGTTCTACTTGGGCCACTTTGGGGCTACTAAGAGCACCTGGGCCCAATCTTGCCTGATCTTCTCCATGCACAGTGGAAGCAGTGGCAATGGTGGAAAAGCATAAAGTAGTCTGGGCCATCTGTGGGCCAGCGCGTCTATGCAGAGCGGGTGATTGCTCTCCATTAGGGAATACCAGTGGAGACAATGTGCATTATAAATAGCATATGGAAGATACTGAAATTGAAGAAGGAATCTATGAAAAAGTACTAGGAGTTTATGTTGACTCAGAAATGTTTTCATCTAGACAATGTGGGGAAACTATAAAAAAAAGGCCAACAAGATGCTCAGATATATTGTGAGAAGTGTTGAATTTAAATCAATGGAAGTTAAAACTCTACAATGCATTAGTAAGACCTCACCTAGAATATTGTGTTCAGTCTTGAACAAAGAAGACTACGCGGTGATCTGATTTAAGCATTCAAAATCCTAAAAGGTAAAGTCAATGTCGACCCAGGGGACTTTTTTGACCTGAAAAAAGAAACAAGGACTAGGGGTCACAAATGGAGATTAGATAAATGGGTATTCAGAACAGAAAATAGGAGGCACTTTTTTTACACAGAGAATTGTGAGGGTCTGAAACCAACTCCCCAGTAACGTTGTTGAAGCTGACACCCTGGGATCCTTCAAGAAGCTGCTTGATAAGATTCTGGGATCAATAAGCTACTAACAACCAAACAAGCAAGATGGGCTGAATGGCCTCCTCTCGTTTGTAAACTTTCTTATGTTCTTAATGGGTGTTCTCCTGGGTTGCAAAGAGATCTATCTGTGCGCACCTGAACCTCTCCCAGATGAGGTTCACAATCTCTGGGTGAAGTCGCCATTCCGAACTGTGGGGGCCCCCTCTGGATAGGAGGTCTGGCACCCAGTGCCTCACCCCTGGCAGGTGAACTGCTTTTACTGAAAGCAAGTGGTCATGAGCCCGTAGTAAAAGCTCCCGGGCAACACGATTGAGACCGAGAGACCGGCGACCCCCCTGGTGGTTGATATAAGCCACCACTGTACACATCAGCATGTCTCCCTTGTATCTCTGGAAAAAATTGCTGCAGGGCCAGATGAACTGCCCACAGCTCCAAACCATTTATGTGAAGGCCCACTCTCTGTACTCCCAAGCTGTTCCAGACAGCGCCCCAACCTAGGTTGGAAGCATCTGTAGTCACCACCTCTATCCTCATGACACAGCCCAGAGCTGTGCCAAGCACAGCTGAGCTGGTTGTTTGCACCATGAGAGAGCCTCCATGCAGTGACGAGACACTGTGAGTAAGCAGTGGCGTTCTAAGACAGGGTGCTGGACCCTGTGGTTAAACCAGGCTTTGAGAGGGCACATGTGTAAGAGCTCTAAGGCGAGGATCTGGGATGCTGCTGCCATCAGGCCCAGAAGTCTCTGGAAGGTCAGTACCCTCATCTAAAACAGCTCCAAGCAGACAGTTAGCTTCTGGATTCTGTTCAACAGATCGGCGATCATGCTGGGCGCTGACGCACAGCAGCGGACACCCTATCAAATATAGAGCATTTAGGCTCATCTTCCGTGGCCCAAGGCACCTGCAGGGTCATGGTAGCACATCTCCTGGTGAGCTTCTCTGACAGGGAGGGGCTTATCGTGGGAGCCAAGACATCTGATTCTGCGTCCTCGGATGGGAATATTAGTTCTTGGGGGTCCATGCCCTCAGATGCAGTAAGGGACATAGTGTCCTCCTGCTCTGGTTGTGGGTCAGGCGATGGTACCTGAACCCTGGGGACTGAGACAATGGGGGTGGGGGCTTCACCATTTGCCCTGCCACCCGGTCAGTACCAGAATGCCTGCTACGGCGGCTCCTGTTCCTCTTCCTTGGAGGAGGAGACGGGGAGCTCTCTGAGCTAGATGATGAAGAGGAGGATTTAGATGAGCATGGACTCTTAGTCCTGCTCCTACCTCTAGCAGCTAGTTTCCTAGCTCCCGGTGTAACAAGGAGTGGGGACTGTTGACCACACTGCCAGCGTCAGAGATGCAGATCGGTCCCTGGAATAGCAGGCCAGCTTGCTTTCCAGTGTCCTCTTAGAAAAATAAGCACAAAACACACAAGAGCTGCAGTCTTTAACTGCCCCCTCTGCATGCTCCCTTCCTAGGCAGTGGTTGCACCTTTTGTGCTTATCCTCTGCTGGAATTTTTCTCTTGTAGCCAGCACAAAGGTGAAACCCAGGCATGGTGCAAGGTAAAAGAGTTCAGCCGTCCAATATATGTGCACAAGAACAGACAGGAAGCTGACTGGTGCTGAAAACTGTTGTGTACAGTGTACACATAAATTGAGCACTGGTAATAGTCGGTGTCAAACCAGACCGATTTAGGTCACTGGCACTGATTCTGGTATGAGGCAGATGACTGATACAGGCTCTGGTACCGACCAGGTGACTGGTACCGGCAGGTCACTAGTACAGGCTCTGGTACCGACCAGGGTACAGGCCCTGGTACTGTCTGGTACCGGCAGAGCAAGTCACTGGTACTGAGCTGGTACCAGGACAGGTGGTGTGCAGGTAAAAACCTGAAAAAGCCACTAGCAAACTGCAGGCATGCATTGTAAAAGAGACAGGGGCTGCAGTTGCCTGCTAACTAGAAATATCTAGTAGCCTTCATTGTCAGCGGCATAGACACTCCAGTCGAAAAGGCTCCAGCTAATTCGACAGCACAGTGTAACTAAAAAGCCATTAACACTGTCAGTGTCTCTGTAACACAAAAAGCTGAATGGAAAAACCCAGACAGCTAGCGCAGTATACTGTCTGTGTACAGAGATGGATCTAGTACAGAAAGCCTACACGTGTGCTGGATTTCTGAAAGAAAACAGAAATTATTAGACGCTTGCTAAAAATACAGTGCCCTCCATAAGTATTGGGACATTGAAGTCAAAATTGCTATTTTTGCTGTATACTCAAGCAGTATGAAATTACGATTAAAAGATGAATATGAGGCAAAAGTTCAGAATGTCACCTTTTATTTCTGGTGATTTCAAGACATACATGTTTTACCAGCTAAGAATAACAGCACTTTTAGAGTTCCATCCCCCCATTTTATGTGAGCATAAGTATTGGGACAATTCAAGTCTGCGACCCATTGACATCACCAAACTCTTGGTATCGTCCTTTGAGATGCTTTGCCAAGCTTTTACTGCAGCCATTTTCAGCTGTTGCTTGTTTTGGAGAGTTTCTGACTTCAGTCTCCTCTTCAGCAAGTGAAATGCATGTTCAATCGGATTTAAATCAGGAGATTGACTTTGCCAGTCTAAAACTTTTCACTTTTTTCCCCTGATGAACTCCTTGGTTGCGTTGGCAGTGTGTTTTGGGTCATTGTCCTGTTGCATTGTTCCAAAGAGTCTGGTGGCATTTTCTTGTACATTGGTAGCCAAGATGCTTCTGTACAATTATGAAGTCATTCTGCTGCTGCCATCATTCGTTACATCATTAATAAAGATGAGTGAGCCCGTTCCAGAGGCAGCCATGCATGCCCATGCCATGACACTACCTCCACCATGCTTCACAGATGAGGTGGTATGCTTTGGATCACCTTCAGTTCCTTTTTTTCTCTACACTTTTGCCTTCCCATCACTTTGATAAAGGTCAATCTTGGTCTCATCTGTCCATAAACCTCTGTTCCAAAACTCTACTGGCTCATCTGTACTTTTTAGCAAATTCTAATCTGGCCTTTCTGTTTTTGGTGCAGATCAGAGGATTGCATCTTGTAGTGTAGCCTTAGTAATTCTGCTGCCGAAGTCTTCTGCAAACAGTAGATTGTGACACTTTCACCCCAGCATTCTGGAGGTTGTTGATGATTTCACTGACACTTATTTTAGGGTCATTTTTCTGTCATCAACTGCTGTTGTTTTCCTTGGCCGACCTGGTCGTTGCCGATTGCTGAAGACACCAGTGGTTTCTTTCTTTTTCAGGACATTCCAATACCAATGCTCACATAAAATGGGGGGATGGAACTCTGAAAGTGCTGTTATTCTTAGTTGGTAAAACATATATGTGTTGAAACAGCCAGAAATAAAAGGTGACATTCTGTACTTTTGCCTCATATTTATCTTTTAATCGTATTTTTTTATTGCTTGAGTGTACAGCAAAAATAGCAATTTTGACTTCACTGTCCCAATACTTATGGAGGGCACTGTATATATCAATATGTGGTTGATCCCCAGAACCAGTGTATCTATCTATCAAGAGAGAGAGAGAGAAAAACACTGGCAAGAATTTCAGCAAGTGAGAGTGTGAACTTAGCCACACAATGTTATAGCTAACTTGAAATCTGCAACTGTTTAAGAGCTGAAAACAAGTACAAAGGTCTAATTAATCAAAGTATCATTCAATTAAGGGTTTAATTAAGTAATTGAGAGCTCAGTTGTAATGAAAACCAGCAGACACAGGGGGTCGCCAGGACCAGGATTGGGAAACCCTGATCTAGAGGACACTTGTAAATATTTTTTAAAACAGTTGACAGGGCACGCAGGATCACCAGCCTATGATGCCAATCACACTGTTTAATTTGTGCTAGCCATTTTATAATAAGACTAAAGCATTGCAGTTTATAGGTTTATCGTTCCCCGTGTATAATAATAATAATAATAATAATAATAATAATAATAATAAACTAATGCTCAGTGCTGACCTCAAGTCTTATAGTCTTTCAATAGTGGTTATCATCTCACTATTGGTCCTACACACTACACTACAGAGACAGGTTGGGTTGCCCTTTGAACCAAAGGCAAAATCAAGGTACATTCACAGGTAAGCATCTGAAGAACTGAAGCTTCATTATTATTTATTTCTTAGCAGACGCCCTTATCCAGGGCGACTTACAATTGTTACAAGATATCACATTATTTTTTATATACAATTACATTATTCTTTACACATTATTTTTACATACAATTACCCATTTATACAGTTGGGTTTTTACTGGAGCAATCTAGGTAAAGTACCTTGCTCAAGGGTACAACAGCAGTGTCCCCTAACTGGGATTGAACCCACGACCCTCTGGTCAAGAGTCCAGAGCCCTAACCACTAGAGCAAAGCACTTAACAGACAGCAAGGTTTCTGGGATGAAAGACCCAAATACATTAGGACTGGCTGTGGAGTTGAACATTCTATGGATTCTGGGAATGTGCTGTCCTGCCACCATTTCACTCCTCATTCTCACTAGTCTAACACTGATAGCTTTTACAAAACACTGGTTAGTCTGTCTCACAGCTGTCTCAGGTATTCTTCAATACCGTTGGTATTCAGCATAACCCTACGGCTTGTGAAGCTGCATTAATTAGCCTGCTTCACTACACTTTCATCAAGTTGCCTCTGCTTTGATGGTGTCCTCCGTGGTTCCCCAAAGTGTCCTTTGGTGAAAAATGTTTTGATGAAAAAACAAATGCAAATCAGTCTCATGTGCGTTTCAGTACATTGTAGATCAATATCAATTCTGCAATTATACTGCAAAATAATTGCTTATCCAGTCATAGTGAAACAATTATACGTTAGTTACCATATTCAGTAGTTAATTCCATTCTAGCCTGCATGACGACAACTATCAGGACCCCTCAAATCCTAGAAAATGGACATTAAATCATTCCTTATCAGTTTGTCTCTCCTATCTTACCAATAATACACAATGGAAACACAGTGAATAATAATAAATATTTGAGTAGGTGCATTATTATATTGTTCTTTCACAAGCTCCTGTAACTTTTTAATATCACTATTGTCAATATTTATAGAATGAAACATTATTGCAGCACTTCTAGCAGGGTTGTCAGTTATTTGAAGTTGTCGGCAGAGATATTAGCAGAAGGTAAATATAGCCTGTCCCCCAAAGGCTGTTTTTACTTTGATTAGCCAAACAAAAGTAAGAGCTGAAATTAAAATCAAGTGTTTTACCAGCATGTGCTAACTAATTAAAATACCTGAGGGGTGTAGCCCAATTATGTTTTATAAACTTGCTTTGTATGACAGAAATATTTGGCAACTTGCTGTAGAGAGGATATGCTACTATGGCCTTTAAAATAGCAGTGGTCAGCAAAAAAAAAAACTAGAAGAGTGGTCACATTGGGTTGGTTGTGCTGCTGCAGATGTATGCATTTGTGTTATTTAATTTTTTTAAAAATTTTTTTAACAATAATTCTATGTAGGTACCATATTGTATTACAATTTCCATGAAAAAAAATGTTATCAAATAAACTTAAATCTGCAAATAGTCAACACCTCACTTGATTTCTAAGCTAGACCCCTGTTAATACAGTGGTTATTGTTTTATTTGTGGGTGAAATGATAAAGAAAAAAAATATCCAATACAATTCAGCACATTTGATAAACTGAGACTTAAAAAGTACAGAAAATAAATGCACAGCCTAAAGTTTAAGAAAATAGGTATTAGAAAAAAATCCAGTGTGAAATGACAAAAAAATCAATGAAATTAAAATAAACTAAAACATACATTTCATGTTATTTTGGGCCCTAATGCTGCTTCCTGCAAGCAAGATGTTTTTTGTTAAATTAAAGGATTACAATTGTTTTACTCATTTGAAGAAAGCTGTCTTTGCCTTAAGACCGTATAAAGCCCTTTATGTTGTCCTCTATCCTCGTACCAGAAACAGTGTTTAACATTGTTGCTCACAGACACGTAACAATATCAAACAGTAGGAGGAAGAGACTGAACACTGTCAGTCCGCAAACATTGGGTTTTGTATTTATTTCTTTTTTTGCCTTGCCTTGGGGTGCAATTAGATTTACAACCCTAATCTGTTTTGCATATACAGTCAAGGCTATAATGAGCCAGGGTGAAGGAGATTGGCAGGTCACGGGCCCCAAGTAATGATTTTTTTTGCAGTGGCAGCAGCAGATGGGCATATATTAATCTAAATGCATATTGTGAAGTTTGTGTTATTTTAATATTGGAGAAATTAAATTAACACCACCACAGCCAAGTAGTTTTCAAAAACTCTTGTTTTATAAAAGCAGATGGATGATACGCACACATTTCATTCAGTTCCTTTCTTCTTTAATCCATCAGTTGCATTGTGTTGAATGTCTTGATCTCTAGATGGGCCACTCTGAAATAAGGTATACAGAAGGTACACAGACTGTATAATACACAGATGGATCCTCTTGCAAAGTACTAAGATCTAATTTGTAATTGTATTATACATGTACAAATTTAAAACCAAAGTCTTGAGTAATAGATGACAAGTGTAATCTCTTGGACATTAACTATTTAAGATCCCAATTCCATATATACTGTGTTTTACTGTACAGGTGTTTTATGGTCAAATGCTTCAAAAGCTTCCATTGACAGCATAGTATTTATTGTAGTGTAACCAAACCACACCTCCCTTACCAAAAACTGATAAGCAGATTGTGCTATCATGTAAATGTTTTCTTCTTTTTTATAAATTATATAAAAATTGAGAAGCGGGGCTGCTGCCCCTTGCCAGGTCTCGGAGCGAATCGGGGAGGAAGTATTCCGGATTCAGTTACCACCCAGAGGACGATCGGCTCGCCCCCTACCGGGAAAGGGACCCTGTACAGCCCAGCCTGGCAGCACCTGCCTCCCCTTACCTGACAGCCCTGGCCCTGGCCCTGGCAGATAGTCCCCCTCCACCTGGACTCGACAGACTGCCACCTGCTGTCTGCGAGCCCTGGGTCACCTGGGTCACCTGGGCAACCAAAACCCCCACCTTATTTTCAGGACTTTGTTGGTCCCCCCGGGGACGAGGGCCTTTAAGAAGGAGATGTGTAATGACCCTGGATCTGTTGTAACTGCGTTTGGGAAGGTTCTGTGACCCAGGGTGAATAGTTTAATTGCAGCAGTTTTTCAGGAACATCAGAGACTGGAGAATTGCCACTAATTAGGCTTGGCTTGAACCAGTTGTAACATTGTTGGCACAAACCAAGGGGTGAGATGTTGCAACCATCAGGGGATGGAGAGTGGGAAGGCGTGTCTACTTGGGATAGGTGGCGTGCCTGGATGCAGGGATAAGTAGCGGGCTGCTGCTGAGATGGAGAGACAAGCTTGAGTGAGAGAAAGAGCGCAACAGAAACAGCCAAGGAGAGCATACGAGAAACAGGACTACAGAAACAAGGAACCAGAGACTGCACTTAGTGGCTGTTGCACAGTTTAATGTATTATTTGTCAAAGTCTGAGTAGCACTACGCTGCAAGTGCCCCACTGGCTGGTAAAGCAGCACACTTGCCTCCTTCATATATATATATATATATATATATATATATATATATATACACACACACACACACACACACTATATATCGCGGGTGTCAGGGTCCAATACATATCCTCTATATAATCGAGGGCCACAATATAGTGAGAGACCCATAAAAACACAAATAGACTAATAAATACTGTACAATCACTCCCTCATTTTATCGGAACGGTCAGAAACCATTATAAATCCTCTACGCAACCCGCTTTTTCTCATTTTCTATATAAAAAGCAGCACACCGTCTTAATTCGTACTGCGGACGGTAATTGGTTCTCATCAACTTAAGTCTCCGATTAATTTCATGAATCTTCCTCTCCTTTCTCAAATGCCCAAACCCGCTGCATTAAAAGAATCCATTCCCAACACAGGAGGCTTGTTTCTGACCTGTGACACTGTGAAAATGTTCGTGCATTGCTTAAAAAAAAAAAGCGCTTCAGCAAGTACTGTAGATATTTAATTTGCTTTGTGTTATTGTGCAATGTGTATGTATATGATAACAGTACGATAATGCTTTGTTTTTAATTTTTTGTATATCTGTTTGTGATGTGTAGTACGAAATAAAACTAAACAGTAATTCTAAGTGAAATTGTCTATGTATAGTGCATCTATACGCAGTTAGACTGTAAAAATAGGGAGCCAACTCCAGGACCGCGATATATCCGAATACGCAGATAGCGAGGGGCAATATAATAAGGGGTGTGTGTGTGTAAAATATATATATATATATATATATATATATATGGCTAAAATTCACTGTGTCAACTCATCTTTATTCAAAATGCTTAACAAAAGCGTTCATAATATCTTCCCCCTTTGTTGAGCCATTCAGCGGTTTTAGGCAATACAGTTCCTCTCGAATTTCATTTGATGCACAGTATCTTGCAATAATTGCCAAACGTGGAACGTCATGATATCGACGCTTTCATCGATTGCAGCACTAAATATCGCAGTGTCTTTTAATGCCGTTGTCAGCTTATCTTTAACATTCTCTGCCATTTCGTTTACACGTCGCTCAGCTGTTCTTGCAGAGACCGGTATTTCTTTTATTCGAGATAAGACAAGGTCTTTATTTGGCAGATCATTAAACAGAACCTCTGAACTGCGGTGGAAAGCTTCTAATGTTGTAATGGTGGTAGATTTCTAATGTACTCTCCATCTGTAAACGGCTTACCGTTTTTTTGCAATGCATAGTGCACTTGGAAGCTTTCTTCTGTAGCTTGATTTTTACTTAGTTAAACGCTGAAAAACACTGCTTTACTTTTAATACATCTAAATCATACACAAATAAACAATGTAGTTTTACTTATCACAAAACTGTTTAAGCACTAATGTGTTATATGCAACTTATACACACGCAGCACACACTGATTATACTGCGTTTGTAATTTTAGCAATATTCGCAAAAAAAAAAAAAGTATGTATGAGTTTACATGAATTTGTTTTTAAAATCCCACGATATCGCAATATGAAAATTATTGGTATCGAACGATATCAATATCAGATCAGAATAGATATTGGTGCCCATCCATAATTTATTTTGATTTAATTTTTGTTCTTTTCCCCATATCCCAAAAACGTTTTGATTGTAATTGTTGGTTAGATTTTTTTCTTCCAATTAAAAACTTTATAATTACACATATAAAAATATATTATATTGCAATATACATGTATTTCTGTCAGTTCTCCTCGTATATACTTTCTGAAAAAGGTTGATTAATTGTATTTCTTTCCCCTAAAAAACATTACTAATATATATTGATAGTTTATTGCTGATTTTAAAAAACTACTTTGCTTTATATTCATTTTTTTTTTTTTTTACTGAATTCTATCATCTCCCCTCACAACACGCAATTGTATAGGATCTCATTTTATTATTGCATTTTAAAAAAAAATAAATGTATGTGTACTGGACAGCTGAGGTTATTTTGGGGAGAAAATGGCAACAAGGCACATTAGTGCACAATCTGTTGCTAACCTCTTAACGGAGTCTGGCTCAGAGTGATTTTGTGGCAGATGACTCTGGCAGTGAATAGGAGCCAAGTGACCTAAGAAGAACCTATGGGAAACTGAGCCTCAGAATGTTCCTGAACCCAGGACAGTAGGTGTGCCTGGATCAAGGGGTGGTAGATTTCAGCCATTCTACTACTGGAACCCCCCACCATCACCCAGCCTCAAATACCCCTTTTTCTGGCACACTGGGTAGCACTGTGAAGCCAACTGGGTTTACACCAATTCACTTTTTTCAGTTGTTTATCATAGATTCATTTTTATAACATTTGTTAACCTAAACTAATTGTATACACAGGAATATCTGGCAAAGCATGTGAACATGCCAGCATTGGTAGCCAACAAAGAGACATGGCGAGACCAGCGCTCGTGCTGTGAGGACCATGACTACCGGGCTGTCCAGGGACATTCAGAAGGCTCCACCAGACCTGCATCCAGCATTCCCCGCAAGATTTTCTCCAACTCCAACTGATGAGCCATTGGAACACGGCGGGGTCCCAGTGGCCTTGTTGCTCCGGGCAAAGCCCCTCGCAATTACACTGCCAAACTGTGATTGTTATGTCGTGAGCAGTTTCTTCCACACTTCGTCATCGAGGAGGGACCCTTGGCCGCTGGCTCGGGGACCTAGAGGAAGTGGTGGCGGTGGTTGGCAGAAAGCACTGTTCAGGCAGCTCCTCTGGTTGAGATGGATGGATACGCGCCCCCCCCGTTTCCGATGAGACCGACCCAACGGGCGAGTCCTCCTCTTCCGTCCAGACGGACCGCTACCGCTCTGAGAAGAGCGACGACCTCTGGGAGCCATGCTGTTGGCGCCTCACTGGGAGTGAACAGCCCAGTCTCAAGCTGCGTTTTCCGGACTGCTGGTCAGCTTCGTCCCGCTGAGCCCTGTCGCTCTGTAGCCCAGACCACCTCCCTCTCATTCGCTAGCTCCACGGCCTTCCGGAGGCTCTTGGGCCAGAGTAGGCACATCTGCACCTGTAGTTCTCCGGTCCCCATAGCCTCCACCAACTGGTCCCTGGCCAGCTTCTCCTGTATGTCTGAATGCATGTGGACAAATGCGCGCCGGGTTAGTATCTCTATGGTGGCTGCCAGCTTGCGGAGGGACTCCCCTGCCCTTCTAGTCTGCGCTGCAACCCTGTCTGTTGGCTGCTGCCAAACCGACTCGTAAGGGCTTCACTCAGCACCGCGTAGTCAGCCTGCTGCTCTGGGGTGAGGGTCTAGGCAGGGCAGAGGGTCATCCGCCAGACACCCGGCCAGTTGGAGGACCTTTTCCTCCCCGGTCCATCCTTCGAGTCGGGCCACCAGGTTGAACTGGGCGTAGAAAGCATCCCAGTCAACCTTTCCATTGAAGCTGGGGGTCTTGACTCCGCTTGCCGCTGTGTGGTGTTGGGACAACTGTTGCCTCCATTTCCTCCTCTAGCTGACTACAAGTTGGCTTTCTCTTTACTCAATCTCTTTCTCTCTCTAGCTCGTTCTCTCTTCATTCTGTTCTCCTTTCTCAGTCTGACCCCAGGATCCAGCTCTCCGCTCCTTTTATAGAAAGTTGGAGGGAGGCGGTGCCTGTTTCAACCAATCCAGAATGGACACTTCACCCTGCTGGAAGGTTACAGAATGACAGCTGTATGGAAATCCCCCAGCCCAGGTGCCTCAGTATGGGGATCGGAACACTAGTTGAAAGTGGTCAGGGCACCAGCCTGACCGCGGGTAACCTCACTGGATGGAAAAGTACAGGCTAGGTTCTCATGTTCACTCCAGCGCGCTGACCATGCCCCGGCCCCCCCCATCTCACCAGCCCACCTCGGGACCCGCCCTTACAGTATAAATCCTTCTTTTCTTTATTTTATTGCATACATTTTGGCTCATTTTTATTAGTGACCTGCTATTTTGTCTGATTTTTAATGTCCTAGGTTTCTTTCTTTTTTTAAATGTTATGTATTCTGTTTGCTTGTTATTACTGTGATTTGCAATGAGTGTATGGGCTTTATAGTTGTTATTGTAAAAGCGCTTTGTGATACTATATTGTAAAGTAAAAAGGGTACAAGTGTTGCACAAATATTGTACAATTTTTTATGCTTTAGTTTATTTGTGACCTGCAATTGCACAGTCTTAAGGTTTGGCATGCAGCAATAATATTTATTCGATTGGATGTATGCTAGTGTGTAGGCTATATTGTGGTCATTTGAAAGAACTGAAACTGCTGTGTCAAAAGATAACTGTGCCATTGTACAGCTGTGGATGAAATATCTTTGTTCTCCAGTTTTAAATCACCTAATCTAAAATCCTAACATTTTTTAAACATTATACCAGGCATTTAGTTTATGTAAAATAACTAATTTAAAATATTTAAACAATTTCTTGGGGAACAGTTAGGTTTTTCAAATGGTTTCATGTGGGTACGTGTGACATTAACATTTTTGAAAATCCTGTATTACACCAAATATATAACCTTCATAGAAAATCTACCCAACAGTGAAATTGGCAGCATTTTCTACTATTAATTATACTGATTACTGGTAGCCTAAAACTTAGTTCCAATCTTTACATCATATAATTAACATGCAAAGACAAAAAATTCTATTCCAACTAAAAGTATGATTTTTCAGAGATCAATTTCTTTTTAGGTATATAATTGACTGCACTGCAAATGTGAAATATCCCAGGGGCCTGATGGGTCCCAAAACCCCTTGGATGTAGGAAAAAGCGCATTGTTGCTTCACACTGAGTAACCCTATAGAGTCCACACACTATTTTCTGTTGTCTTACCCCATTGCACAAGGTTGTACAATGTTTACTAGGAATAAGAAAAACACAACAAGCCTGATGCTTACCTCAAACTAGACCGTCCCTGCTGAGCCCATTTTAACAACACTTTTGATGTGGGTTTGTGACCACCTTGCAATTGTTGTAATGGTTTATTAGACTTGCATCACATTCTTTCAGCTGCTTTATTTTAGATTACCTTCTGCTGGGTTATGTTTGGCCTAAAAGTTTTATCATGGCCAAAAAAAAAAAAAAAAAAAAAACCACCACACACACACAAACCAACTGCAGCTTTATTTAGAAAACGAAATGGAATTCCGAGATGTTCCGACAAATGGTTTGTTGTTCAATACCGAGGATCAAAACTGACCCAGAGAATCAGAGTAATTAATCAATCTCAAAAGCAGTACATATCATCCAGAAACCAGTCACATGACCACAATACGCCAGCTATCTTAGGTCACAAGTCTACATAACAAATATAAAAATCAGCAACAAATAAAATTTGTCGTAAAAGAATAAGAACCACCTCACAAAAGGGTCCCACAGAAATTGTTTGGCCCAAACCGAATTTCTCCAAGATGGACAACACATAAACATCTCCCGTCAAGAAAAGCTGATAGTATTAAAACATGTCTCGCAAAAGCATCAATCCCTGAGGCATCAATCCCTGAAGACCCAATTTCAGAAACAGATACAAAACCAACAAGCAAATGCTTCAGTCACACCCCTGTGCTTGTACATATTTTTTTAATGTTTGTTTATTTATTTAATCCAGCAAGTAACTAATTAAAAAACTATACATTTGGGTTAAGAAAAACATTGCTTCCCACAGGGGATAACATGAAGGGACTTTTGTTTTGAAATAAACATTAAAATAGGGTTTGGATAGTAAATGCTTATTTGATCATGTAAAATCCCATGAAAGCTTCAATAAAGTTGAGGGATAAATGATTATTGGAATGCTGCAGTTATCTGTAATTGGATTTCTTCTGGTTCAAGATGAACTCCACATATGAACCTCTGATCTCATTCCTAGCCCAGGAGAATAAACCCAAGCTTCCCAGAAGCAGGAGCTCTTGTGCACTATTGCATCCAGGTGATAGAGGTGTGTGTGAAAAAGAAAGGAGAGAGAAAAAGAGGTAATCCCTGTCTATTTTATTTTATTTATTCAAATAAGATTGTGGGAAAGGAGGTAGGGAAATGTAAGAGTGTAGAGTTAAATCTCAAGCCAGGAGAAATTTGAATTACGGCATTCTTACCAGTTTGTACAAACTCCACACAGGATCCCTTATGCCAAAGAAATTATAGTGAAGGGGCTGGTAGTATTGTTATTGAAAAGTGGTGCACAGTATTGAGTGTGCAAAGGAAGGTTGCGAGCTAGAGCTGTCTAGATCGTGGTGTTTTCTGAAGGAGAGAAAAGAGGATCAGGACGCTGCACTGCAGATGTCCGAAAGGGGGACTTTTTTTTTTTTTTGTTGGCCCAGGCGGTAGATATTCACGACTGAGTGTGCCTTTAAGGTTTTACCAGGTCTTCATGCACTCTGGTCAGCCAGTTTGCGATGGTTTGTTTGGATACTGGCATCCCCAATATACAGCAGGTATTTGTGACCAAGAGATTGAGAGCTTGTCAATCTCCAGCACCTCCTTCTGGATATGCCTTGCACAGAACTGAGAAAGCGTTATAATAAACCTGGTTCCCTGAAACAGAAATGTAACCATTACCTAAATGGGATATAATCTCTTATAGCCCGAATTACCTCAGCATTTATATCAAAGCTGCTCCTTTAAGAGCCCCGTATGCATTAGACATAGTCTCCGCCCCCAGGAGATAAATACAAGTGACGCATAAGGCTCAGCACCATTTTTTTCAGGCTTGCTGCATTGGGGTGAATGCAGCAACCTTGAAGGGTAATGGTTACATTTCTACTCCAGGGAACCAGGGTTATGATGCGTTCTCTTTCAAATACAAAATGTGGGATACAATACCAAAGCTGTGACAAGTGAAGAACTTACAGATGTGGCAAAAAGGAAAATAAACTGCCTTAAGCATTCTGGCCAAGGACCGAGAAGGGTCCATGGCACATAGTTCACAGGACAGTGAGGGAGAACCACCATGCAGTGTATATGCTGCAAGGTTACACAGAGTAACCTCAGCATGTAACACCAGAAGTCCAAAAAGGGTGAATGGCTAACTACTCCAGGACAAAGTGGAATAATAAAAAGTGTTAAGAGAAGGAGTGGCTGCTCTTAAAACACTGGGTCACAAAACCAGGGTTCTGCTGATCTACGACATTGTCGGTAGAACCTGGTAAAAGTACAAGGTGTGGCACATAACGCAGAGTTGCAAATGTCTGCAACAGACGCAACCTGGAATAACACGGGAGGGTTGCAAGGCCTCTTGTAGACTGACTAGTGACCTTTTCTGGTGGGGGCAGTGCTCTCTGGCTGTTTCTATGATAGCTTCAAGATGGCCTAATTTAAATTTCTCAGAACTACATTTCCCATCATCCTCCTGCTCACTGGTAAATCCATCTCAGTTGTACTGAGTGGTCCACGCAGGTCCATGTGAAGCCATCTTGGAGGCAGTGGAATGCAATTTAAAAAAAGTTAAAAAGTGGTCAAAATATATTTAAAAAAACCAAAACACAACACACAAACAGCTGTAGCAACACATGGGAACATGTAAACAATAAAATAAAAAAGGAGCTTATATACCCTTTAAGGAAATGTAAATATGCTATATAAGGATAATTGTTGTTAAATAAAATAAAACTGAGGTTTTAGGTTCGTCTTTATATTTAAGCGCCAGGGTATCGGATCAGGCCCGCCACTTGAAACGAGTTTGCCACCCCTGGTTTAGGCTCATCTTTCGTGGCCCAAAGCACCTGCAGGGTCATGGTAGCACATCTGATAAGGGAGGTGAGCTCCTCTGGACAGGGAGTGGCGTACCGTGGGAGCCAAGACATCTGATTCTGCATCCTCGTATGGAAAGATCAATTCTTGGGCGTCTATGCCCTCAGATGCAGTAAGGGACATGGCGTCCTGCTGCTCTTGTGGGTCAGGCAATGGTGCCTGAACCCCCCTGGGGACTGAGACAACAGGGGGAGCCCTTGCAGCAGCTATGTCAAAAGAGACTGCTGCTGGTTCATAGCTTCAAAAAACTTTTCCATTTGCTCCACAACCAGGACAGTACCAGAATGCCTGCTACGGCAGCTCCTGTTCCTCTTCCTTGGTAGAGGAGAGGGGGTGCTCGCCAAGACAGATGATGATGAGGAGGATTTAGAGGAGCGCAGAATTAGTCCTGCTCCTACCCCTACAGCAGTTTTCAAACCGGGGTACGCAAGAAATCGTGTAATGGCGGACACTTTTTTTTTTTTTTTTTTAAACCAGAGGATTGAAGTACTTTCCGACATAGCAAATCGAATCAACAATGTTGAATCTCCTTTCAAATAAAACCACAGTTGTACATTTCCTTTCTGTTGGGCGAGGTTAACACTATAAAACCCAGCTACTGACAGTGCGTTGAGGAGACACATGACTAATATATATATATATATATATATATATATATATATATATATATATATATATATATATATATATATATATATATATATATATATACACACACACACACACACACACACACTAAAAAAACAATACTATATTTGGTTTTTTACTAGGCAAGTTTACTTTCTGGAGTTTAAATGTTCAGTGTTAGTACTTCAAATCAGTTCAGTGTTTTATCTAAGTTTTTGTAAATAACAGTATTGAGTTGAGCAGGCAGCTGGGCTGACCTAGACAGTGAAATCACTCACTTGTTCTGCACTGGAGCAACATGAATTCTCTTTACTCCACACAGGTAATTATTAATAAAAGCAAAAGCACAATATGATTATCCTCATCATTATTATTACAAAAATTAAAATCGCAGGATTGAAAAAAAAAATCAATCCCTAAATCCTGGGATTAAGAGATGTCCGGAATTCCGTACTCTAGACCTATTGAGTGTGTTCATATCACACAGCAAGTGCCCATCAACAAGCTAATTGTCTTACAGCTGATTAACATGAACAGACTAAACACTATCTAAGGTTTTCTCTCTACACTTCGTTTGTTGGAAGAAATGCATGTCTTGTTGAGAATTGCTTTTAAATTTTGTTTTAAATTGGATCCATAATTTTGTTTTTCAGAAGCATAACCTGTTTTTGGACTCAATTTGGACTAGTTTCAGCATACTTATTGGAGTCTGGATTTTGAAAATTTTACATAGCATTTTTAGTTGGCACATTTGCACCGTGGTTATTTGATTTTGTTTGTTTTTAACAGCAGTTTTCGATTTACATTACTTAATCTAGTAATTAGAAAAGACCATATATACAGTACTGTGCAAAAGTTTTAGGCAGGTGTGAAAAAATGCTGTAAAGTAAGAATGCTTTCAAAAATAGACATGTTAATAGTTTATATTTATCAATTAACAAAATGCAAAGTGAGTGAACAGAAGAAAAATCTACATCAAATCAATATTTGGTGTGACCACCCTTTGCCTTCAAAACAGCATCAATTCTTCTAGGTACACTTGCACACAGTTTTTGAAGGAACTCGGCAGGTAGGTTGGCCCAAACATCTTGGAGAACTAACCACAGTTCTTCTGTGGATTTAGGCAGCCTCAGTTGCTTCTCTCTCTTCATGTAATCCCAGACAGACTCGATGATGTTGAGATCAGGGCTCTGTGGGGGCCATACCATCACTTCCAGGACTCCTTGTTGTTCTTTACGTTGAAGGTAGTTCTTAATGACTTTCGCTGTATGTTTGGGGTCGTTGTCATGCTGCAGAATAAATTTGGGGCCAATCAGATGCCTCCCTGATGGTATTGCATGATGGATAAGTATCTGCCTGTACTTCTCAGCATTGAGGAGACCATTAATTCTGACCAAATCCCCAACTCCATTTGCAGAAATGCAGCCCCAAACTTGCAAGGAACCTCCACCATGCTTCACTGTTGCCTGCAGACACTCATTCGTGTACCGCTCTCCAGCCCTTCGGCGAACAAACTGCCTTCTGCTACAGCCAAATATTTCAAATTTTGACTCATCAGTCCAGAGCATCTGCTGCCATTTTTCTGCACCCCAGTTCCTGTGTTTACGTGCATAGTTGAGTCGCTTGGCCTTGTTTCCACGTCGGAGGTATGGCTTTTTGGCCGCAAGTCTTCCATGAAGGCCACTTCTGACCAGACTCCTCCGGACAGTAGATGGGTGTACCAGGGTCCCACTGTTTTCAGCCAATTCTGAGCTGATGGCACTGCTGGACATCTTCCGATTGCGAAGGGAAGTAAGCATGATGTGTCTTTCATCTGCTGCAGTAAGTTTCCTTGGCCGACCACTGCGTCTACAGTCCTCAACGTTGCCCGTTTCTTTGTGCTTCTTCAAAAGAGCTTGGACAGCACATCTGGAAACCCCTGTCTGCCTTGACATTTCTGCCTGGGAGAGACCTTGCTGATGCAGTATAACTACCTTGTGTCTTGTTGCTGTGCTCAGTCTTGCCATGGTGTATGACTTTTGACAGTAAACTGTCTTCAGCAACCTCACCTTGTTAGCTGAGTTTGGCTGTTCCTCACCCAGTTTTATTCCTCCTACACAGCTGATTCTGTTTCAGTTAATGATTGTGTTTCAACCTACATATTGAATTGATGATCATTAGCACCTGTTTGGTATAATTGTTTAATATCATACACCTGACTATATGCCTACAAAATCCCTGACTTTGTGCAAGTGTACCTAGAAGAATTGATGCTGTTTTGAAGGCAAAGGGTGGTCACACCAAATATGGATTTGATTTAGATTTCTTCTGTTCATTCACTTTGCATTTAGTTAATTGATAAATATAAACTATTAACATGTCTATTTTTGAAAGCATTCTTACTTTACAGCATTTTTTCACACCTGCCTAAAACTTTTGCACAGTACTGTATGTTTTCCTGTTTTCATAGGTACTGTAAAACAAGAATTTTGCGAGTAAGAAATGTTTGCAAATTTCACGTTTATTAAACACCCGCAAAATGAATGTACCATGAAATATTCATAAAATATGCACTGTACACAAAGAAAAAAAAAGTAATTGCAAAACAGCAGTTCTACAGTACACTATTACTGGTCATGTGCACGCTCTGTTGTCATAGTGCAGGTACCAAAGATTACTGGGTAGAACAGAACCGTTAATTGTTTTTTTAATACAGTACTGTATTACTTGGTTGCGTTAAATTACTTGTAATCATGCTTCTCCGCTGGTTAAAAGTTTAAAAACAACCCAAGAACTCCTGAATCAAATGCAGAAGAAAAAGCATCTGAAACAAAAGAAGTAGCATCTGCCAAAGAAGTTATTGAGGCCACCGAACAACCATGTAAAAGAGGACATTATAATGTGTATGACCCTTCAGTGTAATAAGGAGTGGGGAGACTGTTGACCGCACTGCAGGGGATGAATGGGGAGAGTTATGCTGCGCCGGTCTCAGAGATGCAAATCAGTCTCTGGAACAGTAGGCCAGCCCGCTTTCCAGTGTCCTTCCCAGGCAGTGGATGCACCTGTCATGCTTATCCTCTACTGGAGGGTTTCTCTTGCAACCAGCACAAAAGGTGAAACCTAGGCATGGTGCAAGGTTGAAAAAATAAAAATAAGAGTTTAGCTGTTCAATGTATGTGGACAAGAACAGACAGTAAACTGACTGGTGCTGAAAACTGTTGTGTACACAGAGTATGCAAAAAATGGAGCACTGGTAACAGTCTTGGTGTCAAACCGGACCGAACTGGATCACTGGTACAGATTCTGGTATGAACCAGATGATTGTTACCAACCTTGGTACCAATAAAAGTCACTGGTACCGGCTCTGGTCGCCACCAGGTGACTGGTACTGGCTCTGGTAGCGACCAAGGTACAGGCAGAGCAAGTCACTGGTACCAGGAGAAGTGGCGTGCAGGGCTGCAGTTGCCTGCAAACTTGAAAAAAATCTAGTAGCCTTCATTGTCGGTGCAGCAAAGCAAACACAGCAGCAGCATAGACACTGAACATTCTCTGGTCAAAAAGGCTCCTGCCAATTCAACAGCACAGTGAATTGCTAAAAACCAGTGAACACTGATCGTCTCTAATGCAAAAAGATGACTGGAAATAAAACAGAATGGCTAGCACAGTACTCTCAAGGATAGCAGACTCTAGTACAGAGAGACAGCCTGCGCGAGCTGGGTTTCTGAAAGAAACAATTACAGTGGCTCTCAAAAGTATTCACCCCCCTTGGACTTTTCCACATTTTATTGTGTTACAAAATGGAATCAATTGATTTAAAATTAGGAGTTTTTGCCACTGATCAACACAAAAAAAGTCCATAATGTCAAAGTGAAAAATAAAATCTACAAATTGTTCTAAATTAATTACAAATATAAAACAGAAAATGTCTCAGCCCAAACTTTGAGGCAATTGTCTTGGTTGTCTATTTAAAAAAAATTATATTGTTAAATGTTACTTATTCTTTGGTGTGAAGATGCTTGGAATACTAGTGATCAAAATATTGGGAGCACATAGAAATGTAGTCAATGGAATTAGTTACAAATTTTAAATACAACACATTCACTTTTTAACAAACCAACATGTAAACTCTAAACAAAAATGTAAATCAAAGTTTACTTGCACCACATTGAACGAATAGGATTTTACGACCTGCATGTAACAGAGCAGTGAGACTATTTGCCCTCTAATATAAAGGGAAAAGGCCCTCTTAAAAACAGAACTATTAAATTAAAAGGAGGTACAAACACAGCTTCTTAAAAGTTGCAATGAGTAGGACTAAGATTAAACATTCCACAGCCAAACTTGTCTCCTAAATGTATCTAAATAATTGTAACTTTTTATTAGAATGTCACATCACAAAAAGGAATCTTGGGACCAAGAGTTGCTTACCGAGTGAAAGCACAGCAGTGTGGTGTGCAGGGCGGGTCATAGTCCGTGGAGCGCAGGTTCGCATCCTGGCTGTGTGAAGTCAGCTGTCTTCGCTGGGGATTCCTAAGGGAGCATAGGATTAGCTCTAGCCAAGACCCATATGTATGTTATTTTTTCCTCCAATGATGCTAGTAAGATAGTGTAGTGTAATGTCAGGGTGATTTGGGTGAAATAAGACACACCCTGACAACCAGAAGGAAATGAGGCTCCTGTAAATAGCCCCATTGTGGTAACCCCTGTAACCCTGCTGTTTGGGTTGGAGCACAAGGTGTAAAAAGTTTCCTTTACGTGTGCCAGCTCTGACTCCAGGTCAGACCTAAAAGATCAGATCACCTTGGAAGGGCAGGTCTAAGTTATCTTCAGTATTGAGGATTTGTAGGTTGGTAATTCACTTTGCTGTTATTATTGAGGCAGCTGCTTGTGCACTAGAGTCTCAGCTGTCACAGGCTGCCTGAAGTTGTAGCCTTGTGCTGTGGCCCTCATCTGCCAGTCTTATTGCTGTCTCCAGGTTGTTTCCCGTGGAAGTCAGGGCAGCCGAGAGAGCTCACACCATAAGCTGCGCTGATATTTTGCGCTGTGTATTTGGTAGTTGTCCACCCTCAGTTTGGGTGGAAGATGAAGGCCTTCAGAGCCCTTGGATAGACTGCCTGATGAGGGTGTTCTGGTAGAAATTATTGGGTCAATGTTGCAGTCCTTGGGACCAGAGGGAACCTTATAGAACCAGTTTATTCTTGAGAGGGATGCCGGTGTTGTTGCAGGTTTTTGCCATATGGTTTCCAGTTTTCCCAGACATGGGTGAAAGGGAAAACTTTTAAAAGCAAATCACCTTCTGAGGTGCTGATGATTGAAAAGAAACCTTTAGCAGGCTGTCTGGGGGTTGGGGGCACTTCCAGAGCCACTTGCATTCACTGCCAATAATGCATCAGCATTCCTGTAGACAGGCAAGGGGGTATTCAAAGGGGAATCAAGGTGTCAGAGGCCTGAGAGTATCATTGCCGATGGCTGAGGAATAGCTGAAGGTGGTACTGCTGCTTTGACTGCATCCCTTTATCAATGAGGAACTAGAAAAATGTTCTTTATCCACTGCTCGAAAAGCAGACTAGTATCGCTGCAGTAGAAGGCAGAGGGTGGCAGTAGTGCTGTTTTTTGCCCAGATTTTGACCGGTGTTTACCGTGGCCTGTGTGGGCTTGAGGTCTTCGTTTTGTGCCCGTGGGGTTGCCTGGGCAGGGGTTGGTTCTTGCATGGGAATAGCACTTGCCCTTTAGTAGGCATGGCATACATTAAGGATTTTTTCTTCGTGCAAGAGGGAGAAAGACAACCAGCAATCCTCACCAAAAAAAAAAAAAAAAAAGTATGTTTCGCAGTTGAGAGATGGAGGTAGTAAAGTATGGCAGGGCCCGGTTGCAGTTGTCAACCCGGATGCAATACTGCACAACAGCTTCCGGAAACTCGGGTTCATTCTTCTGGGCCAGCAAAGAGATCAATGGTTAATGCATGGAGAAATATTGCTTTAAAATGGGTTTGGTTCACTCTTACTTAGTTAATTAAATAGCATGTAATTGTGCTTCAGTGCCATACAGAATTGTTTGCCAAGTCCCTTGTAAAATATTACATGTGTTCCCATGAACCTGGCTGCTACCATTTTCTATTCCTGTACTGCAGTTCTGCTTAAAACACACATCTCAAAATAATAAGGCCTAGTTCTAAACAAACATGCAGTGGTTTGCAACACAAATATTTTCTCTATCATTCTTGAGAAGTCCAGCATTGCCTAAACACTAAAATTAAAATCAATTTGCTGAACTTGTGACTTGGATCTCCAATATGGCCAAATGATAAGAGAAACAATACAATTTTACTGAACCCCTGTAAATGGAACATAACTGGGGCGGGGGGGTAAATGTGTAGAGATGAAAGATGGTTCCTGGTTTAATACCTAGATCAACTTGACCTAGAGAATCAGAGTATTCATTTCAAAAGCATAGGATCTTTTTGATCTGGAAACCAGTCACATGACAATACAGGTGCATGTCAGCCATCTTGGGTCACAGGTCAATTTTCATAGCAAATATAAAATTGCCAACATAAATGGCAGATTGATTTTTGAACACAGAAGTAGTTTAGTGATCTTCATTTTCTTAACAGCAGTGCAGTAACATCCAAAACTTCACTCAAAAGGGCAGTGGGTGAATATAGGAGTTTACACAGTAATCATTAAATGGATCCAATTTAATACCAATACATACTTCGTAATTGTTAAAAACACTATCTGGCAGAGGGGGAGGGGGGAAAAAAAAAACAACCCCTTAGGTTAACCGCATTTCCCTTCAACTTGTTTATTGATGTACTGAACATGAAAAAATACAAAGTATCCAAACACAAAGAAAAGAACATGTACATCCTCTTAAATACAACAGAAAATTCTATCCCAACAGATGAACCAAGTCATACTGTACAACTTCAAATAAATATCAACCTTACATTAAATTGTTCTGACAAACACGGTTGAGTTAAGTCACATTTTTATGCCTTGCCACCAATGCTTTCTTGATGTGCCGCAGAAGACATCCTTACATTCGTTATTTTAAATTGTGTTGGTTTTCCCTGCAGTATATAAGTTCGCCCCCTCAAGGCATTCTTCTAAAAGGAATGCACTTTTTGCCAACACAAAAGCAAGATGTCTGCAAACAGCACTAAGTGGAGTAGCATGAAAATGTGCTTGATCTCTGCAGCACGTGCTTCACAGTATATGTACTCTATCAACTACACGGACTACATTTCTACAGATTTCAAAAAAAGCAGTTGCAAAGATAAATATACAATTATGTTTATGCATAGCACACTGCTTGTTCTAAGGGGAAGCATATGAGTATTAAAATCGGTTTATACAAAGCAAGATGTAACTACAGTCAGTGCATCCAGGCAGAGGGTTTTCCAATCCCTTAGCCTTAAAATGAAATTATAATAAGCAAGATGTTATTCAGAAAATACTTTAAATTGATTCTTGATATGATCAAGAAACTGCTTTATCCCCTCCCTACAGTGGTTTAAGCATTACACAAGGCGTACATGTATTAAGTTCCGGTATGAAAAAAAAAAAATGTTCAAAACCGTGGTTTATATCCATACCTTACCACATATGAAAGTACATTTTTATATAACAACCAACAAATGTGATGCACTGTAAATCTGGCCCTTAGGACAACAAATCAACTACACTTCAACTAACAAATGTAAATGCAACCTACAAAAAGCCTAAAAAACATAAACCAAAAAAACGAAAAACTCTTTAGCACTTGGCATGTAGTCCAAAAAACAAAACTGCAGAAAATTCTTCAAAATAAAACAAAAGGACTTATATTTACACAGCTCTTAGCTCAGGTGTAATCCTTCAACACTTCACTCATTTTACCTTCAACATACCAATTTCCTTATGCTGCTTTGCCAGTGTTCACACAAGGCAGCTACAAACCCTTGTAATTTATTTAATACTAAGACAATATTGGTCTTTATATAGTACATCATTAAACACTGAACTCTATCAGAAGGGAATTCTTTAGGCAGAACAGATTTTCCCTGTTAATGTAACTATTTTCTTTACATTATAACCTGTATGCTCCTTAGCCTGTATGTGTGTGTATATATATATATATATATATATATATATATATATATATATATATATATATATATATATATATATATATATATATAAAATCAATCATTTTCACCCCCCCCCCCCCCAAAAAAAAGTAAATGTGAGCTGCTAGTCACATATAATAACCAGGATGATTAGCCATTCCATTGATGATTCTACAAATGAAACCAACAGTGTCATTGATTCTACAAAGCTCTTAAAAGGTATCTTTTACATCATAAATCTTTCCAGAAATTCCAATCATTGCAAATTTCCTGGTAAGGTTCAAAAGCTCACTAGGTGTCGTATGAAGATATTTCTCAGTATCCAAGTCAAAATATTTGTTCCAGGTCCAGTAAAAAGTTTCTCCAAATGTTTCTTTTTTTTTTTTTTATAAAAATAGATGCTTTTTTTTTTTTAAACCCACATCAAAGAGGTTCTTAGCTCTTTGGCAAGGTACTGCTTTACGAAAAATGGTTTTCCAGTAATCTTACAATAAGCAATAGCCCACCCATAACCCAAAATACAATTTCACTAAATAAAATATGTAAACAAAAAATGAGCTCAAACTCAAATCTTTCAACAAAATCACTGAAAGGCCAATGCACCAAAAAGACCAAACACTTACTGAGAAAACAAAAATAAATAAAATCACAACACAAAGCCTTAGTCTTTCAAAGAAGTTATGCAACAGAAAAAAAGAAAGTTTACCTCAGCTGAAACATTAAAAGGTCCACCTTCTTCAAAGAAGGTAATAGAATGCAACATGGACAGGTAAGAAGCCTGCTTTTTCCTACATTTAAACATAAAAGATATTTAAGAATTTTCAAGTCAAAGACTAGCAATAAAAAAAAAAATAAAAAAAAATTAGATTTGTAGGACGCTAAACAATCATGTTTGTTTCCCTTCATAAAACACAGACTTACAAAGACTTTGACCTATGTATAAAGTTTATGTTAACTTGCCTTTTTGTATAGTTTTATATAAAGAAACTGAGGAGACATTAGGCTTTGTGCGTTTTGTTGGTTTTAAATGAAACTTGCAATACTCGGTCCCCTAGACGATATCCATTCAGACTGGCTATTGCCATTGCTGCCTCATCATAGTTTGTCATGGTGACGAATCCAAAACCTTTGCACTTGTTTGTGTTGAAGTCACGGATGACTTTGACATTGGTTACAGCGCCAAATGGTCCAAACATTTGCCATAAGATGCTCTCATCCGCGTCAGGGGCAAGGTTATACACAAAGATGCACCATCCAGTTCCAGCATGCCCCGGGATGTTGATTCCAGCCAAACTTGTTACTCCATCAATGGTCATAGGGGAAAACCTGCTAAAATACAAAAAACAGTCCATGTCAAATTACTGTATTAATGTAATACAAAACACTGTGTTGGAGGGTCGACATATACCAAGGTTAACCACAAGATGGATAATTCCAGTTTTACAGGAAAGGTGTGCATACGTGATACTACATCTTGCTATGTAAAAAAATACATCTATGGAGAACAGCCCCTCAGTTGCTAATACTTTCATACTTCAAAGAAAATGCACTGTACACAACACATTCTGTAATTTCACCAAACTTAAGTGCACCTAAAAAGTTGTTGGTGTTACTATCAATTTTGTTTCATTACAACCTCAGAAACTGAAACTAAGTGAACTACAAAACAAACTCATCTAAAAAACAAAAACACAAGGTTTTCCAGATTCTAACTCAAGCGAGTAGCGCCCTGGGATTGTAGTCCATTGTATCATTTCTATTGCTAGCGCGGCTCTAAAACGACATATCCCACCCACTATTGTGGTTACCAGTAAGCGTGTGCAACATGTGCTTTGATCAGTGATTAGTACTTATGGCTTGCAAGACAGTTAGTCCCTGTCCACATTAGAGCAAAAAATTAAACACCCGAGTTCAAAACCGATTTACCTGAACCCTAGCCCAACAGTGTTAGTGTGCCGACTGCCATAATGAAACTGGGTTAGTTTAACCCAGCTGTTGGGGAAAAAACACTGCTGGATGACTATCCCAGAAACCACTGTAATGTGTACACGTTCTTGCTTTTTCTCCCCTGGTAAATGTTTATTTTCATTGAACTCGGGAGCAGAACGGAGGAGCTACGAGAAAGTGTCTAAGTAATCAAAGGGGAATAATTCGTATACAATACAATTAGATGGGTATTAGCACAAAGGGAAAATCTGCGGTGGCCAAGGCATTATTTAAGGTCGAAATAACCTTTAACTTGCTAATACTTTATGTGATCTAAGAATTTAAAGTGTCCGACACATTTGTGTACTACAGTGTATTAGCATATCTGACTACCGATGGATATATCAGACTCGTAGGACTCGAGTCGCATTTTTTGGGACTCTGACTCGAGTCACGGCCGCAAACATTTGGGCTCCGTGACTCGTAGATATTAACGACGAGCCCTTTTTTATTTTCTATTACACACCTATTACACAAACATTACAGTTACTAGGAAACCTGTGCACAATGAAAACCCACCCGACAAAACAACATTATCCAATCACTGGTTAGCCCTTGCAGCCAATCATAGTAAGAAAGAAATTGGAAGCAAGGTAGGTTGCAGCGTACACACACTCAGATTCAACTGGCTGTAAAACACACCCCCACACAAAACCTCCAGCTATTGTAGATCAAGTTTTTATTTCCTTTTTTGCATTAAGTTCTATAAGTAATATGATGTCAGCAAGGTAAACAAGTATTTATTTCTCTTTACTACTTTAAACTGTGTTCTAAGTTTAAGCACTGTAGAAATACATTTCTAAAACTGCATTCTTGAAAAATATGTAATTTAATTTTGAGTTTACTGAAAACAAATGAACGAAAAATAATAAATCATTTTATCATACTTTTAGAGCTTCTTAATTCAATTCGAATTGGTGATATCATAGGGCAAGTTCAGCATGGAAGAGGGGGTCTTGGTCTCAGTTCAGCTCCTCCTACATGGCACAAGGCAGCCCCAGCTCAACAGAGGAAGCTGGTAATCAACGAGGTGCAAAAGCAGGAGGAGAGGATGAGGCGCGTAAAGGCAGTTTCCCAGGCCAAGCAGGGAGAATGGATGAGATGGAAGAGTGCGGATCAACGCAAGATTGGCTGGCAAGACCTATGGGTCAATGGAACAGAGCAGGATCAGTTTCCTCCTCATCAGGAAAACACATGTTCTCCCATCACCACAGAACCTAAACCTCTGGGTAGGAAAGGACCCCTCATGTCCTTTGTGTTCATCACCTGCAACATTAAGGCACATTTTGACAGGATGTAAGGTGGCTCTTAACCAAGGACGGTTTACTTGGTGCCCAGGAGAGCAACCACCAAGAAAAGGTGTTAAAACCAATCCTCGCCCAGGACAACTGGAAGCTGTTAGAGACTGGAAAATGCTGGCAGATGTTGGTCAATGGCCTATTTTTTCACCTGAGATTGCCACCACTAACCTTCGACCAGATAGTCTTCAGCACGCCTTGTCCACCTGGTAGAGTTAACAGTGCCATGGGAGGATGCTGCAGATGAGGCATATGAGAGGAAGAAACTGGTATGCTCAACTAGCCGCTGAAGCGGAACAGCAAGGTTGGAGAGTCCGGGTTTACCCAGTGGAGGTGGGTTGTCGAGGATTTGTGGCACACTCTACAACCCGGTTTCTCAGAGACGTCGGATTCAGTGGCCAAGACTTGCGTCGCACAGTTGCTGGTTGGGGATCTCAAGCACAATAGAAAGAAAGAATTGCTGATGCACGGGTAAGTAAGCTGGGCTGAGTTGAGTGGGAGACGGAGGGGGGTGATGCTGGCACGCCAGAATCACCGTCGAGTCCTCTTGAGGTGTCGTGGGCTAGTCGACGAAACACTGAGGATGGAAGGTGCCTACTTGAAGACCCCAGAGATGTACCCTACTTAACTCAATCCAGACGGTTGTCATACTGATGCGCTAGGGAGACCACACTGTGGTTGATCCCCGGAGCCAGCATCACAGCCGTACTGTGTGCCGATGTGCTAGGGCGGCAAAATAAGCTGATCCCTGGAGCCAGCATTACACTTCAGCCATCAACACCAAGCAGAAGGATATCTACAACATCATATGGAAAGAAACGCAAATGGATGGAGACACAGATGGATCACATCAGTTTACTGTAAAGCTACATCTTAGTTGGTGCTTATCTTGGCAATAGCCGAGTTCAAATCAGCATGAAGTTTTAGCATCTACTCTCGTGTAATGGAAATCATATGAGAAAGTCGCTGTGCGATTAAATATTCTGTGTTTTACTTCTAATCTCCACTTGTTCCCATCACACACCATCACTGGTTTTCAAGCAACGTCAATGAATTCACCTGGCAATTTCAGTCAAATTGCTTACCGTCAAACAGGACGATATATCAGACTGATAGGACCGGACTGATTGATAACACCAACAAAAATTTAACAGAATAACTTAAATACCACTAAAACCCAACTGTATACATGGGTAATTATATGTAAAAATAATGTGATATCTTGCAACAATTGTAAGTCGCCCTGGATAAGGGCATCTGCTAAGAAATAATAATAATCATCCCTCCCAAAAGGGGAAATACCAGGGGTGACCGGTTAACAGTGTTCATTTGCTCGCTGAACCCCCAGTCTCTTATTAATGAATTGCGCTTCCCTCCTTCTGGGTGATGTGCATTTCATTCCCCTCTCGCGTGACACTGGCACATCAACAATGCCGTTCATCCCAACTGTTTAATGGGCTGAAAGCCAGGCTGTGCTTGCTCAAATGTGAACACCCAAATCAGCTGTGAACATGCGCAGTAGCAGCCAGCTGTCAGGCAGGACTGGCTATGGTTGGCTTAGAAAATGTCTAGATGGAGCACAGCCAGTAAAGCAAACACAGTGATCAGTGCGCATGTACCAACACATCAAAGGCTATAAATATGAGCAGCACGACTTCGGCTCTTCTCAGACTTGCAGTGTGTTAGGTTTGAGGAAAGAGGGAAAACGGTTAAGCTGTTCAAATATTAAAATAATTCACAAGTCTAATTCTTTGTCTAAACTTTAAAATAATGTTATTTGTCTTATTTGTTCAACTTCTTTCTTTTCACAGTGCTTTAACTTAAGCTCTGTAGCATCTTGCTGCGTTCGGCAATAACTTTTTTTGTTAATTTACCAACCTCTACTGCCTGTTTGGGGTAATCAGTTATTAAATATACCACAGTATATTTGTATTGTATTATTTATATACTATTCAATATTATTTTAATCTTGTTGATAGCCGCATCAGGCTGGACTGTGCTTCTACCACGGAGGTTGGCCCCAGGACCCCACCCTCTCACCTGCATTTTGGCCACCTGCCGCCACTGGGAAATACATAAGCAATGTTTTTGTGTAAAAGAGAAAAGGAAAAAAAATACAGTACTTAAACAGTGTGTATATACAGTACCAGTCAAAAGTTTGAGTACACTTGCTGGAAACTACGTTTTTTTCATAATTGACAATGTTTTACGTTGTATATGTTTCTGTAAATACTTGAAAATGAAAACACATGTTACAATATACAAAACAAAACATAAGGAGTATCAAAGCAATGTTCAAGAAAATTTTCAATTGTCTCTAAATCTTGGAATTCCTCAAAATAGCCACCCTTTGCCTTAACAGCCTCACAAAACATGAAGCATTCGGTTAACAAGTTTCAGCAGGAAATCACCCGACATGTCTTCCCAGCTCTTCTGCAGCAATTCCCAGAGATGTAGGGCACTTGTGGGTAGCTTTGCTTTGACTCTTCTGTCCAGTTCGTCCCATACAAGTTCTATGGGATTGAGGTCTGGAGACTGGGCAGGCCAGGTCATTAGATTGAGTAGTCCTTCACTTTCCTTCTTCGCCAGATAGTTCTTGCACAACTTTGAGGTGTGTTTCGGGTCATTATCTTACTGAAGAATGAAGGACTGCCCAACTAGCTGTAATCCTGATGGAATCGCATGCCTCAAGTATGCTTCGATAGCCATGCTGGTTGAGTTTGCCATGTACTTGGTAAAGATCACCAACTCTGTCACCAGCAAAGCAACCCCAGACCACGACACTGCCTCCTCCATGCTTGACAGTGGGAACCACACATGCAGAACTCATGCGCTCACCCTCTCTGCGCCTTACAAATACTCGGCGGTTGGACACAAATATTTCAAATTTTGACTCATCGGTCCATAAGACCGACTTCCACTCCTCAAAACGTCCAGTTTCTGTATTTTTTGGCCCAGGGAAGTCTCTTCATCTTATTCTGCACTCTTAACAATGATTTCTTTGCAGCAATTCTTCCAGTTAGGCCAGCTTCACACAATCTCCTCTGAACAGTTGATGTTGAAACATCTGTACTTCTAGTAGCATTTAGCTGAGCTTGTATTTCAGGGGCAGTTAATTGCCAGTTTCGCAGACTTGTGACTCGACTGAACTTGTTCTCTGATTCTGAGGTCACCCTTGGCCTGCCTGACCTTGTTCGGCCCTGATGAGTGCCAGTTTCTTCAAATCGTTTGATGGTCTTGGCCACAGCAGTTACAGACACTTGCAAAGTTCTTGCGATTTGTCTTAAAGACTGACCTTCATTTCTTAAAGTAATTAAAGTAATTAATCTTTTTTCTTTGCTTAACTGAGCGTATTTCGCCATTTTCTGCTCCCTTACATACAGGAATGACAAACTTGTGCTTATGCTACCTATATTTATAGTAATCATGGACCCTCACCTGTTAATTGGTGACAAAAGGTTAATTAGGTAACATGCTAGTTAACTCAGAGAACATCTAACAAAGACACTTATACTTAGGCCAGTGTTCTAACACCGTGTTATACACATTTCAGACTTTTAACTGACTTGGGCTTTAGACTGAAATCCCCTTGCTTTGGGTGACCATTTCATTGAAATTGACAAGATTTACATTTTCATTTAAAAACATTTTTGAATGCAATTCACTTATGATTATCAGCTTATATAAGTACACGTACCATATAATTAAATATTAAGTGTTTATAGACAAGTTTATACAGTTAAAAGCATAGATAATCGTGAATACACCTGCTTGAAACCAGGTTTCTCAAACTTGACTGGTACAAATTTATATACAGTACTGTGCAAAAGTTTTAGGCAGGTGTGAAAAAATGCTGCAAAGTAAGAATGCTTTCAAAAATAGACATGTTAATAGATTATATTTATCAGTTAACTAAATGCAAAGTGAGTGAACTGAAGAAAAATCTAAATCAAATCCGTATTTGGTGTGACAACCCTTTGCCTTCAAAACAGCATCAATTCTTCTAGGTACACTTGCACAAAGTCAGGGATTTTGTAGGCATATAGTCAGGTGTATGATTAAACAATTATACCAAAGAGGTGCTAATGATCATCAATTCAATATGTAGGTTGAAACACAATCATTAACTGAAACAGAAACAGCTGTGTAGGAGGAATAAAACTGGGTGAGGAACAGCCAAACTCAGCTAACAAGGTGAGGTTGCTGAAGACAGTTTACTGTCAAAAGTCATACACCATGGCAAGACTGAGCACAGCAACAAGACACAAGGTAGTTATACTGCATCAGCAAGGTCTCTCCCAGGCAGAAATTTCAAGGCAGACAGGGGTTTCCAGATGTGCTGTCCAAGCTCTTTTGAAGAAGCACAAAGAAACCGACAGCGTTGAGGACCGTGAGCGCAGCGGTCGGCCAAGGAAACTTACTGCAGCAGAGAAAGACACATCATGCTTACTTCCCTTCGCAATTGGAAGATGTCCAGCAGTGCCATCAGCTCAGAACTGGCAGAAAACAGAGGGACCCTGGTACACCCATCTACTGTCCGGAGAAGTCTGGTCAGAAGTGGCCTTCATGGAAGACTTGCGGCCAAAAAGCCATACCTCCGGCGTGGAAACAAGGCCAAGCGACTCAACTATGCACGTAAACACAGGAACTGGGGTGCAGAAAAATGGCAGCAGGTGCTCTGGACTGATGAGTCAAAATTTGAAATATTTGGCTGTAGCAGAAGGCAGTTTGTTCTCGAAGGGCTGGAGAGCGTGCGAATGAGTGTCTGCAGGCAACAGTGAAGCATGGTGGAGGTTCCTTGCAAATTTGGGGCTGCATTTCTGCAAATGGGTTGGGGATTTGGTCAGAATTAATGGTCTCCTCAATGCTGAGAAGTACAGGCAGATACTTATCCATCATGCAATACCATCAGGGAGGCATCTGATTGGCCCCAAATTTATTCTGCAGCATGACAATGACCCCAAACATACAGCGAAAGTCATTAAGAACTATCTTCAGCGTAAAGAAGAACAAGGAGTCCTGGAAGTGATGGTATGGCCCCACAGAGCCCTGATCTCAACATCATCGAGTCTGTCTGGGATTACATGAAGAGAGAGAAGCAACTGAGGCTGCCTAAATCCACAGAAGAACTGTGGTTAGTTCTCCAAGATGTTTGGGCCAACCTACCTGCGAGTTCCTTCAAAACTGTGTGCAAGTGTACCTAGAAGAATTGATGCTTGATGCTGTTTTGAAGGCAAAGGGTGGTCACACCAAATATGGATTCGATTTAGATTTTTCTTCTGTTCACTCACTTTGCATTTAGTTAATTGATAAATATAATCTATTAATATGTCTATTTTGAAAGCATTCTTACTTTACAGCATTTTTTCACCTGCCTAAAACTTTTGCACAGTACTGTGCAAAAGTTTTAGGCAGGTGTGAAAAAATGCTGTAAAGTAAGAATGCTTTCAAAAATAGACATGTTAATAGATTATATTTATCAATTAACGAAATGCAAAGTGAGTGAACAGAAGAAATTTACATCAAATCAATATTTGGTGTGACAACCCTTTGCCTTCAAAACAGCATCAATTCTTCTAGGTACACTTGCACACAGTTTTTGAAAGAACTCGGCAGGTAGGTTGGCCCAAACATCTTGGAGAACTAACCACAGTTCTTCTGTGGATTTAGGCAGCCTCAGTTGCTTCTCTCTCTTCATGTAATCCCAGACAGACTCGATGATGTTGAGATCAGGGCTCTGTGGGGGCCATACCATCACTTCCAGGACTCCTTGTTCTTCTTTACGCTGAAGATAGTTCTTAATGACTTTCGCTGTATGTTTGGGGTCATTGTCATGCTGCAGAATAAATTTGGGGCCAATCAGATGCCTCCCTGATGGTATTGCATGATGGATAAGTATCTGCCTGTACTTCTCAGCATTGAGGAGACCATTAATTCTGACCAAATCCCCAACTCCATTTGCAGAAATGCAGCCCCAAACTTGCAAGGAACCTCCACCATGCTTCACTGTTGCCTGCAGACACTCATTCGTGTACCCCTCTCCAGCCCTTCGGCGAATAAACTGCCTTCTGCTACAGCCAAATATTTCAAATTTTGACTAATCAGTCCAGAGCACCTGCTGCCATTTTTCTGCACCCCAGTTCCTGTGTTTTCATGCATAGTTGAGTCACTTGGCCTTGTTTCCACGTCGGAGGTATGGCTTTTGGCCTAAGTCTTCCATGAAGGCCACTTCTGACCAGACTTCTCCGGACAGTAGATGGGTGTACCAGGGTCCCACTGTTTTCTGCCAGTTCTGAGCTGATGGCACTGCTGGACATCTTCTGATTGCGAAGGGAAGTAAGCATGATGTGTCTTTCATCTGCTGCAGTAAGTTTCCTTGGCCGACCACTCGCCTACGGTCCTCAACATTGCCCGTTCTTTGTGCTTCTTCAAAAGAGCTTGGACAGCACATCTGGAAACCCCTGTCTGCCTTGAAATTTCTGCCTGGGAGAGACCTTGCTGATGCAGTATAACTACCTTGTGTCTTGTTGCTGTGCTCAGTCTTGCCATGGTGTATGACTTTTGACAGTAAACTGTCTTCAGCAACCTCACGTTGTTAGCTGAGTTAGGCTGTTCCTCACCCAGTTTTATTCCTCCTACACAGCTGTTTCTGTTTCAGTTAATGATTGTGTTTCAACCTACATATTGAATTGATGATCATTAGCACCTGTTTGGTATAATTGTTTAATCATACACCTGACTATATGCCTACAAAATCCCTGACTGTGTAAGTGCACCTAGAAGAATTGATGCTGTTTTGAAGGCAAAGGGTGGTCACACCAAATATGGATTTGATTTAGATTTTTCTTCTGTTCACTCACTTTGCATTTAGTTAATTGATAAATATAATCTATTAACATGTCTATTTTTGAAAGCATTCTTACTTTACAGCATTTTTTCACACCTGCCTAAAACTTTTGCACAGTACATATATATATATATATATATATATATATATATATATATATATATATATATATATATATATATATATATATATATATATATATATATATATATATATACACACACACACACAGTTCTGGCAATGTCTAAATCAGACTGGCAGATTTTACCTGAATTTAAGTCAAAGTAGAGGGTATAGTCAGAGGTGAAAGTAACAAATTTCTTACCTGTGTAGTGTTAGTGTTATTTTCAGGTACGCGTTAAAGTGGTACTCTGCACACTGCACTTGCTCGCACATGCCTAAACAACTTCCACTAAGAAAGCAGGGAAGCGCCCATTCAAATGCAAATAGAATAAATCTAGCTAGAATAAATAAATAAAAATACTAAATTTGATTTATTATTTGTGCATTTTTCCTGAGGGATATCGGACAACTACCACTAGTTGAATGACAATTGATTTGAGTTTATTTCAAGGACTCTGACTTGAGACTCGAAGTCAAGGACTTGTGACTCTGATTTGACAACAAGTCTGAGCGAGAGCTCTCTATCTATCGAGATTAGATAGATAGAGATAGATAGATAGAGATAGATAGGAGACAGACTTTTGACTAAGATCCTTTATTAAATCATTGCAATTAAAATCCATTCAATAACAATAATAAAGGTAAAACACGATTAAGATACTTGCTGGCTCCGGGGAACAGCCGAAACCTCCCCAGTGCATCAGCATAAAATCCTAAAAAACAACATCATGTTCTCCTTTAAAAACAGATTTTAACCAAATAAAAGGATCATAAAATATAAATAAAACACAAAAAAGCCAATATTAAAATAGTGTTTTCCTGTAAAAACAGATTAATAGTAAAGTAATAAAAACACTGTAAAAACAATAAAACTAAATTAAAACTAGAAGTTAAACAGCAGCTCTCCGTCCTCACTCAATGAGCACAAGGCGTCTCCCACACACCACCTCTCCTGAAAGCCCTCCAGATTACTGACCATTTTAAAATAATTAATCCACCATTACCCAGCTGATTGCTAAAATACGAAACAAATCAGACAACGTCTGTTAGTCCTGCCTCAAATCTTATTTTTCCTGGATTTTAAAATGGCCAATTTTGCCTGCCCTAAAAAAAGTTAATTAAAACACTCCTATTCCTTGATTTAAAACTATAGGGGAACCCAAAATTAAAAATCTCCTTGCTAAAAATCACCCCAAAAGCTTGCAGGAGCCCCTGCAAGAGATGAAAGAACGACCCCAGCCTGACACAATCACTGAAGGTGTCTCCTCCTCCCCACAGAAACAGCACTCCGCACTGATACTGGGGTCCACTCTGTGGAGGAACCGTGCCGTAGACACGGCACAATGCAGGATCCTCCACTCTTTTAGTTAAGGGCAGTTTGTACAACACTCTCCACACTGGCTCTCTTTCTTCTACTACCTGTAAATGGCTTCTCCACTTTGTGTCTACAAGCCCTTTTAGCTGCTTGGACTGGACTGTTAACATGCAGCTCATATAGTTTTTTCCCCCTCTGCTGTGTGGAGAGCTATATTTTTTACTCTTTCCACTTTCCCTATTCTCACTCCTTCCCGCCCTCTTCCTCACCTAAACCTGGGGATAAAAACTACAGGGAAAAGGGGTCCCCTCCTGCTCTGACCCCCAGCTAGCCCCTCCCCAAAGCCTCCTTGAGTTTCGGGGAGAGAGTTCTTCAGCTCATTAATCATTCTCTCAGCCAGCCTCTCCGGCGCCAGCCCAGCCGTCCGGCCAGCTGAGCCGCTGAGATCCAAGAGGGGTGGCCTGACTCAATCAGGTGGGCCAGTCGGGTTATACCAGCCTTAACAAAACTGGCACACAGCACCTCCGACTGAAAAAACTGAATGGGAAAAAAGGATTAAAGAAGAGGGCTCCTCTAGTGACCCCTTCTCCCTCTCCACTCTTACTGTTTGCCACATTTTAAAAACATTAACATAAAAGAGGGAGACCTGTCTTATCTAACCTGGAAAAATCAATTAAGAACAGGCCCGATCTAACCCCATTCCTCCTACTCGTCTCAGAAAATAAAAGGCTATCTCTCTCCAGTGAGCACCTTCCTCAGCATACAGGAGCCTTTTCACTGCCTGCAGTCTGAAGGCTGCCACCCTGCTGGCAATGCTGACCAGGCCTTGCCCCCCTTCATCAGTGGGGAGGTACAGAACTGCCGGCCTCAGCCAGTGTCTCCCGCTCCAGAAGAAATCCAGCAATATCCTCTGAATCTCCTCTACCATTCCCCTTGGGGGGTCCAGACACGTCAGCTTGTGCCATAGCATTGAGGCCACCAAATTATTGATGACCAGGACCCTCCCCTTGAATGACAGCTGAGCCAGCAGCCCCTGCCAGCTGTGCAGCCGCCCCTCACCTTATCCACCAGGCCCTCCCAGTTCTTCTGCATGAACAGCTCTGTCCCAAAGAACACCCCCAGCACCTTAATCCCAGTCCTGTCCCATTGCAGGGCCTGAGGCAGTGTGGGGGCCCCCCCTCCTGCCAACCGCCTGACAGGAAGGTGTTGCATTTTGCCCAGTTTATCCGTGCTGGCGATGCTCTCTGAAATACTGCCAAGCTCTCCTTCAGGGCCTGGACGTCCCCATCACTGCACACAAACACGCTCACATCATCAGCGTAGGCCGATACTTTCACAGAGACAGGGGCGGGTGAGGCAGGCACTGCCCAGCCAGACAACCTGCCCCTCAGAAGATGCAACAGTGGCTCTATTGTCAATGAATACAGCATGCCAGACAGAGAGCAGCCCTGTCTAATGCCCCTGCTCACTGAGAAAGGTTTGCTCAACCCATTATTAATCTTTAAAACACTAAAAACATTAGCGTATAAAAGCTCAATGTAGGAAATAAAAACAGGGCCAAACCGAAGGCTCTCAGGACTTTCACAAGGTAGGTGTGGTCGACCCTATCGAAAGCCTTCTCTTGATCAAGGGAGACCAATCCCACATTAAAATGACATGTTTCACTCAAAGTTAAAAATCTCTAATTAAAAACAGGTTATCAAAAATAGATCTTCCTGGGATACAATAGCTTTGATCTTTATGTATTACTGTACTTAAACACTTTTAAGTCTATTTGCGAGACATCTAGAAATTATTTTCGAATCTGCACATAAAAGCGAAACAGGTCTCCAGTTCTTTAAAAGGCAGAGGTCTCCTTTCTTGGGCAGCAGTGTGATCACTGCCCTGCGGCAGCTGAGAGGCAGTTCTTTTCTCTCCAGACTCTCCTTCAGCACCTGGAAGAAGTCCTCCCGATCACTGCCCAGAAATGTTTGAAAAACTCAGCAGGGAGGCCATCTATCCCAGGCGCCTTCCCACTGGAGAGCTGTGTCATTGCAGTGGTCAGTTCCTCGAAGGTCAGCTCTGTATCCAGTCCTCTCTGCTCCTCCTCACTCAGGCTGGGTAGATCCTGGAACAGGGTCTCTGTGTCATCAGGATCACATTGTTCTTTAGTGAATAGCTGCTTGTAGAACTGCACAGCTGCCTCACTGATCTCCTCTCTGCTGTATAGTTCTCTGCCGCAGGGCGTTCGCACACACCTCAGCTGCTGGCTGCATGCTCTCTTTTCTCCAAGCCAAAGAAGAAGGAAGTGGGTGCATCCATGTCCCTCAGCTCCACGAAGCAAGAACGCACCAACGCCCCTTCACCTTCTCCTCCAGCAAGCTGCCCAGCACATTTCTTTTTTCTTTTATTTTTTGGAATGTTTGCTCATTAGAGTGATCTTCGTTATTTTCTAAATTAAGAATGTCTCTCTCTAACTCCCTGACTGCTTTGTCTAGTGACCTGGTTGCCTCCAGGGTGTACTGCTGACAAATTTTAATTTGTTTTTCCCAATGTCCCACCACTGCCTTAAATCTTGATAATTGTTCTTTTGTTTTTGCCAGATTTTCCAAAACTCTTTAAAAATATTTCCAAATTTACAGTCTTTTAATAATTGAATGTTAATGCCAATAAGAAGATGTGTGCTTCGGTTGGAATAAGTACAGTAACTAACAGGCAGTGGTGGTCTGACAGACTATTAGGAATGATACTAATTGAGGTGACAACGGAATGAATAAAGCTGGTCCAGTCGTGCTCTAGATGTGTAGTTATTACAAGACTGGGACCAGGTGTACTGTCGAGCATGAGGGTGCAAACATCTCCATACGTCAACCAGGTCACTGGACTGTAAAACTGCAGTCAGGTCTCTGGAGGATTGAGGATGTGGCTCCTCAGTATTCCTATCCTTTGTAAAATCTACAGTGCAATTAAAATCACCCGCAACCACTAATACGTCATTATTATTGCATTTTAAAATGGTCTGATTCAACTTATTAAACAATACAGTTCTTTCTCTTCCTGTATTTGGTGCATAAATATTTATAAAAGTAAAGTTAAAACCAGCCATTTGTGTTTGTACTTTTAAAAGCCGCCCTTTCTCAATCTCTTCTACTTGCTTTACACGGACAGCCAGGTCTGATTTAAAAAGCACCGCTACTCCCGCGCTGGTGCTGGAGCCGTGACTAAACACACACTGACCTCCTCATTCTCCTGCTCAGTGTGCGTCTCCTGCAGCAACACAACCCCAGCCCTTTTCTGCTTTAAAAAATCAAATAACAGTGCTCTTTTAAAAGACTGTCTACAGCCATTAACGTTAAAGGAAATAAAAATAGACTTTTCCATGGCGGTTAGAATATTTAAGACCATCAAGTTAAAACAAACACTAAAAATAACAATAAAAAGTTGCATTAAAAAATCCATTTTAAAATAATGTTTTTGAGCGTAACATTTTCTTTACCGTCTGTACTAGTTTTTTAAACGGTATCTCTTCTGCTGATCTAGCTCCTCAAGTGTGGACTTCCTGGAGACTACATGCAGAATGTAAAAACAATTTTAAATCGGGAAAAAACTTTTAATGTCCACTCCCTCTTACCTTTGGTACTGTCAAGAAAGTTGCAAATGTACTGCAGTGTATAGAGTTTTTTCCTGACGGGTTGGCTGTCAGGGACGTCCGAGATTAACAAGGAATCAGAGAGCCCCCCGTCATCCGACTCGTACATGGCCTCGTCTTCCTCGCCGTCTGCCCCATCTTTTTCAGCGGCCTCGCTGCTCTCCACAGCCACAGCTTCAGCCTCGGTGCCCCGTCTTGCTACCTGTCTCATAGTCAGACTGGGGTAGTTCTGTGCACTAACCCAGGGTCTCGCTTGGGATCTCCTCCTTCAGACTTTGTTTTTCTTTTTTTTCGCCACCATTTCAAACTCTTCTTGGCTTTGTCCAGTCTCCTGCCCTGAGGCTGTCTGCGCTTGGCTGTGTCTCTTATGCGGCGGTGTCGACACTGCTGACGCTGCTGCTTCAGGCACCGCTGCCTCGGGCTCTGCTGATTCTGCCGACTCGGGCTTTGCTGGCTCCGGGGGCTGATTGTCCTCCAGCTCTCCCTGATCGGCCCTAGCCTCCTCCCCGCCAGGAGCTCCCTTATCCTGCTCTGCTTCAGCCCGATCCCTGTTTCTTGGACACTGTTTCCTTTGATGTCCCTGAGCTCCACATTTAAAACATCTCATCGTATCAGAACTAGCAAAAACACCACAATTCGTCCCCTCGACATTAAAGTTCCACGCTACTTCAATAACTAAATCAGGATCGTGTTGTAAAATAAACGCTTGTCTTCTAAAAGACAAGACATGTTTAACACTGGGAGTTTTACATCCTAGAGGGATCGTCTTAATTGGATATATCAATTTTCCATATCTTGCTAACTCTTTCCAGTAACTCGTTTTTTAAGGAGGGACATTAGACAGTATTACTTTGCTTACAGGTGTCACTAAAGGTGAAACTTCAATAAAAGACCCCTGCACACTAAACCCCTCCTCCACTAGCTTGTCTACCAAATCCAAATCAGTTAAAAAATGACTAGAGCTTTACTCATCCTTGAAGCTGATTTTATTTTATTGAAGCCCACCTCTCCTACCGCCACCAGACATTCCTCCACCGACCCCCCGATATCAGGCACACAGCGGCAGCCGTGCCGGCGAGTCAGTACCCCCGCGCCCCCCGAACTACACGCCATATCGGCGTTTCTGCTGATCTACGATCAGCTAAACAAACGACTCACAAATATACTAAAACTATTACGATAAACCGACAAACATTTTACATAAAACAAAAATATAAATATATATAAATTGCAAAAGCTTAGATTCTCCTTAATCACAACTCCCGCGCTCCACTCACCACCTGGCTCCTCCCACAATCCCAGAGAGAGACACAGAGAGAGAGAGAGAGAGAGAGAGAGAGAGAGAGAGAGAGAGAGAGATATCTATATCAGGGTTCTCGTCAGCGTGGTCAAGCTCTCAATACTCTTCAATGGGTTGGTTGTGACAGCATATTCTTTAGTTTGGTGCGCGTAATGTATGCGACACGGAGACGAGTTTGAAATTCACTGAACTATTAGCACTTTCCCCTGTTGACAGATGAGACTAGATCCTGGGTGCACCTCTGATACACAACACTAACAACCAACACCATTGCAGAAATTTAATCATTTTACAATAACAAGCTGGGTTAAATAAATAAAAAAATCGTTCAGACGAAGGACAGTAATGTGTATTCCAAACAGTTTTTTAAAATCTATTTCAAGGTCTTTAGAAAAAAAAGACCAAAGTTCCACAATTTTACAATAATCCTTTTGTACGACTTCAGTTTCCCACAGATAGATTTTCATAAAGTATGTAGGTTTTAAAATATAAAACGTTTTACTTGCGATAAGTGGAAAAAACATTT